>WEIT01002522.1:7476-76777 GCA_013389985.1 Dryoscopus gambensis | reverse complement strand
TGCTATGTTAATCACTGTTCCTACAAAAGACACTGAAGTGCCTGTAAAAACATGCAGGACATATTCCATAGCTAACAGCCTATAGACTGAGAAGTAAAATAAAATGATTCCATAAATGCTGGAGAGATTCCCTTTACATCAAAAGAAACAGCACTTCATTTTTCAAAGGCTAAAACATCAGCACAGGTGACAATGTCTTTCAAAGTGTGCAGTAGATATTAACCCGCTTCACTAGAACTATGCAAAACCTCAGAAAGATGTACTTCACATGATTATGTATTATATACCAAAGGGAAAGGAAGGAAGGAAGAAATCTCCCCAGCCTTTCTGCAAATGCATACAATAGAAGTCATTGAAAAGCCTCTCAGTATATTGCAGTAATGAACAGTAAATCAATGTAATCTGAATTTCTGCAGTAGCAGGAAACTTTCCAAATGATCGCTATAAATGGAGCACATGTTTTACGTATAGGTTACTATTTTTGGCAGTCCATCAAACCCCTTTGATGTGTAGACAGTGGGGTTTCATCCAGCTAGCAGGACAAGAATAAAAGGTCCATATTCTGCCTTGTGCCAAGATCCACTCAGAGCAGGAGATGGGGAGCTGGTTATGGTCACACAGCTCTATGGCTGCTCCTGTATCAGCCTGAGCCACAGCAGAATTTAGATAAGCTTGTGTTTCAGTCCCTGAGATGTATCCATTAGGATCAAGAGCACTCTATTCTTCTGTGGGTCTCTCAGTCACTCCCTGTGCCAGCACAGGGTGAAGAATTGGCTCAGGAGCTGTTTATACCACCTTGCACTGGCTGCATGGTTCCTTGCATAGGGAACATCCCCCGGGGGCCAGTTAAGGCAGTGCTCTGGAACACCTGCACAATACAAAGTGACGGAAACCAGCACAGAGAGTCTGGCCCGTGAGTCCTCAAAATGGAAAAAGGCAGATGAAAAAAAAAACACACCAAGGCAAGGGAAACCAGGCATCGCATGAGGATTAGGAAGAAAAGACCAGAATGAAAATTTGTAATATTGAGTAAATCACTTCCTGACTGCAACAGAGCTGAACTTCAAAAAAGATCCACTAAGCCCACAGCACTGCTGCCCAGGACAGACAGTGTCTGAGTGTCCTTCCTCTCCTTGAGTTTCTCATCAAAGATGATGTCAAGATTTATGAATCCCTTTCTGAATAGTTCTGTGAGTTTAAACTAGCCTCAGTCCATTACAGCCTCCACATAAAGCAACAAGCAGTAAAGTGTTTTGCCGCACGTGGATAATGCACTATGGGACTCGAGTGTCCAATAGCCATGATTTTGTGGCTGTCCCATAGCCACGATTTTGTGGCTCTCCAAGTTGATTCTAACTACAGGGAGAAGCCAGTGTTGACAAAGAGAATTAAAAATATCTAATTTGCCCACTACATTTTTTTTTCTTTTTTTAAACTCTGAAATTCATTATACTCATGGCATAAATATACAAAAGATTTTCATTAGCCCGTCATCAAAGCGTACAAATACTAAAACCCCTTTGCTGTTCTGAGTGACATATTTCAGGAATAACTACTCAGAAATAACTGCTGTAGATGTGTCTGGCTGCTGAACATGAAAGTATGGGTGCTGCTGACTGCCTGGCAGCTGGCCCAGCATTTAACCCTGCTGTTTTAAAATGTCGTAAAATAAGCACAATTTAATCTTTTGAAACCTTTTGGTCAGTGACTGTGATTTCCGCAAAAAATGACTTCAAAGGAAAGACAGGCACCTTTGTTGATGCCTTTTTAAGCAGTCATGAGTTCCAAATTATTTTAAAAAAGGGAAGCAGAGACCTCAAAGTGTGTAACACCTCCTCAGAATTAGATGCTGAAGCGATATGTAAACTGGGCTGTAAAAATCGATCCTCCACTAGTGATGTGGCTCAGAATGATATAATTAAAAGATAATGTCAATGGAAAAAGAATATCATCATAGACTAATGGGCTCCTCCTGACACATAAATACCACAGCAAAACCTCTATTTTAATGAAAAAATACCATTTAGAAGCCAAGATATTTGATTTTCAAAGCAGGATGTGTTGAAAATGTTCTATTTCTGTGGCTACATTTCTGTTTCGCCAAATATCTGACACAGAATTAACACTTCAACTTTGCAGTCTTCATGTAATACACGAGATTCCTCCATGCCTCAAAAGCACCATGCTTTACCTGTGCAAAAAGCAGCTGACTTCTGCAAACAGTATTCTTTTTTGTTAGTGAATTGCAATCTTAATGTAGACTGAAGGTTTTACTTTCAAACTTAGATGTGGAAAAAAATTATCCATGTGTAATCATTTGACATTTCTTCCATTCACCTTCATTTAAGGAATATGGGTATTCCTAGGCATGAGACTGTTTAGGTGCTTGTTTTTCACCACAGTAAAAGTGGAGTTAAAAATACCCTTTAAACATATAGGAGAGGGGAAAAAAAAGCGATATGAAGATACCTTGAATAATTAAACATATTTCCAGTCTAAATCGTATTACCCTTTTTACCTTCACAAAAAAAATTTTCTGTTCTTCTCAGATTTGGGTGGGAAGACATTCCAGTATTAAAGCAGAATGATATGAAGAGCATTTGATCTATCACTATATGCCAGGATGCTTTGAAAATGCCTACCAGATGTGGCCCTCAAAAGTCTTAGGCGTCTTCTGCTTAGTTCCTGGCTTTAGACCAGTCCAAGGAAAGAACTGGCTGATGAGCTGCTCAGACCGGGCTGATCTGGACAAGATCTGGATGACTATTGTCACCTACAAAACTTTAAAATCAAAAAGGGAAGTGCCTTGCAAGACTAGGCGCCTCCAGGATTAGGCAGCAGCCAAGCACGGGTTTCTGGAGAGTGCTTTTGGATGCTGTTCCACCTACATCCTGCCTTAGGTGCCTAAGTCCTTTACTAGAGCTAGCCAGAAAGGCTAGATTCCCATTGAAGTCTGGAGAAGGATTTACATTAACTTAAGTGGATTGGTTCAGGCCTTAAAATGAGAACCATGTGTACATCCTTATGAAGAATCTGGTCCTTTCTGTTTATTCATTGTGACTTCTTGCTGTATTGAACCATTCATATGCACTAATCCACAAATAATATGTCAGAAGATGTTCTGGAGGATAAGAGAGTTGTGACTTTCATGCCCATAGTCTGTGCTGCTCTCAGTGGTTCTGGCTGTATGGCAGCCACCCTGGCTAATGGGCCAGTCAAGCCACATACACCATTCAGGTCATATATAAGCTCTAATTGTATTACTCGTTTGGCTCGTCAATACTTTTCCATGGAGCTGAAGGAAAGGAGAGCATATGGAATAGAGAAGCAGGAAAATTAATGAATGAAAGAATATAACTTTCAGGGTTCTGGCAATGTTTTCACATTCATATTTTGCTCCACTCCCCTGAGGTCACAAAAAGCAAATGGCATGTTCATTTCCTTCCATCTGTGCTATTCTGAACAGCAAACGGGAACTTATATCTAAACTTTCTTAATAAGCAGGGGTGGGAGGAGAGCTGGGTAATAATTAGCTACTGGCTAGAAATGCCTTGTAGATTATTTGAATTTCAGAGTGGTGTTCATTGTAGACACATTTTTCTTCTTTCTTTTCCTATTTTGCGATGCCAGGACACTTTAAATTAAAAATTCTAAAAAGCCCAAATTCTTCCTAAATCCTGCCCATCACACATGAAGCAGCAGGAGCAGACCCATGCAGAGCCAGGCCAGTGCTGTCCCATTTTCCTTTAAAATACACGCAGTTCCTTATAAACACTGGGACGAGGTGGCTGGCCAGGAAGCCCTGGTGGTGTTGGATGTGTGGCAATGGCCCCCCTTTCCCTGGAGAGAGGCTCAGCTCCAGCTGCAGCTGCTCCCCCCCACCGCTGGCTCCGCAGGAGGGGGCAGCTGGCAGGGCCTCCCCGCCGCCCCAGCACACCGCTCCCCCCGCCCTGGGCCGCAGAAACTAGAATTTAGTGACCTGGCGATGCAGCAAATAAATAAATGAATTGAGCTGGAGAGCTTTCTGGAGAGGCCTGCAGGCCGTGCTTCCCAGAGTGAAGGAGAGGAAAAGCGCTTCTGTAGGCGTCTGGCTGGCTGGGTTCCTGTCAGAATAATGATTTCAATGTTACCGTGATTTCACCAAGTGGCACGCTGGGGCACCTAGGGTCTTGGTAGGCAATTTTTTACAGTTGTGAATGTAAATAAGGCATTTATTTAAATTAACCCTCTATTATACAGAGAAAACATAAGCTGGGAGGAAGCATTGCTGCTTGAGTACCTAATGGCAGTGCATTTATGAAGCGGGGAGGAGGACAGGTCTTGCACATCACCTGGGAAGCACTGACCAATATTTGCCTGTAAAAATGGGGTTCAAGGACAATAATTCTGCCACCAACATGGTTAGCAAGGCAGCCCTACACCGCAGTTTCCAGTCTATAAAATGGGCATAAGGATCACGCCCTTACATAAGCCCCAGAAAAGACAGTTGAGGGATATGAAAATACTGGACACACACTAGGAAGGAACCAGATTTCTGCTTCATAACAATATTCACATTTCAGGGGAAAAAAGACCATGGAAAAAACCCAACTTGAAATCATGAGATATTTCTTTAACTAAAAGTCTCCTCCTAAGCAGCATTGTACTTAATTACATCCTAAAAGATTTCTTGTGTGTGAGCATTTACATGTTTTATGTTTCAGCTGGTTTGTTTTCCAAAAGGGCAAAGTAATTTCAAGCCAGAGAAGCAAGACACTATTTTACAAAGAGAATAAAAATAGACAGTTTTGATCAATGAAAAATTCTTCCAGATTTTTAATGTCCAAACCGTTTTCTGTGGGAAAGTTTCACTTTCAACCAACTCACATTTCTATAAAGATCCACTTCATTAAAAGTTTTCCACCTAACCTGATCCAGTAGTACAGCTTTATACCTGGGTATTGCCAAACCTCTGCTGGGCTGTTTTTGGGCTTGATGAGTTTTTGCCAGTTCCTTGATGCCTAGAAAACACCACTTTAGTGCTATGGCAAAGCCTGAGTTTAAAATAAGGGCCGTTCCATTCCTGCCTTTGGTTAAAGCCCCTTCTTTTTTCTCTCTTTTTTTTTTTTTTTTTAAATTTTAAAAACATTTCCCCTTTATTTTCATGGTAAAAGGTATTTTCAATATTTTACAAGAAAATACTGAATGTCCTTATTAGCTTTAGGTCATAAATGCCACAAAACAGATTTAAAAACTGGAATAAACCCAACATAAATGCTTGCTATTGGTGAATATAAGGGCATACAAAACAGGGCAGTAAAGTCACTATACAATATCAGTAAAACCATTAAAAAAATCTGGAAAAGCATCAAGATGGCTGGCCTCTTTGTAGTTTCAGCGCAGAAAAAAAAATTGAGCCTTATTTCTAAATATTTTCCCTAGTGGGAAATAACAGCTTGAAAATAATCCCAGATGTATTCATTTGTGCAACATTTTTCTGCTTGCAACATATAGGCATGGAAAAATTATTGAAGGTTTCAATTCTGGACTTGTATTTTAAAAATGTCAAGCTTTTGAAAAACAGCGTAATTTTTCCTTAAAAGCTATTCATTTACCTGGAATGTTGGCCAGCAGGCGTACATTATGGACTTGGTTTAGCTAAGATTGAAAAATTGCCCAAAGGCAAAAGAGAAGTAGGCAATTTTTGTGGCTCGGATTATATACCAACACAAAATACAGCTGAGTTGATTTTTGAACTGGCATATAAAAGAATTTTGCACGTATGTGATCTTGAAAGTGATCAAAAGCTATCTGAGGTTTTTTAAAAGCTCACCGATTGTTGTTTTCATGTTGTCTTTTTTACAATCAAAATCTGTATCCTGAGGTACAAGCAATCAGAAAGCTCTTATTAAATGGCTACTGAAAACAATAAAAAGAAAAGCAATCCAAGCCCATAAGTAATAATTTCCAAGGACGAGCAGATAAAGGTATATTTCTGTTTGCTGTACAAAACAAGTTGCTTGATAATATATTCCCATTTTGGATCGATATTAAAAAAAAAGCAACACATACACTCAAAACTTCAGGAAGTCTTGCTAAAGGAATCAAAAGTCTTCTTCTGTTCAATCAAGACTATCATCTTGAACAGCTATTTATCTGGATAATACTTACAGCCCAGAATTTTCTGTGACTTATTTCTGTGGCATAGAGTAAGTGACATTGCCAGGTACAGGTGGCTACAAATAACTCTAATAGGTTGGACTTATTGGGAGGAGTGTGAGGGGCTGTTCCCCTCAATGTATATAAAATCGCTTTTTTGATGGAAGGGAGACTCTTTAATAAAAAGAAAGAAAAGTCAGTGAAAAGTCAAGAAATTAAATTACTCCTCAAGAGGCAAAGATATAGTTACGGGAAAAAGTAGACTGGTCAAACCAGTGCACGCCAACCCTTTAGGGCTGAGGACACTGCCTGTGCTGTGGCAGGAGGAGCCCAGCTCATGTTGAACCAGCCAGCTCCAAGAGCAGACTGATGCTGTGTCAGCTCAACGCTGTGTGTAAGCTGAGCAAGTGAGCAAGGCTGGTCAGTGTGGACACAGTGCCCTATGACCAGAGCTCCACTGGCTCGGAGAGAATATCAGTGCACAGTGCTGGTGTCCTGCAGAGCTGTGCCAGTCTGCCTGGAGCCTGCCAGAGGAAGTCCAGGGCAGCACATGTACAGCTGTAAAGGAGTATCATGATCCAAGGGCCGTGCAGTCTATGCTGCTGCCACAGGAATCATTGCCAGAACTTCACTGTTTTTCTATTTGGGAAGAATTGAGTCTTTAGAGGGTACCACAGAGGTTACCCTTCAGGAAATTTATGGCCACCAAGTTAATTACAGGGATGGAGCGCCTCTCCTGTGAGGAAAGGCTGAGAAAAATAGGTTTTGTTGAGCCTGGAAAAGAGACAGTTTTTGGGTGACCTAATTGACTTCCAATACCTGAAGGGGGAGCCTACAGGAAAGCTGGAGCAAGACTATTTACAAGAGCATGTAGTGACAGGGGAAGAGGGAATGACTTCAAACTGAAAGAGAGGAGGTTTAGATTAGATACTTAGAAGAAATCATTTACTGTGAGAGTGGTGAGGCACTGGCACAGGTTGCCCAGAGAAGTTATGGATGCCCCATCCCTGGAAGTGTTCGAGGCCGGGTTGGATGGTGCTCTGAGACACTTGGTCCAGTGTAAGGTGTCCCTGCCCATGGCAGGGAAGTTGGAACTAGATGATCTTTAAGGTCCCTTTCAACCCAAACTATGACTCCATGATTCTTTAATTCTATGAAATGGGGTTGCTGCATGACTGGCAATATCCAGCTGACTGGTTATTCCATGAAAGGTAGTCCTTTTCCTTTTGGAGTGCAGACTGCTTCTACCCATGCAGTCTCCATCAAATGCAGAGCATTAGAAGTAGCTTCAGATACACGTTAGAATGACTCAGAGTGCTCCTGGGCTTTTGGTACAACATATCAGCTTTGCCCTGCTGGAGGGAATGTCCACACTCAGGTCACACGTGATAACTGGAACATGGTCCATGTGCTGCAGAATCATGAGCATAGTGTCACAAATGGTGTGTTCTCACTTCTTCACTATATCCAACACCTCCTCAATGACAGCAAAATTTATTTCTTGAATACTTCACATTGCCCTCTGTATCCTAGTGGCAACAAACAGTGGCTCAGTTATACTTCTCCTTGCCCAAGAGATTTGAGAAGTATTTGAAATAGCCAGTCAGATGAAGGTGGGAGGAGTGATTTCAGGGTCAGAGCTTCTAGACCTGTAATACTTTCTCAAAAAGAAAATGTGAAGAAGATGTGCTGATATTTCTGTGCTTCTGAGCTCTCCACCAGCATATAGTCAGAAAACAGAAAAACCCAAAAAAGTGTAGTCAACAAGGTCTTAATGTACAGCTGGCAAAGCTGGCAGAGAAGTTCTACTTAATGCCCAGGAGACCTGTAAAAATGCTGGGTACCCCCACCATCCAGCTGCAGGTAATTAGCATATCTTGAAATAAGCACATCTTAAAAGTTCAACAAATATCTCATTGCAAACTAAAGGAAGAGAATTTGTGTAGATATCTTTGTTGTCCTCCTGCAGAGAAATTGCAGGTGTCTTCACAGATTGGGGAAATCAAATATGTGGCCTCTGGTTAAGTTCTAAGTATAACTTAGTTTATTTACACATATAAATAAAGTACTGAAACTGAGAGAATCAAACAGCATGCAAGTAATTCCCTCAGCTCATCAGTAAAATTGGGATTAGAAGCAACAATTCTGCCTGAAGAACAGATTTTAGTATGAGATCAAAGCAAATATCAACCTCATCTTCCAATAACACAGTTCCCTTCACACACAACTCTAATAACACAAATTTTAAAAATTAGTATATCACTCCACAAGTGACTATTTATTTGCATGCTTAAATGAAAAAAAAAAAAAAAAAAGGAAAAAATAGTCTGGAAGATTGAAATGGCACCATCTGGTGACACCTGCCACACAGCATGAATGGCCCATGAAGCTACTTTTTTTTATTTGAAGTTTTGTTGAATAGCCTTGTGTGTGAGCGTAAAAGCCTTTAACAGAAAACTTTTGATCAGCCACTGCTTTTTTTATTCTGTTGCTTCATCTTGCTGTAAAGACAATTGTAGACAGGCATGTGGATTCAGATACTTCCTTCAGAAATTACCAGAGTAAATCAAGTTGTATATAAGACTCACCTCACTCTAATTTATAGTTCAGCTTAGACCATTGAACTTGTAAGTAAAATTTATGGGGGAAGAGCAATAAATTAAATTGCATAGAAACATAATTTTTGTCCTGCAGTTACTTGTACAGTTCGATTTAACACATAAAAAATTGAGTATAATACTAACTTGTTAATAAAATGTGCACAGCGCTGACATGTAAAAACAGTTTTATAATTGGTTGGTCCACTCTGTTAGCCTTGTTGACAACACTAAATTTTTAAACCCCTACATTAGTAACATTGAGCTAACATTATAAATACAGAAACCTCATAAATGCATACAACAGAAATTCATTTGGCCTTTGATTTTTTTGGGGTTGTCTTTAAAGTGAAAACTGTAAAATTACCACGTAATAAAAGCCAGTACACTGAACACTAATTGCCCATTTATAAAACGCTCTTTTCCTCCAATCACGTAGGTGTGAGGCATAAACTTCTTGGGTTTTACGGAGCTGCGATTTATACTTTCAGTTCTGTTTCTCTCTGTTGCATTTCATCTTAAGCTTATAAAAGACGAGCTGCATTTTATTAATCTGCATCAGCATTCACTGGACATTAAATCTACGTAGATCCCTACAGGGTTTTAATTGTGGCTGAATTGCCAACAATAATTGGGCCTCCGACTAACCATGGAGAGCAGGCCACCCTCGCTGCCGGGCACAAGTGCTAGCTCCCACACCAGCCACGATAGCCCACTTTGTCAGCCGCCCGAAGGGAAGTTGTCAAGTCTGGGACCCTGCTGCTTTATTCCTATAACTATGTTTTAGAAACACCTCACAAGTGGAATTGTGGTTGCCTCATCCAGAAAATGTGGAAAGGATTAATGTGGCATGTAAAACAAATCACTCCTGAGCTCAGCTGAGAAAGTGGGTATTAAAAGCACTCCAGTCAAAAGAGCTTTAGTGAAAGGGTCAGGGTGATATACAGTCAGCACATGTTGGGCTGGTAAAGCTGCAGGGTGTTTGGAAATGGTAATGGTCCATGGGTGTAAATTCTTTCAAGACCTCTTAAAGGCACATGTGTTTCTTGAGCATGTTCTCCAAACAAGGACCTGTTATAGGTTAGCTTCACTGGAACTTTTAAACTTTATTGATTGGTTTGTGGTACTCCAGGTTTACTTACTGTTTTGGGGGGTTTTTTTAAATGTTTTTGATAAACACAGAAAGCTATCATGATAATCTAAAACTTACAAATCTGTAAACTATGTTGTATGCAGATTTATTGTAACATATTGCAGAATGTGTTATTTCTTTTCTTTATGCCAGTAATCACTGGATTCACAAGAGTTAGGGGCCTATCAATATTTCTTTTATGAATGCAGGTTGGTTAAAACGTCTGTAGTTTTGAGGTTAAAAAGGTCAGGCCCTTTAAGTTTGACATAACATTTAGTGGGCCTTTATATATGTTTGTAACTTTTTTAACAAAATATTTCCTAAAGTTGTTAAAAAGATGGCTCATGGCAGCTTTTCTAGTAAAGTTGGGAAGACTGAGAGTACTTAGCAAAAGCTTTATTTTACAAGTTGCACTGTTCCTTGTTCTCTTTTTTTTTTCATTAGGAGTTTCACTGTGATTTAGCATAAAGAATAAAAATGTGATAACGTATATATACCATATAGCCTTTTTAAACCCAAACAATTGCCACTATAAGATGGCAATGTCCAGAAAGGGTTTTTAAGCAACAACTCACCCTGACTTCCATCAGAAACATGAGGGTTCAATAATTTTGTACATTAGGCCTTCTGTGCAGGGATCACTTCACTTACATTTGAAATGGAGCCATTTTTGAGAAGCATGTGTCAGGTGTTGAGCAGAACACAGCCACATCTTTATACAGAATGAATGGCTGAGAAACAGATCTTAAAAAATAATGTATCTACTTGTTACAACACTTGCCATGATATAATTAAAAACACTAATAATCACTTCCAACATGCCCCATTCAGCTGAGAACGTATCCCTGCAACAATTCAATTCTAGGGAAGCTTATTACAGTCATGATTCAAAAGTCAGTAGTTTTAGAATTTGGCCAACAGAATGCTGTTTTGGTTAAGTGCACTAGAGATTAGAATTTTTCAGTCTTATTTCTGAATGTATTTGTTTTTTACACAAGGCCACTGTTAATTATTTTATGTGGTCATTTAACCTGTGTTCACTATAACAGACTTGAAAGCAAAAGCACAGATTGCAGTTACATGATGTGGTAGGTGAAAACATTTGTTCTGAATAACAATATTTAATTGAAATCATATTTAAAAACACCAAAGAGTTGTTTTCTCACAAGCCCATAGGACTCTTATGAACAGGGGCCATGGGTAAATGATCAAAACTCTACTTAGTCAAGTTAAAACAAATAAATAAAATAACATGTGACCTTGGCAAGGTTTGGGTTCTCTGTAGGTTCTGGTTCAGTGCCTCTGTCGCTGGCACCAGCTACAACCATGACTACAAATATTGTTTCACAGGCTTCAGCAATGACACCATTTGTTACTTTTGCCTAGTGCAGCACTGGTGAAAGTCAAGATCAGTCATTCTCCTGCAACATTTCCATCGTGCAATGAAGTTCCCGCCACAAAGCATAGGAACACGCAGTAGATATGATGTCACTGTCTGGCATCTTTATGGAAATCAGAAAGCTTTGGTAATGCTGACCTTCGAAATTAAGTTTCCTGTCCTCTTCCCCTTCAGGAAGGTGAAATGTGATGTGCGTGTAAGCTATCTTGAAAGAGATGTCCTGTAGCTACTTGGGTAAACAGCTGACGTAACTGGCCAAGACACACTTAAATGTTTTGTGAAGAGACATGCAGTATAAAAAGGCAAAAAAAATCCCAGAAAAGGTTCACAGCAGATGTGGGGTGTTGTAATGGTATTGTTCCACATTGCAATAACATGCAGGAAACTGGGCAACACTCTAATCTATAAACCAAATTATTGGTGTTCTGCCCAAACATTTTCAAAACCAAACACCTGCAAGAAACAGCCAACTATTCTGAACAGAAGACTAATCCTTCTGGGGTTTTTTTACCCTGAAAAGCAACAACAAAAAAATAAGTCTACATTTATGAAATTGTTTTCTTTAAGCTTGCTAAGCTACAGGGCATTTTTTTCCCAACAGTTTCCAAGAGCTGCTTTGTTAAACCAAGTAAATGTTTCTTATACATAGGAAAAAAGACAGTTTACTTTTTGTTTCAACTCCCATTTTATAAAAGTCTTGGTCGTCTTCATACTACAACCTCAAATCAGCTATTTTGCTGAAACACTGTGGGGTTTTTTAAGTTGAAGTCTTAAAAATGCCTCAAAAGCCTTGTAAGTTAAACTCCTAAGAGCATCACCTCTCAAGTTTAGGGGTTTTTGGAGAAGAATCTGCTCTTTCTCACATCTAAAACTGTAGATTCATATTCAAAGACATTTGTCAATATATTCATCATCAAATCTGCAAAACCATTTAAAATTGTAGAATAAGCTAGCAGGAAAAAGAAGAATATTAAAGTTTTTATTTTGTTTTTTACTTCACTTTCTGTCAGTGAGGCTATAATAATTTGATTTTAATTCATCAAATCATAATTCATTGAAAATATCAACTTTCCTTTCTGTTAGAAGATTATCCAGAAAATATCCAATAAAATAATGTAAGTAGTAAGTAGACTCAATAGGGTGTCACTCATTTATATACTGAAGATGACCTCTTTCTTATCCAGAAATAAATTTTATCTGTACTTTGTCAGTTACCTAAATTTTATCTGTACTTTGTCAGTTACCTATGGCCCTTGGGATAGTTGGAATTTATCAGACATTTCACTGCCTAAAAGAGTTAATTTGGGCAGAAGAGGAGCCCAGGGTAGGGGGCTAATGAGCTCTTTGTGCAGCTCATCACTCAGCTGTTCCAGTTCTGACTCACCATCCTCAGGCACCCCAAAACTGGTTTAATGTAGAGTGAGGCCTAAAGCACCTAGGCCTAGAGCAAGGTCTCTCTAAAATTATTCATCCTTTTACTCTTCTACAGAATTGCCTTGAAGATTAGTAAGGACTAGGGCCTTGCTATGATAGGAAATGTATTAACATTAACAAAACAAATATTATTTGCTTTGAAGTTCTTCTAACAATAACAGTTTATGGGTTTATGCCCTCTTAAACAGCAAATCAAGGCAGGAGACAAAAAAAAAGAATAAAAAAAGTATGGGGCTTATTATCCTCTCAAGTTAGAAAAAAAAATTTGGCTTGTTTTGTTCCATACCTACTGATCTACATCCAGCTTGTTCAAGAAGGCTTTGACATAGAAAGACCAAGAGTCAATGCTGAATTCTTTTGTAGGCCTGTGAGCAAAAATTAGTGGTACTTAGAGAAAAGGAAATAACAAAATGCTAAAGGGAGCAGGAAAAAATACCTGGATGGAGAAGGAAAAAATTATTTTGTAAAAAATATTCTAAGTAATTTACATTTCAAGAAAGTATGTTAGGAAAATAATCTACTCTGTGTATATTTTATTCAAGAAAATACCCAAATGCCATGTTTCAGCAAGGCCTCATATTTCACTTTAAACTTATTCTAGAAAAATATATAAGTACTTTGGGCTTTTTTTTTTTTAATTTTAAATTTAATATATTTGGTTGTATATTTCTTTTTCATTCTTTTTAATTTATTTCTGTTCATAGAGAGAGAGAATGGTAAACACAGGGAAGCCTTCATCCGGATCTAAAAAAATATGCTGTAATCCTAAAACAACATAATTTTTTTCCTCACAAAGTTGAACAAAACTTTTATTGTCTTTTCCAAGAAGCAAAAAAGGCAAAACTAAATTCATAGCATGATGCAAGCAGCAAAATATGTAAGTTATCTCACATTCTCAGTTGCTGATGTGGGACTGACCTTGTGTCAGCCATTTTCATACAGGGCATGGACACCACCTGGCAACCCTGTCCAAAGGAAAAGAGAAAGTGACAAGGAGGCAAATGTCCATTTTCTTTTTGCTGTTATTGCTCACAAGCTGCTGCCAGTGCTGACTTTTCAAACACTTTTTCTGTGTGGTCTTTTCCACACTTTCCATGAACTTGTCACATTTTGCCTGCAAAATCTCTCTACATTTCTGAAAAAAAATGCTACACAAAGGGCATGAGCACACATCACTTTAGAAACAGTCTGATAATGTACATACATATTTGTGTGCACATGTGTTGAAAACATTTATCAGAGCCTTCCTATGTTACTCCTGTTTCAAAATTCACAAGTGTCATACCAACGGCAGGCACAATATCAAAGTGTTCGCAATTGAATTACCTGTATATTCTGCTATTCGGTACATATACATTGGTACTGAAGCAGCCTCAAAATGTCATTCTCCAACTTCTGTTAGCAATGGGGGTTTTTTATCATAAGAAACAGAAGGATAAGACTTTGAGCAGACTAACCAGCTCTGTCTTCTAAACAAAAGAGAACAGATACAGTAGGCAAGTGCTCCCGCTAACAACTTTGAGCAGCAATTTTCAGGCAAACAAGAGGAAGCACTTTTCATTACAATGTACAATTAAATCATGAAACTCCTTACCACAGGATGCTAAAAGAAGCCAAAAGTATAACAGAAGCCAAAAGTATAACAGGGTTCAAAAGGAGATTAGACTAATTCATGAAGGATATGTCTATCAATGGCTATTAAGCACTGTGATCCGGATGCCCTCTGGTGAAGGAAGTCCCTAACCCACTGCCTACTGGAAGCTGGAAGGGATTCCATGGGAGAACTTTGGCATAGTTTTTATACTCATTATATATAAAAATATTATTTTAATTGAACACCTTAAAGAACTGTTTTGTTCTCAGATTCACAGTTCTTATTCCTACTTGACTACTCAACTGTTTGCAGTGTTCTTTTTAGGGGCCCTTTTTTAGCAACTTCAACATTATATTAGTCCTTTGGAGACAAAACAGTAACTTCTTTTAACATATTTACCTGATGTTATTCATCCAATTGTAGAAATCTCTCTACCTTTGTAAAGCCGCAACATCAGTCACCAGAAACCTGGTAAGTATAACCAAAATAAAATGTGATATGTGCACACCTGTACAGCAGATGACTATGTATATGACTATAAAAGTGATTAAATAGCATTTTTTTGTGTTTGTTTAAATTCGAACCTTACTCCCTTAGAAGAGTAGCAAGAAACTGTTAGAGCCAGGATGCCTCTGAGCAAACCAATTTACTGAGGCTGAAGATGCAGCCCTTGATTTTACAAACTGAGGACAGATAATTGTCAAACCCCAAAGAACACATCATTGCAAATCTCCTGCAGTAACACTTCTATTCCTGCGACCTTTCATTTGAAATGTGTTTGTACCACTTATATTGCAATTATGTTCCAATGTAAGATGCATTTGGAGTGTAAATATCAAGATTAAATCTACCTTGAAAACTCAGGCTGAATCAGGTTTATAGCCTAGAGGCAAGTTGTGAATCCCATAAAGCATTGTTCGAGGGACCTGGTTAGTGTTCTGTACACCTGCTTAATGTTTTTTTTTTCATAGTCACAAATGTCGAACTGCTCACTAACGCATTGAGGTTTGAATGACAGCCATGCGCTTGAGCACCAGTTATGGTTTTTCACTACCAAATTGGACTATAAATGATGAAAAAGAGGTCAGAAAGGAAGTATGGAAGCATACAAATTTGAAAGGGGAAACTGCTAATAGTCATAAACCGTGTGCAATCAAAGGACCAGCAAGTCATTGTGAATTACCTGCTCCATGAATTACTGATCTAACTGCATTATGATATGGAATTTTCTAACTCCTTTCATCTGTGGTGCAACAGCTCCTAACAGCTCCCAGATCAAAAGCACGACTGCCAGTGAAACCACGGAGAAAAAGCCCACAACACTGACTTTCATTATGAGCACTTATTTGTTCAACTTCTCTTACTATGCAGGTTTCACTATATATTGATTCATTGATTGGGTGTACTGTAAGTGTGCCACCTACCAAATTTGAGGAAATAGCACAGAAATGATCAGCAGTATGACACGTCGATGCAAGTCAAAACTTGTAAGCATGTGCACATAAAACCTCGTAGCTTGTGTATTTCTCCACAGGTGGTAACACACAGAACATAGATTGGGACATTTTTGTTTGTTTGTTTAATCCAAATCATCCAAAATACTTCAGAAACAATTAGTCCCATATTAGTTGTTTTACTGACTGTATAAAGGCAATGAGACAATTAGCTTGCACGTGCCAGTAGAACGTACATGAGGACACAGTGTAAGGTATTTGTGAGCAGTGATGAGACAATTGATTTCTACAGGTGCCTGTCATACCATACATGCCCCAAAAAAGAGAATTCTAAGCTCAAGTTATGACCATAACAACAAAGCTCAACTCCGCAGGCATATTAACCAAAATGTGAGGAAAGTTCTTTCAGCTGGGCTTAGAAATTCCTATGGTATCTATTAAAATATATAAAAGACATTTCTAATCAAACACCTTTTCTTTTCCCTCTAAATCTGGTTTCTAGGCTGGATGAGAAAAAATGAGGTTAGTTATGCTCACCTGAGCAAATCTGACAATAAATATATAATAAATAAATAAATAAACAAAGTGTGTGAGTACACACACACATACATATATATACAGACATTTTGACAGATATCTCTTTTGTTTGGTGTGTTTCTAGTAGGACAACTCTGTGTGTGTCCAGAGATAAAATGTGAATTGTTTTCACCATCGTGACAGTCTGCACAGTGAATATGTCCTTTTTTTGGTGCTTATCATAGGCAAAAATGCTTCAGGCACTAACGGCTGCATTACTTCAGTGTGGATATACTGAATACTTTCTACCTAGGAGTACATTTGTAATTATGTAATGTGCAAGCAAAAAGAAAGCAAATACTGTCAGTATCACCTTGCTAGTAGAGGAGCCTAGAAAATAGACTTTCTCTTCTGGAAAGAAATGATTGTGAGGGGGCCAGTGCCCCCCCACTTTACGTTTCCCTCCCCTCAGCCACCCCATTGCTGAGGCAGAGGCCTGGTCATGGTGTCAGGAAGCTGAAGGAGCAGCTGCCTGGGGAGCAGGGAGCCTGGGGAGCCTAGGCTGGCATGCGACCAGGAGCACAGGCTTCCTGAACAGCCTGCCTGCCTGCTTTCCACTGAAACTTTCAATGGAATCAACATGTTCCTGTGAAATGTTTCAGTTCTGTAAAATCAGCATTTTCCAACAGAGTAGTGTTCCACTGGAAAATTTTCAACCAGCTCTAATGATCAGGGCATCTTTAGCATCTCACACGGGGGTGCTGCTGAAGGACATTAAATTTCCATCTCAGAGACCATGAGCCAAAAGCTCTCCTTGCCTGCATCCCACACCGCAGCCGTGGTCATCACCGGAGCTGTCTGGCCCAGCGGGCTGGGGGTTCTCCAGGGAGCGTCACCATGTGACAGCACGTTCTCATTCCATTGCTAGCACTTGGCTGAAACTCCAGCAGCAGGCACCATGAGTTTGATGCGGCCAAAACAGGGCCATAGCAGAGACCATTTGTGACATACTTGAGAAAAGTCAGTTTTTTGAAGCTTTGAAGAAAGTTTAATAGTTTTAAACTAACTTAGGAACCAAAAGGTCCTCAGCTCCAATCATGAGCAGAGGTTTTCTTATGTGTATATATATATGTTGGTGCATTTGAGTTTAAATCTCTTTTTTTCTCTAGTGAGTCATTTAGCTGATTTCCATGTCTTCCTTAGGACGTGGATTAATAAACTCGACAAAAATGTCTGAATTTTATTTATAAGAAAATTTCATTCAAGAAAAATTTTAGGAAAACAGTGGTAGGAATGTCAAGCAAAAACTAAAATGAATGGTTCTTGACAGATTTCAGTCTGACCACTGGTTAGAAACCGGTATGGATGATCAGACCTCTTCCTATAACCTACTACAAATATAAATCACTGGAAACAGTTATTGAATTAAGGTTTTTAATAAGTGAATCTGAATGACAGGAAACTGATGCTTGATAGGTTGGAGGTTTTCAGTGAGCTTAATGAACCCTAATGTATTTCTTTACAGAAAAAAGAGTTAAGAGAAAGATGATATCTTTCTGTGACTGATGTCGAAACCCAATTAGACAATTTAGAATTTATTGTCAGCAAGTGTTAAATAATAAACTACATGAGGGTAATCAGATCAATGCAGATTTTTGAATTCTATGTTATGACTCATTTTTAAGGATTGGATTTCAAACTACTGATGTCCTTCAATTTCTGTTTGGTGCAGCTATAATGTTGAAGAGCAAAAGTCATCTTGAAGCAAGTCATGCAATAGTCCAGATCTTCTAGGGTGCAATTTCTTAGTCTGAAATCAGCCTAATAAATCTCAGGAAGAATGTGCCTATTTCACTCTGTTAATCATAAAAGGAGGCTGTGGGGGCAAGCTTGGAGTAAACATCTACACAGTAGATGATTTAAGCAAGGTGAGATGAAATCAACCCAGCTTCCTTTTAAGGTAACTTTTTATGAAACAAATTGCCAGCCAAACTTAGGCTGTAGGTGACTAATGTTTACATTGATCTTAAATTTTTCAAGAGCAAGTTTAATAAACATCGCACTGACATTTGTGCTTTAAGTCCTTCTCATGATAGGGAAGTTTTTTAACAGACCAGACCCTGAGGCTCAGTGAATATTTTACTAAGTGACCTCAAATATAGGGTGTAAGTATTAGGAGTCTCACTCATTTCAACCCTTACAGTAGCAAGGCAAAGGAAAAAAAGAGAAAATGAAAAAGCATGAAGGGAAAAAGAGAGATATATAGAAAAAAAATTAAAAGCAAAGAAAACAAACAAGAGAAGAAGCCAAAAGACCAGAACAAAAAGAGAAACAGAAACAATCTACAGAATTACAAAAACCTTTTTTTGTGTCATAGAAAAACTTGGAAAAACCACAGCAGATATTCTTCCCATCATTACGAGAGGCAGCCCTGAAACAAAACTCCAGATTTAGGAAGCTGGGTGGTTGGGGAAGCTGAACATGGAGCTGTGCTTTGTGTCTGGCACAGCCCTCGCCGTGGGGCTGTGCCAAGCCCCCAGACACAAACACTCCCCCACGCCGCGGCAGCGGCACCGGGTGCCTGGCCCACCTCCAACCCAGCACCAGCTTTTCCGAGCGCTCCTCATCCTGCAGACACCCAGTCACTCGTGTGTTGCAAGCCATAGATCACGTACATCCAATATATAAAGTCACTTTCCATGCTACATGTTTCAGGGGTTTAAATTATTTTAAATTTCATTAAATTATACACACTATTCCAAATTTCCCAGCTGATGGCTCTCAGCTGACCCCAGCCCCAGCACAAAGTGGGGGGATTTTTCACACTTGAAGACAGAAATGCATGGCAGCTTTGCTCTTCCTTGGGGACTATTTGGTGAAAGAGGAACACCACATGCATCTGTGGCTGAATATTGGTGGCCGCTGCTGTCCCTGCCACACAATAAGAGGTGCTCCAGGTCCAAGAGGGTTACATTTTGGGAAATATACCAATGCCAGACATAGAACATGAGAATTTACATGTGCAGTAAATGCATAAGTACCTACATTTATATTCATATATACATATAGGTGTATACATATCATCTAAAGTGTGAGGTGCTTGTGAAAGATACCAGGGCACATACACTTGAATTACACATGACTGTGTTCCTGTAAAGATGGGAAAGTGGGTAAGCACAGCTGTGCACATGTGCTCCTCATGTGCTCCCAGAATGCCTTGTATTTTTGCTATTTTGGCTGGGTTACCTCAGTCCCCGAGTCTACAGTAATGCCTGTCACCCTTTTGGGTACATTTTGTTATAAATCTAAGCATGCAAATATTTGTGTCAAAGCTGTCTACGCGTGCAACCAGTTGAGAAGCTGAAATGCCTTCAAGTCATGTAGCAACTGTTTTCATTTTCTCTCAAATGGTGTTTCTGTTATTTTCTAATCTCTGCCTGATTTTTTTATTTTTATTGTCTTTATTCTTCTCTAAAGCTTAACTGCCTTTCTCTTCTTTGCCTAACTTCTAGGCAGTGAGAAGAATGTGTAGGAGCCATCTCCAAATTTTAATACAAAGACAGCTAAAATTCCCAACTGTATCATAACAGTCCCTTGCAGAGCTGCTCATCATTTCTTTTGTCTACACAAACCCCATCAGAGAAGCCATAATGCAGCCCTAAGAAACTACCAGAAATCCTTTAATAAGCACTTTCTTTCATGTGTGGCAAGGGCTTTGAAATTCAAGTTATAAATGTGACAGAAGGATTGAATTCAAGTTTACCCTGTGGTTATAGATGTGGTATAGCTGGGTATGAAGTTTGTGCCTGTGTGCTCTCAGTGCACTCAGTCAGTAATTGCCTGGGCTCAGGGCTTCTGCCACAGAGGTAAGAACAACGGGCTGACAGGAGACCACGGACAGGCTGGAGAGATGGTAGAAACTGCAGCTGAAGAAAGGTCATGTAGGATGGTCTTCTGTATGTAATTAAAGTGATTAAATGTTCAGCAGGTGGTTCATCAGTACCAATGAATTGTGGACATGCTTAAGTGTCCTGTAGAACCACATTCTTCACAGTTTGGGAAGTCTCACTTAATACAGCTAAAGCTGCCCCTGCAACACACCTTGCACTGCAGGCTACAATCACTACTGGATAGCAACTGATCATCTTGTTTGAGAGATTTGATTCCCCACATGAGAATTACCCTATACAAATAAGCCAAAATTTTGGGGGAGTACAAGGGTTTTTTTTTGTTTGAGCTTGTTTATTTGTTTCTGGTTTGTGGTTGTGGGTTTGGGGTTTTTTTAATAAATAACCCAGGAGTTAATATGCAACACCTTTTAAATGTAGGAATTCTCCAACAGAGATACTGGACGGGGAGGTTTCTGGCAAGTATCTATCTTCATAAGGCAACAGCAGGACAATTTGGACTATGGTGGAATTCAAGGAAAATAAATATGAAATTGGCAGGACTTAAAGTAAATCCACCTGTCTTAAGATGACTTCAACTGTAAACACTTTGGGGAACTCAGACAGTTACCACCCATGGTGAGGATGACTGAAGGAACCCAAGATGAACTCATCAAAACAGACCTGACCTTGAATTCCCCCTAGCACTAGTCCTAGCACTCTGCTTGCTTACTCTGCCTTAATCCAGTTACCCAGTTTTCTGAAGTCAGTAGCCTGAAAGAGCATGTGACCACGTCCTCCTCAGTTTAACTCTATTTACTCAAGTAATAATAAGGAATAATAACAACAACAATAATGGTAATAATCTTTCTTAACAAGGTCAGTAGCATTCAGTTACCTGAATGTTCATTTAGGACCTTTTTCTTCAAATTCAGGGAGTTTATACAGAGCAGATGAGCACTGAAGGCAGAATGCTCATCTTCCTTTTACTACCATAAATGTGAAGCAGCTCCAAATACCTCCAAGGAATTAAATGAAGTTCGCAGTTTCTAAAATGGGGTAAGATAAGAATTTGGCCAATACCATGGGATAAGAATTTGGCCAATACCATGTACAGTAACAGACTCTTTAACAAACTGACATTAAGGACACAGAGGGAAAAGGAACAAAAAACCAAAACAACAACAACAAAACCCCCCTCAAAAACCCCCAAAAACCCAACGAAAAATCCCCAACAATAAAAATAAGTAAAATGTGGTCCTTAAGTGAACATCAGTGGTTAGAGGAAGGGTCTTCTATAAGCCTGTGGGTAGGGATATGCATTCATAAATCCTTGTCTGTTCCTAAGCAATGGATGGGCCAAATTTTATTTAGCCACATCAGCAGCAGACTCACATAAGAAACAGCAGGGGCAATAAAACGCATATGGATAGCTTTCATACATACGAAGGTTTCTTGTACCATGTGTCGCATATTCAGTTTGTAGGAATAAATATATTAACTATGTTTTTCTAACTGAAAATATTTTCCACATGCGAACAGACTTAAAAGCACGTTTAAAAAGAAGATGCAATAATCAGATTTTAAACTTTGGCCTTAAATCCAAACCAGAACTTGAAGTAAGCCTTTGGGGATGTTCCTCTATTTGAAGGAATGCACAATTCTTGTTACCTACTTCAAGCCATAAATGGCAGCACTTAGTCACAAAAATGCAACAGAACTACTTGGGAGTGTGAGGAGACTACATAAAACACATTTGAAAACCAAGATTGTAATAGTCGGCAAGATTTGGGAAAGACTGAAGCAATAGTGGATTTGAAATTTTAAATAATAACCTCAAATCTTTGCTTATCAACCATTACTTGTTTCCAGAGAAATAAATCATTTCAATTCCAATTCCCCAGCTACCAGAAAAATGGGATATTTATTACTGAAAATAACTCCTCTCAGAAATACAGGGTCAGCTATTTTCATCAAAGACGTGGCCAACTAGGCAATGTGCAAAATGAATGTTGTTGATTGGGTTTCTTTGCTAAGGACCGGCAGAAAACAGTATACAGTAGTTGCTAAACTGTGATCAGATGGCAAAAGAAAATAGCAGTTTTTCATCAGTGCTGTGCCCTTGATTTTTATTTGAGCATGTACATTGGGCCTGTGTGGGCATGGGAGCCAAGCAAAGAGCATGGGGAAGAAATGGGAAAAAAGGAGCCCTGGGGATGAGCTGTACAACACATTGCAGTCTCTGAAAAAACACCAGTGCAGACCCACCTATGAATCTGATATTATTTTCTTTTTGTGGAGTTATTTTGCAGGTTGCTGGCTTTGCTGTGGTACAGGAATTTTCAGGAAAAAGCAGTCTCTGCTCATAGATAGGTAGGGTAAAAAAAGCACAGCATGCTTTGAAAAACAACAGGTGTTAGAGAAGTCATTGCTACTGTTAGAGTAGTAGTTCCCACTTGCAAGTATCGTTTTGTTCTTTGATGTGGTCTGTGTATATCTCCTGTTGCAGGAGCCTAGCTAGCAATAAAATACCAACAGAAGTAGAATCAGGAACTGTAATAGGATCATACAGGTACAAACTGAAAGGAGGTAAATGAAGTATTTTCCATCACTAGGATGTTTGGACTGGCACCATAGAAAGGCCAAGAGACTTTGCTATAGCCAATCTAGGAAAATGGGATAGAAGAACAAGCAAGAAACACACCAACTACTGTACTACTGAGCCACAGTGCCAACATGCCATGATTTCCCTCTCTCTTCTCTTTGCACTAACATGATCATGAGCTATGGAGCCTCTTTGGCACATGGGAACTGTTTTACATCACCTTGCATCAGTAGTGCTGGGAAGATAAGCAGCCTCCCCTCTCCTGCTCCTGTAAAAGAGCAGGAGAAGCATGCTAGGGATATTTCTCACACAACATTCTTCTTAGGTTATGACATTAGGGAGTTCTTGAGGTAGAGTTTTTACCCTCATATTTCGTAGCTCTTGCTGGACTTTTCTTTCCTGAATGAACTACTGGTTTTTAACCTGTGTAAAGTTTTGGCATTCTGTGACAATGAATCCCACAGACTGATTGTAAAATTAAGCATTACTTCTTTCACTGATCCAGCTCAGTCATAATGCTGTGTCATTTTTTACTGCCTTTTTTGGCTGACAGTCATTGAAACTGTGTGCCTCTGAGTCATTTGGCCTCTAAGATAGTTCCAGTAACATGTTGACAGTTTTTAGTAAGATGCTCAGAAGTACTATAGGTCTTGTGATTTCTGTTTCTTCTATCCTTTTCCAAACTGTTCTAAACTGAGTGAGAGAACTATCAAACAGGCTTTTCATAACATAATAGCATACAGAATAATATTGTATGTTCTATTGTTTGTAAAATCAGCATCAAAATAGTTTGTGCATCTTTGCTGTATTATAGTTAAACCAAACTATTGTGACGGTGGTTGGGATTGGTTGAGCGTTTGGTTTTTTGGAGTTTTTTTGGGGTCATTATTAAATGTAGGTAAAAAGCCACAGCAAAATTTCCAGGTAATATTTTCTTAATGTAATTATTTATCTTGACTTTTGAGACTATTTTCAAAACTCTCCTGAACTGTATTGTCCTTAAGTGCTCAAAACAGGCAGCCTGAATGAGTGCATAACTGGGGTATAGTGAAAACTAAAATAAAGCAAATGCCCTTTGGGCATACATTTGTATCACAAATACCAGCTGGCACTGGTTGATCCAGCTTTTGGCAGTCTCTGTAGCAATGTCAAAGACACGATGTTTCAGAAACAACTGATAAGTCAGCGGCAAAAGAGTTGAGAGATTTTGTTCAGAGAAGCCCATTTATTATATAATTAAATATTTCTGTATCATCCCATAAGAATACCAGTTACAAACTGAGCTAATAATACCATGTATTATTGAAACTGCATTAACATACTCTAGCATCTGACCCTCTTGCCACCTGCCTATAGACTCGCAAATCTTTAACCATTTGGGGCTGTAATTTTCCATGTTTTTTTCTGTTTTCCTGTTACCCACTTCTGGGGTTTTTTCAAACTAACAAATATTGTGTTTCTTTCCAAGAAAAGCTCTTGGGAGGAAAAATGTTGTTTTGGTCCTGTGAAATAAGGCCTGATGAACTTGTTGAGAAGCTTTCTGACATTCATGCTTTGGAACAGGAATATGAAATTTGGTCTACAGGGAAGCTTTGAGGATAGTTTTTTGTAACTCGCATTATGGTCTTTTACAATTGATCCATCAATTGTTGTGAACTTCCAAAACTAGTTCCTGACATCTGCAAAGTTTTCTTGAGCTTCACACAGAAAATGTTTGAAAGAAGTCATACCATTTAAAAAAATCTCTCCTTTCACCAGAAAAAAAAAATATGAAATAACTAAAGAGGGTAAAACACTCATCCAGAAAGGATTTTATAACAAAAGGAAAGAGTATTGTTCACTTTTCACTCTCTCTGCAGTAAAAATAGAAACATGTTTGGTCACACAGCACATATAATATGCTTCATGGGAATGTTTCCTAACATTATATGTTATACCCTGTGAAAGACAGACATGCTCTCTATTGCTCTGGCCTCTCAAATTTACTGCACGTTCACTGGCTAGACATTTTCAGCCCTTTTTCTAAAGTGGCAATTAAAGCTTAATTTGCAACTGTGCTTGTGAAGCTGAAGCTTTCCTTGTATCATTTCTGAAAGCTGGGATTTATTTGATCTGTGGAATAGTAAAACTGATTTTGAGAACATAAAAAGTACATTAAATATTAACAACATAAGAAATAACTACTATCCCTGGACAAAAACTATTGCCTTACAACAAGATGATGAACACAAGCAGCAAACATAAAGGAACAGGATGAAAAGCAATAGCAGTTTGTCCTTTTCTGGAAAGTCTGGCTTGCTAGCTGACTGCATGGAATGAGTTGCAGGGGAAAACGAAACTAGAGAATATGTAAAGCTGGGAGATGAGATCATCCCCCCAAAACAATTCTTCAGACACTTGTGGATTCATGAGGTGAGAATAACCAGCACTGAGGACTGTAAAATTCATTTGTAGCATTTGAATTTGCTAACATGCACTTGCAAACTCTCTCCTCCAAGAAGGGGAAGCAGGAGATGCCCTGGAAATCAAGAGCAAAGAAATGCAATTTTTTAAAAATTGCTTCCTAAAATGAGAGTGACAATAGCCTGTATCCAGACAGCCTCTGCTAACAGTCTACACCAATCCAATCAAGTGTTACAGCTGCCTTTTAAGTTTTCATCAGCATATTATTTTACAACAGCCTGATCCTGCAAATGGTTGTTCCCAGGTGCATAATTATTTACATATGGAGTCCACTGAAAACAATGGGTGTCGGCACATAAGTAACTACCTGGAGGACTGAGAGACCTGAAATTGTTTCTGCATATGATAGGCAAGTTGCATATTTACAAGGGGATTTTCTTTCATATGTGTATTTGGGGCTTTTTTGTTTCCAAAACTAAAATGGAGATAGGCCCACGTCAAAATAACCAGACAAAACCTTTTGAACTTTAACAGTGGATAGAGTCCAAACCTACAGCAATCTCAAAATTTTGCATGTATAGTGGCTCTTTATAGTGGGCTGGATCCAAACCTCACATTGAAAAACATCCCCAAGGCAGTAGAACTTGGATCTGTGCTTTCCGGTTTGAACCCAAACTGAAAGTGTTGCAAGAAGTGGCTCATTAGTTTACTCTGTAACATTTGCCTCCAGAAATCTGTCATTGAACAAAGGCACATCAACATCTGAAAAAAAATTATTAGTTTTTTTTGGACAACCTGAAGGCCCTTTAAGTGTTGTAACTCAGTAATTTTTTTGGAAAACAAGGTCTATTGCAGAGCTGCCTTAGATCTCTCTATCAGTGCAGACAAGGCTGACTTTTAACACAATGAGAACATCAACATCCCACTTGGGGTGGCCAAATTTATAAAGATAGCAAAATAGATCCTCCCTTGAGATGAAGATGAGGGCATGATGAAAAGACTCAGTCAGATTTTGGGTGACTATCACGAAAAGCAATCCTTTTTCAATCTTTCAATCCTTCTCCTTTTGAATCTTATGGATTTCTCTATCCCATCTGTCGTGATAGGAAGAGTCCTTCCTCTTCCTCCTGTGTAGCTCTTGCCTTGTGAACAAGCAGCTGTGTCTGCAAGAGCTGGGAAGTAGGGGTAACTTCCAATCTTTCTCATTTCAAGTATAGGCAAAACCAGACCACAGATTACATCAGGCTGACGAGCGTGTCCTCCTCCCCCCGCCTCCTTCCCAGAGCCACAGGATGGAAAGTGAAGGTATTCAGCTAGGTCCTAGCTCCTCGTGGAAAAACAAAGAAAGTGACAAATCAAGTACTTGGCTGATTTTTGTTCACGTGAAAGCAATTACAGATATTTATGTGATCCATTTTATGCCTTTGCTTGGTTCAAAAACTGGTTAACATCACAGCCACAAGGATATGTTAGAGAAGTAACATATCCCTGCAGTATTCGTATCTTTAGCTCTGTCTGTGGACAAATGTAATGCTTCTTATGCCTTGATGATCACACTGAGAGACCAAAATATGAAAAGAAGGAAGGTTTTGATAACTGATATTTGTGCCTTCTCAGTCCTAAAACAGGCCTCTCTGATGTACTTCACTGATCATGGTCCCTGGAGCATTGATGGCTGCATCCTCCAAGTAGTATGTCAGCATGGATTTGGTCACATACTGATTACAGAGGGTTGATACTCTGACTCTGAAGACATGAATTGTGTGAGGAGGTTGTTTGTTTTCTGTTTTTTTGTTTTGATTTGAAGGGAACCTTAAATAGATTTTCATAAAACACAAATTGCTTTTAAGCTTTGGCTTAATGCCTACAAGTGTTTATAACTTGTGTAAGGAAGTCATCTATCTTAACCAGTGTAGGTGCAACATACTTTCCTTGTTAATTAGACATATTGGATCTGATAAGTCAGTGACAGTGCTTCATTTTAATCAGCAAAGAGAGGGCTCTTAACCTAGACAATGCATGTATAGCCTCTCCCTAAACTAAGTGTAATTAGTCTGGAAATTATAAAATCACAGGCACTCAGTCCAAGGCCCTGGAGATGCTGGATGCTGTTTTTCTCCACGGGCCCTCACTTGTGGTAATAGAATGCTGGAATTCTACAGAGTAATTATCACTAAATTATAATTGCAGTAATGGATGTGTTAAGTCACTCTAGCAAGACCAGTCTTCCGAATATAATCACCTAAAAAGGATGTATAGTTATTTTTGCTTTGACCCAGTGGAAATGTTCAAAATATCCCCGTGATTTTTGAAACAGCTACATGCAATTTTTGGTACTTTCCAGAAGAGTTCTGATTAACCCCATAATAACCAGATTTTTTTTATCATGTGCATTTGGAATATTGCTCTGTGCACTGTAGTCTCTGCTTTTAAGTCTTTTGCTGCCAGATAAAGGGGACTTTTCGGAATATATTTTTGGAAGTAAATTCCCAGTGTTATGACAGCTGTTCTGAAATGTGTTTTGACAAAAATAGCCACAAAAAATGATTTTTTAAATCCATTTTCCAGTTACTGGGGAATAACTGCTGGAGTAATTTCTTTGGAGCCTTTACATTTCAGGTACTAATACATATCTATTATATTTGGTATATCCATATGTACACACATTAGCCCTTTTTAATGCATATTCTACCACAGTGGAGATTTAAACTTTAAGGATCCAAGATAAAATAGTCTTCTCAGGACTGCATGGTGGCAAGCCCAGTACTCAGTTCAGCAGCTTAACTCCCAGCAGGTCAGCTTGGTGTGCCTGGTGTCCCAGGCCAATCCACCTCTGGGGCAGCCAGCTGTGCCTGGCTGAGCTTGGCTGTCACCAGCCCGTCCCATGCACAGCCTGTTCTCCTTTTGCTCACGCTGTCACTCGAGAAGGTCAGGGCTTATTTGGGCAGTATTAAAGGGAATATCATGCTGTGTCCTTGGCACACTCCACACTGAAAACTAGGGGGTTACACTCAGGAGTCCTTAGGGATATGACATAAACCCTGCTCTCAAAGGCTTCCTTCGTAGCTTATTCCTCTCCAAGCTTTTCAAAGGCAGCTGGTGCGTTAGTCAAGAAAGCATCACAGGAAAACAGTTCTCAACCATTTTTAAATGACATATCACCTATTAAAAAGAGGTGGAAACAATGGAGGTTATATTAAGGCACTCCAGATGCAGTCAGGCCTTCTTTCGGTCCTTCACACCTATAGGTCTGATTCCCTCATGCCTTTGACTTCAGTTGCTTACTGACATTACTGCTAAATTCTGTTACTTCTCTTTTATTCTAGTGTGAGCCTAAAGGAGCCAGAAAATCTGAATATTGTTACCAAGGGCAGAAAACCCTTCAACAGATGGGAAAATGATCCCACTTGGCAAGAGGCAATGTTTGATACTTAAAAAAAGGAAAAAGCTTTTGGATTTGAGCCACCAAATCCAGTCCCAAATCTTGAGCCGTGCAGAGTAATTCCCAGAGCTCAAAAATGTAATGTACTGCTGTGGATCATCCATTAAACTGTCTATTGAATGAGGTATAATGCTAAGCAGGCTGAGGAGAGCCTATCATTCACATTAATGCAACTCCAACTCACAAAACCTTCAGAAATTATTTTTGTAGGTAAGGCAACTCGGTGCTAAATAAGTTTGTTTGCTGTGAGAGCCAAGATGTTAGAGCATTAGAAGCCCAGAAGAATATGTCTATTTCTAGGGGCTGAATCATGGCACAAGTATGCAACAAAATGGAAACAGAGTAAACACTAATAAACAAAGAAAACTATATTATTTTCTACCTCTATAATAAAAGCTTAGCAACAATATAGAAAGCATTTGTATTCTTGCTTTAAAGGTAATTTTTAAAAGGTATTTTAAGCCAGTCAGTGGCTCTCTAAGAAGCCCACTCTGACTCTGTAACTCCTTTTCAATATTATGAAATGCATCATTTTGAGCTGTTGTCTGGATAAACTTTTAAGCAGCCACTGAATGTATCCCTAATGTTGTCATCCCAGTATGAAATACCATACACGCAACATCATAGAAAAAGCATCCTAAAATATTGTGGAAAATGTGTATGGACTTAAAAATTAACAAAAATATCACGTAACTCTACATTCTTGAATATCTAGCAACTGGGAAGTTTTTTCAAAACCATTTTGGCATATGAAAAGAATAATATTTTTCCCCAAAAAGACTTGACCTCACTATGATTGGAATAAAACAACATTGTTAATCTGGCTGCCCTGCTTATAGGTGACACACATACATATATATGTACATATACATGTATGAATGTATACGTAATATATAGGTGCCGTTGGCATACAAATAATAAAAAATGTGTGTCATGAAACAGTGTATTAAGAGATGTGTTTCTCTATTATTTGCATTGCTCATGCCTTCAAAATAAAAAATGTCTTAGCTATTAGGTGAGTTAATTTAAATTTAAGTCACAATGTTGTCAATTTGCATCAAAATACTCAGAAGTACTGTTTTACTTATCCATAAGTGTTGACAGTCTGAAGGCAGGGAGCAGAGAGAGACAGGAAAAAGAAGGGAGAATACATAGAACTTTTTATATGAAGTATTTTCAGTGGCTTTATAGTGAAAACTCAATTATATTCTTCTTGTTCCACAGCCATGATCTGTGATTATCCATTAATCACATGCATTATCCACAGCAATACAGTCATTCTCATCCTCCATGGGTCTGTTGAACTTAATTTTTCAGTCCCTCAATGTTCCATGATGCCTAAAGAAGAAGGGACACTGGAATATATGTCTTAAAGAATTGGTTCACTTCTCCGTATTGGGCTATATAACTATCATTCATTTTAATATTATTTCATGATTATGCCTTGAAGTGAGACACATGTGGGACCCAAAGATTGTCTGCATAGTGATACAACCTTTTCTTTTGCTGGTATTTTAGGGAGATAGCCAGGTAATGGACATATACAATAACTTCTTCGGTCTCTTTGCACCTCATGAGTGTCATTCCATTTTAGCACAGCCTGAGGTATCTGGATATTGGGTGTTTGTAAAACACTGAAAATGAGTGTACAGCAAATGGGAGTTCTGGTCTCAGATTCCTCCCATTTAAAAAGCTAAGTTGTTCTTTCTGGATGATGCTGAGAAGCACTGAGACAAAAATTAGAGGAACTTTGTATCTTTGCCCTAGTTGAAGGAAATAGTAACAAAACAACCTGAACCAAACATGGACATAAGCAGCCTCAGCCCCCAGTGGAGATTCACATCAAGGTCATCTGTCAAATAAGCAACAGTGAAGTACGTGTGCAGACTATTTCTTGTGACATATGCCCTTTTCTGGCACTGAAAGTAAGTAGTCTTCATCAGACTGTGGGACAATTTGTATTAAATTGCAGCTAAAATAGATACATTGAATTTAAAGTGATAGGTCAAAAATGGAAAGAAAAGGTCTTACAAACATGATTTGTAGGTTTAGTGCACTGAAGGGAGAATATAAAGAGTCTTTCTCAACCAGCATGTGGAATCACTTAGTTAAAACTCAGTTGTTTGCTTGAAATTGTGAAGGCTATCCCTCATCTTTCTGAAATACAGTCAGGTAGAGAAAAATTGCATAGAGGAAACAGTGGACAGTAGATGTGTAATATTTACACCTCTTCTTTCATCAACTTTTCAATGCATACTCCAGTGCAACTAAAGGATTCCACCATTACAGGTCCAAACCAGAGAGTAAAGCGCTCTGTCCAGAAGCAAAGTTCTTTTGCACAAAAGAGCTGACCCAATCCCACATCTGAGAAGCATAGACCAGTAATTTAGGGGCCATTTGCTTTTATATGACAATCTCTAGAATCTTTTGTTGGGACTATACACTTCTGTTTCACACTGCTATCAGGCACATAACTTTCTCAGTCAAATATGAGATAATGAGAAAAAAATTCAAGTTTTGTTGTGAGGGTTTGGGGTTTTTTTGTCCGTAAAATTAGAATGATACAAGCATTAATATTGACATCTCATAGCTGCTCCTAAATATCACATTATGAGAAACAGATCTCCAGGACTCTAACCAAGAAAGACTGTTTTTACTTCCTCTAGGAAAAGGTCTGACTAATGCAATATTTTATTATGTCTATAGAGACATTCTTTTCATAATACTCTCTTTTAAGGATCTTCCTCACAAAGAATTCAGAATTTCAAATTATTTAAACATCACTAAAGTAATCCTTGAATTTTTAGCACACTGGATTCAGACTGTGCTGCATAAAAATTTTTAGTAGCTCTCCAAAACAATTACCTTGGTCAGTGAGAGCTCTTCAACACTGAGGGGAATGAGATTACTACAAATAGGTGTCTAATGCCAGGTTAACCCTAAGATATCAAAGACATCCACACTACACCAAAAAAAGAAAGGCAAAATTACATTAGATATTTATAGGTGTATGTATATCAGATATGTCTTTTTTTAGGTACCTGAATTGCTTCTTACATACCAAAGACCTCACCCCACTGAAGGTCCACGAAGGAGATGATTATTTACGATCTATGAGTAACTGATTATGTGTAGGAGACTCAGCACAGACGCTTTTCTGTGAAGGATTTGGTCTGCCCAGCAAAGATACTCCCAGAAGGCTTGGGGTTCACCAGTGTGAAATCACTTCTCCCCTACAATGAAGACACCATAGGAGTAATAGTTCATGGCCTTCAGCACATCTTAACAGCAATGGCTACTGCAGATGGTTTGAACTAGCCCAAATGACCTTGCCCTAGCTAGTTTCAGAAATCCAAGCAAAGCCATGCAGAACTGTACGGACAGGGGCCTTCAGTAACATGCTGGCTGCAAACAGCTGGGGATAGTAACATCTTAAACTAACACAGCTGTCTGCAAATTGAACATCTGTCCACAGGCTAAGGATTCAGCTGTATAATAAATAGAACAAACTAGATTCACTTTGGACGACTTAAAAATGTGATTCTTACTAGTAGATATCATCTTAAATCCTACAAATCCCTAAGTATTTCTTGCATTACAAATATGGCAATGCTCATTTGCCTACTTTGTGTCACGATTCTCTGTCAACTTGAAGAGAAACAAAGGAGCTGCCGAAGTTGTACAAAGCCACTTGTACAGGATGTTACTCACTAGGGATTAACACCTTTACTTTCAGAATAGTGGTAATGACACATACATGAATATATGCATATATACACATATATGAATATATGCGTATATCTTCAAACAAGTCCTCTTAAAACAGAGCAGACTGTGTTGGGCTACAAATATGCAATAAGCAGAAAGTAAATTGAATGGATTGCTTGCTAAGACTTGTTACTGAGACTGTCCTAATCACAGGATCTCAGAATTAATTGGGTTGAAAAAGACCTCCAAGATCACTGAGTCCAACCAATGACTGAACACCACCATGTCCACTAGACCATGACACTCAGTGCCACATCCAGTCTTTCCTTAAACATCTCCAGGACAGGGACTCCACCACCTCCCTGGGTAGCCCATTTCAATCTCTAATCATCCTTTCTGTGATGAAGAAATTCTTCCTAATGTTCAACCTAAACCTCCCCTGATGTGACATCCTCAGTACCCAGTACAGAGGGAGAATTACTTCTCTAGCTCTGCTGGACACACTATCCCTGATACAGCCCAGGATGCTATTGGCCTTCTTGGCCACCTAGGCACTGCTGGTTCATGTTCAGCCACTGTCAGCCAGCAGCCCCAGGTCCTTCTCCACTGGGCAGCTTTCCAAACACTCTGCCCCAGCCTGTAGCGCTGCCTGGGGCTGTTGTGACCAAAGTGCAGGACCCAGCACTGGCCTTGTTGAACCTCATACCATTGGTCTTGGCCCATTGATCCAGCCTGTCCAGATCCCTCTGCAGAGCCTTCCTGCCCTCCAGCAGATCAATGCTCCCACCCAAATCTTACCCAGCTCCAACGTGACTTGGGCAAAAGCCTATGGCAACCTTAAATTGTACCAAGAGTTTGTAACATTGCAGTACTGGAACAATTCTCAAACGGAAGGGAAGTGGAACAATTCTCAAATACACCACGAAAAATTATCTATAAAATCAGGAGCATCTTTTGATGAATTGCACTGTGCCATGACATTTATGACACACAAATATTCTGCTCCTGCTATACTTTATGACCTGTATTTGAGATTAATACCAGGAACAAGGCTGATTTCATCACACAGTCCCAGAACAGTATTTACAAATAAGGCATTTGGCAGATGTTTGTTAGAATGGTGATGAAGAGAGAAAATGATTAAATATCCCATTATCAATCCCTGAATCATCAAGTATTCTTATTCATTGCTACACATGCAAATCCCAGTGAAGGATGAAAATTGTATAACAACAAATTTTCAATATACAATAACCACATAGAAATGCAATTATATTAACATCTGTATAATAATCACTGATTTAATCAAATAACAGAAATAGCATTCTTTGCTGAATATTTTAAGGACATCTTTGATCTGACAAATCTATACACATGCATAAATAGATAGACAGATAGATAGATAGATCTCTACTTGAGTTAAATTCCTCTTTGTGCTACTGAAACTAAATTAATTAATGACATTTGTGTGCCTTTGTCCCTTTCTGAGTACTTGTGAAAGAAGGATCCTTAAGAAGGATTTCATAATAAATAATGTCTAATTTTTAATTTATTACTCATTAACAATAACAGCACTTGTCAAAAGGATTTCTGTCTTCAGAGGATTTTGTACACATCAGGCCTCACTACATCATTGGGAAATAGCTGTTTATAGCAGACTTGGACAAAACTCCCTCCTTGAAGTCAGAGATGCATGAGTTTGTGCTGCTGTGTAGAAACAGTCACTCCACACAGTGAAGGTGCGTCCTTGTCTCACCACTGTGACCAGTCCCATGATGAGCCTCTTCATTTGTCTCCTGTGATGGCAGCAGGAGTGTCTCCTGTGACCACAGCAAGAGAGCTTCTGTCCTTCAGACTCTTACACACCCAATGCAGAGTGGCTAAAGTACTCTTGTCTTTCCTTATGAAATTATGCCTCTGCCAGAACACTGTAACTGCATCAGTGTGTGTGAACTGCAGGGCAGTCTTTCTTAGGAGACTCCGTTAAGCTCTGATGCAGAGCAAGTTCCATGCATTTTGTCACAACGTCCCAGTTTTATGACCCTCACTGTCTTTGTCCCACTGACTTGAGATGGGAGCAGAACTTTCTTTTGTGTCTTCATCTCCCTTTGTCCTACCACCAGCCTGGGAGGGGTTTCTGTTTTTAGGGAAAAGATGCTCTTCAAGACTGCCCTTCAGAATAGGATCTATGGAAAATTAGCTCAACTCAGTCAAAGGAAGTTGTTGTCAGGGCTCTGCTGTCATCTTCTCCTATTGTTGCTGCCCTTCCAACTACAGTGGTGTGCTTTTGGGGCTTCACTTGCTGCAATTTACTTGCAGAAATACTGAGTTTTCTCAAAAATATTCAGTTATATCCTTCAGCATTAGAGCTGCTTGGTTTTGATTCAAATTTCTCACTGAGTATGCAGGAGGCTGAAACCACAACACACTTTGCTTGTGCAGTTCTGGAAGAAAAATCTCATGGTGTGTAGTTTCTCCAGTTTGAGTTCCTGTCAACCTTGACAGGCAGGTATGGGAATAGACCTGAAATTTGAGAGCTCTGGGGGAATTCTCCTTCCTAATCCTCTGAGTATCCATTCAAGGTTCAGGCATCTTTACCATACAACATTTTTAAAATCATGCAGCACGTGCCTCCTGGAATAAAATTTCAGCTTTGCAGTTGGAGTCTGCCCCTGTAGCTGACCACCAAGGTCAGCTTTGAAATATATCAGAATTAGGCTGTACAGTAGACCACAATGGGTGCAGAAAGTGCTTGCACTGTACAGTAAAACAGAACTGGGAAATCTACGTTTGTAAGCAGTGTTTTGGGACATTAATTACTTCCCTGCTCCTGAATATCCCCACGTGAAATGTAGAAAGAATTTCCTTCCTGCCCTCCGGAGGTGGGCATTCTGGGAGGTGGGGAATAAAGTCCATTATATAGTGTATGAATTAATGGGTTGACCCTGGCTGGATGCCAGGTGCTCACCAAAGCTGCTCTATCACTCCCCCTCCTCACCTGAACTGGTGAGAGAAAACTAACAAAAGGCTTGAGGGTCATGATAAGGACAGAGAGACATCACTCACCAATTACTGTTACAGACCAAACAGGCTCAACTCAGGGAAATATGGTTAATTTATTAACAGTCAAATCAGAGTAGCATAATGAGAAACAAAACCAAATCTTAAAACATCTTTCTCCCACCCATTCTGTCTTCCCAGGTTTTACTTCTTTCCTGATTTCCTCTACCTTCTCCCTGCCAGGAATGCAGGGGGACAGAGAATGGGGGCTGTGGTCAGTTCATCACACATTGTCTCTGCCACTTCCCCCTCCTCTGGGGAAGAACTCGTCACACTCTTACCCTGCTCCAGCACAGGGCCCCTCCAACAGGAGAGAGTCCTCCATGAACTTCTCCAACATGACTCCTTCCCACAAGCTGCAGTTCTTTATAAACTGCTCCAGTGTGGGTCCTTTCCACTGGGTGCAGCCCTTCAGTAACAGGCTGCTCCAGTGTGGGTCTCCATGGGGTCACAAGACCTGGCAGCACACCTGCTCCAGTATGGAATCCTCTTCCTATGAGTTCACAGGTCATGCCAGGAGCCTGCTGCAGCTGAGGCTTCCCACAGGATCACAGCCTCCCTTGGGCATCCACCTGCTCCAGTGAGGCATTCTCCACTGGCTGCAAGTGGATGTCTTCTCCACCGTGGACCTCCAGGGGCTGCAGAAGAATAGCCTGTCTCACCACAGATTTCAGAGAAATGTCTGCCCTGGCATCTGCAGGATCTCCTCCCTCTCCTTCTTCACTGACTTTGAGTTTTGCAGGGTTGTTTCTATCACATGTTGCCACTCCTCTCTCTGGCTGCTGTTTTGCATATTTTTTCCCCATCCTTAAATATTTAGGGGACTGGAGCATTTCTCTTATGGTGAAAGGCTGAGGGAGCTGGGCCTATTCAGCCTGGAGAAGATTGAGAGGGGATCTTATCAATATCAATAAGTATTTGAAGGGAGGGTGCCAAGATGATGGAGCCAGGCTCTTCTTGGTGGTGCCAAGCAGTTGGACAAGATGCAGTGGGCAGAAAATGATGCACAGGAAGCTACACCTGAATATGAGGACGAACTTCCTTACTGTGCACAGGAGCACAGGAGTATGTTGCCATGAGAGGTTTTGGAGCCTCCTTCCCCGGATATATTCAAAAGCCATCTGGACACAAACCTGAGCAACATGCTCTAGGGGATCATGCTAGAGCAAGGGGGTTGGACTAGATGGCCTCCATTGGTGTCTTCCTGCCTTAACCCACCATGTGACTCTGTGAAATCTGTTATCCCAGAGGTATCTGTTATCCCCACTGTCACTGCCTGACAGCCTTGGCCAGTGGTGGGCCCATCTCAGTGAATTTGATAACAGTCCCCATCATGAAAAAATCCCATAGGAATGGTCAGGGAGGCCAGTTCCTGGTAGAGTCAAAGTGGAGCCTTTTTCCAAAGGATCTATACTTTCTCCAAAGAGAGGCAGAAAGTACTGCTAGATTTCCTATCAACTAATATCTGCTACACAGTTCTTACACCTTGAGGAGTCCCTGCAGGGAACTGCCCCAGAAAATTAAAGAGTTAGAGATACAGAAGATGAGTTCTTACAATTTATCTCAGAAATGGCTAAACTAGTTTTCTCATCAGTGTTAGGCTTTTTGTTTGAACTCTGCAGTGTTAGTTTCTTACTTGTACCCTTTATAGGAATACATCATCAAGAGCAAACCTTCTGTGGCACACCAGGATAGCAATTCGTGATTTCCTATGGTAAAAACTGTATGATTTATTTTTATTAGCTATGGCATGAGTGCATTTTAAAATGCAAGGGCTATGGCCGCCTTTTGCTCTAATAGTATACAATACATGCTTCCAGTCATCTTACAGAGAAATGATTAGGCAGCTGGATTATTTTCCTCCCCATCCCATCCCTACCTTATCCATGCGGCACAACCGTCTCTAATACTGAGACCTCCTACTGCTTATTTTTACCCTGTTTTAAAAACTGAACAGATCATATCTCTTAGCTTGTGAGCAGACACACACACAAAAAAAACCCCCATGGGACAACCCTAACCAAAAAACCAACAGGAAAACCCCATGAGTCCTTCTGTAAATGTAGGAGATAGCTTAAGGAGGAAGACAGAAGATGGTTGGATCCAGAACTGAGTTACATGATTGTTCAGTGCTTTAGAAATTGTGCTTTTAATATGATAGACTGGCTGGCTGTAATGTTTCTAGATAGAGATCAAAAAGTTCAGCCAATGAAACCAAATGGTAATAGAGACCCTTCAAGCTTCTTTTAGGAAACACAGAAATATAGTGACTCAGTATGTCACATTTTTGCCCTATTTTGAATTTAGCTATTGAGGAAAGCAAGCAAATTAAGCATTTTTACCACCAGAAAACAGCATTTGTTCCACAAGAAATGTTAACCTCTGCCTAAGTTTTTTTCCCTCTTTTGCACTTGAGTATTATTGATTAACCACAGGAGCAGAAGAATCTTTAAGTTCAGCCCAAATTGTCTTAAAGCTTTTCTTGGTTTCCCAAGCATGAATTCCACAGTATTTAGTAGAAAGGAAAATATTTACAAGCTGGGTGGTAAGAGACACCTGGGGGGAGTGAAACTGATAGTGGGAATAGAACTCTGACTCAACTGTAGGTAGAGTAAGAAGTTTGACCAGAAAATACAAAAGATAAGCCATCAATAAAAACGGTGGTCTTGAGATTCATTCCACAAATATGATAGTACAGCATGGAAATAGCATCAGCAATTCCAACTGGCAACATAATAGAAAAACAAACACCAGCAGGATGTTAGAAACTGATCTGGGGTTAAAAATGCCATTTACAGGTAAGATATATTGAGTGAGATTTGTCCTGTCATTGCAGTTCTTTTATGCAGGAAAAAGGCTCATGTAGTGAAAAGAACCTCTGGAAATTTCAGATGCAACTGGAGGAGGATTTCCTTTGGCAGCCATGAGGAAGGTTTTTAGCTGGTCCCTCTAAAAGTCTCCAGCAACCCCAGGCATCAAATAGGCCCCCCACTGGAGATGGGCCACCAAGCCAAACCACTTGCGTTTCAGGGACCTTGAGCAACACTGTCACCAGCAAAGCACAGGCCCAGGCCTCTGGGCTGCATAAATTCCACAAAAATCTGATGACTGCCTCAGTGTTTGCAGCAGCCTGGGGTAGTGAGTGGGCTGAAATGGGCTAAATCTGCTTTTACTTCTCCCTCGCATGTAAGAAGGAGTCCTGTGCCCTTTGGCAGGTGACACAGATGGTCGCCCCTCACTGCCACTGCGATCCACATAGAGTGGTCTTTAAATTTAAAGACAGGCATATTTTGAGAAAAGGAGTGAGACTAATAAAGCCAGAAGTTGCACTAGGAGAAATGCTCTGGTATCCCATGAGAACATCATAGCACCCACCATGAATCTCCTTGCATCCCCACAACAAGCCAAGCCATGAGGAACTGGTCCCATTGGGCCAGGTCCCAGCACACAGCTTTTTCCATATACAAGGTGCTTCCACCATCATTGGGATAGCATGGAGTCAGGGGCTTCAGAAAGAAAATGAAGAGCAATTCATCCACTACCTTAAAATCTTGTATTTTAAGACTTAGTTCATGTCAAGTCACTTCCTATGGCCATAAAACGAAGCCTAAATGGAACAAGGAGAAAGAGTACAAGAGGGATATTCTTATCCTAATGAAAAAATTAGCAGGCACACAAGCCCAAAGGGGCACAAGGGAAGCTATCACAAGCATTTCTTCGCTCTGACAAACTACGTTAGCCGTGAGAGCACCAGAGAAGAGGCTGTCAGTGGCTAAAAAGAAGAAATCCCCAAAGTGGCCACAACATTCAAGGAAGTGTTCAGGCCTGAGTCAGCTGTTAATTAGGTAGCTTCAAATGGGAGAAACCACTTATAGGAAGCCCTGATTCTGAAAAAAACCAAAACCTCATGTACTCCATCTGGCATTATGACGGGTCAGTGAATGTCAGATAGACAGAGAAAAAGAAACAAGACAAAAGCTTTAAGGGTGGCCAGGAAAAGTCTTTAACTCCTTATGACTATCTCATTAACTTCTGTCCTCTCCATCAGTTTGCAGTTCATCTAGATACAATAGATCGGCTCGTGGGATGACTCACTCATTGAGGTGAATAAACTCTTTCCACCAAAAAAGCAGAAGGTGACATAATGTTTATCCTAGTGGCCTTCATAATCATTCCCCCAGTGTTCCAGGGACAAGGCAGAGAATCAGATGCCATGATGCACAGTTTTGTGGTGTTAATCTAATTTGAAACAAACATAAGTAGGGAAAATATTTCGCCAAATCTCTCATTTCAAATTTAATGTTACTGGTGAGATCTCATCATTCCAAATTACTGGATTAGGTAAATAAACTCCCCTAAAATACATCTGCGGTGATGGGTTCTTGCATTTTGATGGCTTGTGTCTAATTTATTTTATTCCTATTAAATTTGTAGAACAGACCCTTGTAAGTATTTTCCAATAACTTTTAAATGTCTAAAATTACTGAGATAGTGTCTCAGACAAAGACCTATAGGGCTGAAATAAAAATAGTGAAGGGTTCAAGATGACATCATGTTTTATGAACACAAGACGTGACCACAAATAACCTACAATAACCTTTAAAATTAGTTTTTTCCTGACTTCATAAAACAATATTTTATTTGGCAGGCCCTTATTGGCAAGCACTTTGAACAGTTCTATTTGTTTTCTGTAACCAGGAAGACACAACCAGTGTTTTCACATAGGTTTCCTCAGTACTGTGGTTTTGCCATTTTTTGCCTCTTTATTACTGCCTGCTGCTGCTGAATATTTTTCTTTGGGATGTTTATTAAGAACAAGGATATGAATTTTTAAAAAACCCCAAACTTTCTTCGTAACAGCGCTGGTGAGTTTTTCATGCTGTAATATTACTGTATCAAAAACACAGAAATAGATCATGGTATCTAGAATGATCTGGTTGCTTTAAGTCTAAAGTTATGTAATAACATGCAGCTGGCTACGTGTATATTATGAGAAACTGAAGGAAATCAGCCCATATGTCCTTTGATGCATTAACCAAGACCAAGATTTAGAAATCCACCATAGCTTGTAACACCATATGAAATGGAAGAAGGGGCTTAGCCAGTGACTGAACTAAATAAAAAAAAACCCCTAAGCATTCCAGTTAAAGTAAATTAGAAATGAACATCATAGAGCAACAGAAATACTCCTGGTTTCTTAGGGGATGGTACTTGGGATTAGCTGCTATTTCATTCCACCATCACCAGTGGTCCTGGTTATGAGAGCCACAGCTTGAGAGATGTGTTTTCATAGTACCTCCTGTAACTGAAGGGGATTGCTCTCTGTATTCAACACTGCGCAAGCTTTTGTTGTTTTGAGTTGTGCTGTTGTGGACAAAATGGACCATTTTCCCACCACATCTGTAGGAGTAGTTGTGCTGCTCCCAGTGTTTTAAATATGTTAATTTGGGAATTTGTGGATTTTTGTTGGTTTGGCTTTATATATATATATATATAAAAAAATACATATATACACACACATATATTGATATATAGAAATATAAATCTCTATAAGATTTTTATTCACTATATTTTTAATTGACAGAAATTTTGTCTGCAGTCCGAATTGCACTATTCAGCAAATCCCATCTTCCCTACTGCCCCCACCCCTCCACCAAAATGAAAAAAAGAAAAAAAAGAAAGGTTTTAAATGTTTGAGCAGAGGCCATGCAATTAAGATGAGCTTTTCAGCTTCTGTGCACAGTTTGGAGTTCCTAGCAGTCCCTCTTTCTTTTGTACAGTGTGGAGCTTGAGTGAATAAAGTAGGTTCTAATAATTAAACTTGCTCTATTGACCTAACCAAAATTAACTGGCTATGCAACAATGTAGCTGTCCATGTAAAAACAGGAAGTCAGATTTCCCCAAGTAACCCTTATTCACCATGAGAAAAACAGCTGGTGCTCTCCCTTTACATGCAAGTGTGTGGGGCATGGATAAAAGATGTATACTTCTGATATCCTCTCTTTTAAAAGGCTGTGGTTTTTTTTCCAGTGGAAGTTTTCCAGCACTCAGTTCCTGAGAGGTAGGGCCCCAAGATAGTCTGGTCAAAATAGTCAGAATCATATCTTTGTAAGGAGAAGTCTGTGAAATCGAACAAAGAAGCCACATTAGTATAACATGAATAATCCTCCCTGACCTCCAAAGAGAAAAATAATAAAGGATTTATTACGCTTTTTTTTCCTCCCTACGAAAGAGTAATAAGAAAAATCCTCCTTACAACAACAATAACCACTGTTTCAGAATCAGAGCCTTTGTGTCACTGTTTTTCAGTAGTTACGCTACATTTCTCCCAGTACACTGCTGGGATTTTTTATTTTTTATTTTGCTACGCATGCTCGCACATCTGCTCCACATGTGTGATCAGCAACTGGATTTTCTGAGCTGAACGTCCTGTTAAATGGACAGAGTGGGCAGATCATTCCTTAGAGAGCAGAGAATCTGCCTCTGGTGGATTGCAGCCAAATGCAATGGTGTAATAAAGAAAAGAAAGCTGCTCGTTCGGATTGCTCTGAAATGAACTGTGTCCTCTCCTAAAATTCCATCTGGTTAAGATCCCTGGAGGCGCAGTCCAACACACCTAGGTCTGGCAATCTGTACATTTGATGGCTGTAAATGTCTCTGCGTAGGTTGACTGGGGGAAGGCAGGATCATTAAGAACCAGAAGAGGTGAAACTATTGTACTCTCATTCCCTTTCACCCACCCAGACAAAACTACAGACGAGGGTTGTGGAAGTGAATGTACTTCCCGTTGCAGACACTGACAGATAATCTTCAAAATAGCATGGTAGGCTTTGACTTTCTCTGTGCTGTCTAAAAGCTTTGTTTTCACCTGGTGGAAACCAGCAGCAGTCTGGACTGATTGTCCCTCTTCAGGTTTGGCCCTTAGTGCACTAATCAAGGGCTTCATAGTAAACTGCAGGAAGGAGATTGAAGTGAGCATTTTGGTATGTGTGCAAGGAAATCCAGCTTCCAAAAGTCAAATCACACGAGGGACTGATAACAGATGTACAAAGTAAGAGAAGAAATTAACAGCTGCTTCCCAGTTTGGGCATTATCACCAATGAAACCCAACTCATATGGTTCATAGGTCACATTAGAGTCTGCTGCAGATGAATTTAGTTCTTTGCTGATGCTGGCAAAATTAAGATTGCAACAGTTAAGTACTGGAGCACCCCCTGAATACAAGTTGATTTTCCGAAGTAATATCACTGCTACTAAAAGGATTCTTCTGTGAGTTTAGTAGTTAGTTCAGCACCAGGCAATAGCATCACACTAGTTCAATCCATCTCTGTAACAGATGTCCTGTAGGACATGACAGTTCTAGTCTCAACAAACCAAATATTTCATTTTCATTTTCTTCTCAGTCTACATGTATCCTGGTGAAATAAACAGGGCCTGGGAACAGTGCTGAGCATTGAATTATGATCAGCTATGGTGTTAAAGAGTTAGGTGTCCTTAGCAGCCTCAAGGCTGCTGCCAACTACCATTCAAACCACTCCCAGGCACAAACCAGAAGCAGGGGATTTCCAGAACCATTCCCAAAAGACACATGGTTTTGAAGGATAAGAGTGTTTACTAGAGCAGAGCTGGCTGCCCTGTACTCATTGGCCTTGGCTCTTGGGAACACTCTGGGAATGTCTCAGCTGCCCATCCACAGGCCTGGACAATGCTCACCAGTGAGATATTATTTTAAGGAGAGGCAGAATCTACCACTTTTTGAGATAGGGTTGTGGGTTTGGTTTTTTTGTGTCAGAGACAACTTTCTTTCTAAAAAAGCATAAATCATAGAACTCCAAATCTGCTCTCAAGGCTACCCTCTGCAGTTACCACTGGACAGGATTTTGTTACCATGAGTGTCCTGGAAGCTGTTGGGCAACTGAGTCCCTTCAGTAGTGTCACTGATGGGGTGGAAGTCACAGCCTCCGGCTAATGTAATGACACTGCCTCAATGAACACACCCTAAAAATGTTTGGGTTTGTCTTTCCTTTAGCAGAGGTGTTTTAAAATAACTAGCTGCTGGTTAAATTGTAAGCTGCTATTGTTCTTGTTTATCCATCTGCTTGTAATTGTGATGGCTTTGGTTCAAGATAATTTTTAACTAATTTGAAATCAGTAATTTGATTATTGCTTACCACCCAGAAAGAAATGGCCAAAATCCAGGATTCTGCCTTTGCAAGACTTTTCAAGAACTTGGATTCAGCTCAAATACAAATGAATTATTATTTTTCAAATTTCTCTTGAGTCAGACATTATAAAAAATTGCATTAGAAACAATTAAAGAGAGCGCGTACCTTAAAGAAATTTCTCCTTTGGCTCAAGCCATTATTTTAACAACTGTAAAACTGAGAAAAACATCTCTTTCACTAATACCTGTGCTGGCTCATCAGGTGTCAGACTAGGTATTCCAGGAAAAATCTCATGTTTACCTGGTACTTTCTGGGCTTCCTTGGAAGACCCTCCAACCTGGCCGGAATTCCTGAACCAACCACCTTCCAGTCCCGTGGAAGGCTTTGTCGGAGCCAAACACTTCCAGGCTCTTTGCCCCCAGACACTGAGGACAAAGAGTAGAACCAAGGGCCAGGACTTGAAGGGCTTCCAGCCAGCTGGGAGTAAGCTCTGATGCACAAATCTGTGAAGCCAGTGGTTTTCCACCTTGACTTTCTACTGCTCAGGTTCTGAGAAATGCAAGGCCTTTGGTGTTCAATGAACCAGCTTTCTTCAATTAGTAGTCTGTGATAGATCATTCCATTAGACGATTTCTGATATAAATTAGTGGAATAGACATAAGGTAGAAAAGAAAGTAGTGAGTGGAGCTTTTATTAACTAATCACTAGGATTAATTAGTGGTATGTGAAGAAGCTGAACTCCTAAACCCAGATGAAGGTTGTTCGGTTTGGAAGTTGGAGACAGCTGGGGAGGGGGCTTAAACATTTTCATCCAGACCTCCGATTAGATTTTAAGATATGGCAGGATGCATCTAAGAAAATCATACTTGCAAAATGACACTATTTAAGTAACATAAAGAGCTCTCTGATTGTTTCAAAGGCAGATCCTATCTTGATCAATTATTATGCACAAAAAGAGGATTTAGTAAATAGCTAGGACAAGACCATTAAGACGAATGCTGAAAAAAGGCATTCACTCATTATCTAAATCATAGTGACAACATAATAACTACCGAGGAGGTGAATGATTACAGAGCCCCTCATTTGAAAGTAACCCATTCTGAAGTTTCTGTAAGTTCACTGAGAAGTTTTCAGTATTTTCTTGTTTTCTTCCTGCCTTTCTGTGTCCCCATTGGTGCTCAGCCTTCTCCTCTGTTCCCCATAAACTAAAATCTCCCAGGAGTGCATTCTCCTCGTAGTGGCCACAGCACCACGCGGCAGCAGTGTGGCTCCTGCCAGAGGAGGCTGGGGTCACACCACCTGTGCTAGCAGGGGTCTGCAGTACCTCCTGCTAACCAACCCTGCGGGGGAAAGTCAGGGGCAAAGAATCATCTGGAAGTGTACATGAGAAATACAGAGTTAGTTTAAACAGAAAGCATTTCTTCTTTGAAACTTTATCAGCTGAGCAAGGCACTTCATCCTAGTGATTCCTCCTCATTTTAAGACAGTAGAACTGAAATCTAATGTTTATTTGGACGAGAACATTGAGTTTGAGGCTAATCATCTCACCCACCTTGTGAACTGCTCTGCTACCCTTTAAAGACCTGGAAAGTGTTCCCACTGGCTTAGATGGGATTTCAGATTGAGGCCCCTATATAGGTACAGTAGAAAGCCCCTAATGAAGCAAATAAAGCTCCATGAAGTCAAACTGTTCTATACTTTGCAGTTCTGCTAAAACATATTTAATATAAATTGAAATCCTTGTCATTTTATAGAGTTACATAAATGAATGGAAAGGAACATAGAGGAAGACATAGTGTTGTGTATGATAAACAGTCTATTTTAGCACATATGGTGGTAGAGAGGCAGAGCTCTTCAGAGCCATGCAGCTGTCTGCTACTGTACCTGGCGTATGGCTTTCTAGATCTCATAAAGCTTAAAAAGAAGACTCCATAATACTGTACTGTGCCATACCTCACCGCACACCTCTTCATTTTGTAAACACTATGACAGCATTAGGGACTAGTGAGAGAAAAAAAAAAAACTATGCCTGGAGAAAAATGTTTGCTAACTTGGTCTGCTCAGTGTTCAGTACTGTTTTTAAATGCCTCAGCATTTAAGTTGTTCTTAGGTGAAAGATAACAGTCTGCCAAGTCTTGAGAGTAAACATTTTGTGTTGGTCCACCCACAAAGCATTCAAGTAAGAAACTGGAGCTTATTCAGTGTAACTCAGGTTCAACCATCTCATTTTCAACATAGTTCACTCCTCATGGCCTTTCAGATCCATCTCTTCACATTTTTCTCCGCCTCCTGAAGCTTCCCGCCTGCTCTTTCATGTTTCACATCTGGCTTAATCAGGTTATCATTATATTTGTGAACACGTCTGATGAAGGTGCCTCTTTTATTACTTACCTGCAGTCTGGTTTTAAACATTAACATCTTAAATATTGACAGGTTCTCTTACTTGTTCCCCAAACTGCATATTGTTTACATGTGTTTATCCTAGGCCTATGGATATTAAAGTGCAAACAAATATACATATGCATATATTTGCATCCATACATTTTTTATATATAGATTATAGATTTTATTTATAGATAGATATAAGTGCATATGATATATATATAATATAGGCAACCTTAGAGCCTATATTTTTTATGAGGATTTGGCTCTAAAACGGAATATTTCTGAATTATAACAGCACCTGTTGATCTCTTAAGCTTACTTAACATCAGAACAGACTTCTGTTGACAATAGAGCAGCGCAGAATTTCAAGAGTACCATGTACTTGAGGGCCCTTTCCTTGTGCAGTTGGTAAGTTAGTGGTTGTAGCAAGTGGAAGAGGATAGTATAAAAAATGAGAAGAAAACTTTGTCTCTGATGTTACAGAGCAGGAGAGGAAAAAAATTAAGGGTCCAGATAGCATTGTTCTAGGAAACAGAAGAGGGATGTATAGAGGACATTTCTGGTCTCCTGTGGAAACAGGGGTCAATGAGATTTTTCAGTTCAGAGAAGACCAGAAAAAAGTAATCTGGAATAGGAAAGAGGCCTTCCACTGGAAAAGCACACCTGAAGCTCATGATAGTATGGGGCTGGAGATGATGGACTTGAGGCTGACCATAGCTGTCTGTGAAAGGAAGAGAAACTTTGCAGCTGGTGTAGCAGAAGGGAGTTTGGCCAGCAGGACACGCAGCTGTGGCTGAGATACAGCCTGGAAAGGAGTCTGACCAGGAGCTGCCAGAAGGCCTTGACCACTCTGAGAAGTGTGTGCAGTGGTAAGTGCTGGCAGTGGGCTCCCAGTTCTGTCCCTCCCTGAAGCTACTTTGGTTTCTACCTCTGAACGGTGCACAGATTGCTAAAGGATGGAAATCTCTACAGTGTGGCAAGACAACCAAAACAACGCACGAGCCTTTATCTTAAGAATTTCACTGTCCTTATAGTAACTTGCTTGGAGATTACCATAGGTTGCACCTGTGACTTAAACCCCGGTCCACTTCAGAAGATAAGAGTAACAAATATTTTTACTGGCCACTACTGCGCTATATAGTTTCTTGGTCTCCATTCCTCAGGTGAAATCTGATAAAGTAGCATGGACAATTTGTTAAAACTTCTGCTCTTGTTATCTTTTAGGACCTGAGAAACTGGCCAACATTCAAGGAGTTTGGACTGTCCCAAAGAAGGGAAACTGGTGCAGAAATCAATACTTCTCTCAAACAATTTTGTATCTTTATAAGGAATACATTGAACCTCTTTTTCTGAGGAGAAAACCCACAGTTATTCATTGCATCAATGTCCTTCTAAGTTACCCCTCCATGAGGATTCTCCCAAGGTTTTTCATGGTTGTGCAACAAGCTGCTTGTTGGTATCTGCTCCTTTTCCTTCTATACCATGAAAAGGAATATTGCAGAGGAATGACAAGTAACAGAAGCCAGGCTAATAGAAGAATCAAATTAACAGAGTCATGCCAGGCCTGTGTTGCAGGTGAGATAATAAGTCTTACATAAGACAGTGCTTGTAAGTGCCCAGAACAATATAAATACTTCCTGTAAATAGGAAGCTGATTTGTTTGGGGGATATTGTTTGCAATCTCCAAAAGCAACACCTTGTATAGTTTGGCTGGACCACTGGGTTACTGTGGGGGATATCTAGACATGTCTTTTTCCTGCTTCCATTTATTCATCTCATTTATGCAACCCTTACATTAAATTATACCCTTTTTGGCCTTCCACACAGAGAGCTGAGATTCCTCAGTTGCTTTCAATATGCCCTTGTATTAGCATGGAGACCAGCGGCACTCCATGAACAATTTGTTTACTTGATTCCAGGTGGTCAAAACTGCCGACTTCAGGGGAACTTCACTGGACTGTCCGTGACTGAAAGTACGAGGAAGAGTTGCAATTTCAGCAGCTGTTTTCTCTTTCTATGAGTAGTCTACACAAAGAGATAGTTAAACCATATGCTGCTTTACCGTTCTATCTGGAGTAAGCTTCTGATCTTTAATGTGGACACTATGGATTTTAGTTGGAGTACCTGCGAACCAAAATTAGTCATGTTAGTTTTTAATGCAACACTTAGCTAAATCCTTTAAAACAGCTGGATTGTCACGGTCTTCTGTAGAAATATCCAATGAGCTGTTACGGAAAGGGGTCACATTGTAAGGAAATATGGGGGCAGAGGTAGCAGCACTTCTTGATGCTGTGCTGCTGTCAAAAAATGTAATTGCACTATCTCGCTGTCAAGGCTGTGGGTAAATCAAGACTAAGAAATTGTGTCTCTCAGCAAAACAGGAACAGCTCTCCCTGGCTATTACACATTGCTTGCTCTTGCCTTTAATGAATGTTTTTAAAGCACCTGGGGATCTTCTCATGCAAAATGTTACACATAAGCCACTGAAAATTAATTTTTATTGTGTACTTGTTTAAGCTAATGCTAACAGTAACTAGTGGAAAACTTCGATGTCAGTCTCAAATAGGTCAGAATAATTGGAAAGAGCTGACTGCGTAAAATATGTGAAATCTGAAAAAAGTCTGTCTGAAAAGTGGGATGTGCTCACAAATAGATGGAGAAAGGGAATCTGTCATTTATCAGCACTTGTATTTAATCTAATATGAAAAATCAAGCATACAGCAAGCTGATACAGCCAGAATATTGTCTAAGTATATTGCACTGATAACAGTCAGCACTTAAGTTGGATACAGTATGTAAAAAGATCCAGTATTTGTAGGATATTCACACATCTCACATGTAAGTGCGCTTTAGACAACTTTGACACTGAGCAAAGGGGTCCAACCAACTTGGAGCTATGAATCTTCCCTGAGCTGGGGTGAGGCACTTATTGACTACAACTCTAGCACTAGTGCTTAAAATAAGTGGGTGCAACAAACAGTGCAAAAGAGTAAAGAGATTGATGACAACTGAGAATAACACTGACCGGCCCTGGCTTAAACATGGACCTATAAATTAACATGTGTGCAGGTGCAATTCTGAACGTGCCTTTGTGCATGTGCACGTACTTTCAGTGTCTGCCAGACAGAGATCACAGGCAGCTATTGCACCTCCTTCAAGCCCTGCTTGGCTCTGGCAGTCGTTGAAGACTGGTAATTGTTTCCCCAAACTACATACCAGGTGCAGCTCCCTTGGCTCTAGATTGTCATTCACAACACGGCTCTGGACCCACTTGGGAAGAGCCCACACTTTCTGCACACACTATGATAAAGAGAGAGGGCAAGTGAGAACCAGAGAATAAGCACTTTGGTATGGAACAGATATTTATCTTCAGCCTTTGCTGATTCTATCCTCAGCCATTAATATGTGATTGTATGACAATATTTTTAAGATAATGAATTATCACAAATGTAATTTTAAAAAATTCTATGTAGAATTTGCTGAACAATATACTTTCTTTTTCTAAGCTTTATGTTTTAATACAGTTTAAGTTTGATGGAGGTACCCGTGAGCCCGGGACTGACTGACTGCATCAGAGGGCAGAGATTTTAGGCTGTCGTTTTTAGCTGGAAGTCCATAACCTGAATCTTGGTACGTGCCAGGAGGCCTCGCTTTTCCCCGCACACGCACATCCACCTCATAATATCATAAAATACTTTGCATTAGCTAAACCCATCGACCAACCTTTATCACATACAGCACATAAATCAGAGCTAATAGGTTAAGCTGCTGAGGGGCTCAGGAGGTGCAGAGGTGTGTGTTACGGGCGGCAGCGCGGGCTCAGCGCGCCGGGCTCGGAGCGCCCGCGGGAGCCCCGGGAGCCGCCGCCGCTCCCCATTCCTGGTGTTCGACTCCCCCTGCAGGGCGAGCCCCGCCGCTCCCGCCCGCCTCGGGCGTGCGGGCGCCCCGTCCCCGGCAGGAACCCACCACTCACCGCCGCCTTGATCAGCGGTATCCCGCTGAAAACGCTGTTAAGATATAAAACTGTACGTTTATCGCAGGAGCAATCTTAACCTCATCAGCACTTTCTTTCCTCTTGCTCACCATTTTAAGGTTTCTTTAAGGCTCTCAGGTGCTTCTAGAGGTGCTGTTTTCTCCGTTCCTCCCTTTCTGGTACAGCCCCCTCCTCGTGCACTGCTGCCACCAGCACAGCTCTCCGTCATCTCTCTCACCACCGCTCTGCAGCAAGAGCTGAAGGGCGTAGGTGATTTTTTTGACCCTCCATGAAGTCTGACATTTGAATATCTTCAACCTATATCAAAGCCAGAAAATGGCATTTTCATTTTTTTTCTTGATATTAGTAGGGAGAGAAAAGGGACATTTTGAAACATCTATTTTAATATTTTCAATCAAAGTAAAACAGCTCAGCATCCAAAGGCAGCTTGTTTCAAGTGCTTTTCTTTGTTTGGTTTTTTTTGTATTAAACTGCATTTCCCTATAATAGTGTATTGTCGCATGGGAGGAATATTCCTCTGTCTAATGCCACATCTTGCCTACTGAGTAGTCTTCCTGGCTGAGCATCTTTCAGAAAGGCTCCAGAGATGTCGACTTTCTCCCTGTGCCTGCAGCTTGCCTCAGGGCCTCAGAAGAAGGAGATGGTTGTCCCTCAGGCACTTGGCAGAGGACAGCTGCAAATGGGGACAAGAGCCTGAGCTGCTTTCCTCTGAAGCCAGAATGGCAATACAGAAACACTAGGCCATGGCTTTGGTGAATTGATTGAAGCCCACGTGCTTTAAACCAGCTAAAACCCCTGACTTATTCCAGTTTAGTTCCAGAGATCACTTCAACTTTGTAGACAATGTGTTTTCTTCCCAAAAATTCATTCAGGTGGAATATTCTGAAGGGTTTTCTCCTCCTCATCCTACCAAATGTCTGCTTCAGCCCTAGGCAGAGAGCAGGTGAAGAGGGATGTGGGGATGTTTCCCACGGATGGTCCCTTGGGGAAGCATGGTCCTGAGCTCAGCCACTGTCCCAGCCAGGCCTGTTAGGCTGGGAAGGGGCTGAGCCAGCATCTGGATTGGGCTGAGGGTACGATGTGCTTGCAGTAAAGTGTGTGCAGGGATCAAGAAGAAGGCTCTGCCTGGAAATGAATGCCAAAGAGCTGCCTGTCCCCCAGCCCTCTCCTTAGGTCCCCCAGCCAGCCCCACCTCTGTCTGGGGTGGCAGAGCCTAGGCTGGCAGGATTACACACACGGACCAGCCCTGCTCCCCTAGCACTGCACACACGAGTTGGATGCTTTCAAAAAACCACAGTTCTTAACAGCACAGTCATCAGTGTCTATGGGTCTGTCCAAGAAGGATTTCAGCTCAATTCATGTTGCTGATAAACAACATAAACAGGGATGAGCATTCGTAAATCTACGGCACAACATCGAATCAGTCAAATGAGAAACATGGCTCAGTAATTTTAATACACTGAGAAATTCTGTGGTCCAAGGTCTTTGCCTATATTTCAGGTACATGAGTAATACCACCTATTATCTCTAGAGCCACTGAAAAATGAATGCAGGCAAAACAAGATTTCCATGGTTCATCTGGTTAATTGAGGGATCCCTAATACACAGAGTAGTTTTCAGCACTTGGGTATCATCTCAGCAGTAGTAAATTTTACAAGACAACACCTTCAAGCATTTATGGTTTTCAATTTACAAAAGACTTCATAAATATGAATACATTCACTGTACAAAATGCTGCTGTGAAGTAGCCATTATTCCTATTGCATAGAGGGAGAGGCTGAAGCATAGTGAAGTTTACCAACCTGCCAGCTCTCATTTTCCCTGAGCAGGACTAGCACCCAGGAAATCAGATTTATTGGTCTTTATTGAAACATGGGACCATGTGCACCATACTCACTTTGCTCTTTCATGGGGAGAAAAGAGGGCAGCAAGACACAGAGGGACCTAGGGGGTCTCTGTGATCTGGCACTGGACTCACCATTCTGGGAGTTCGTGTTTCCTCAAGCAGTGCCTGGGTTCTTGGCCTTCTCCAGCCTCTTTACAGCATCTGTGTCCAGCCTCACTCCTTGAGTAGTTAATTTAGGCTGAGCTTCTTGGAGAACAGTCATTGTTTTGAAAGCAGCTGGCACATTAATGTCTCAGTGAAGATCAGAAACCCAAAGTAATGCATTCAGTGTACAGCAGCTTCTGGTTTCTTCAGAAATATTTTTGTGAGACAAGTGTCTGAGTTCAAGTGTTGTTTCTACTAATGAACACACCAGTGACAGTGAGAGCCATAGCCCAGACAGCTGGCAGAAGTTATTCTTGTTTCCATTATGTATGTGAAATGTACCTACTTGGGCCTGTTCTAGTCCATAGTGGAAGCCCATGCCAGAATCAGTTACTAGCAGTCACTCTTGAAAATGTCATCGGTATGAAAAATAAGAGATCTTCAATGTTTTAAACAGCAGATCGTCTTCTCAGCATTTCTGACTTTTGCATCTTTTAATTTCTTTTATCATGATTATTATTATTACTGTTATTGTTATTAATTCTTTTGCTTAATTATATCATACCTATTCTTTTCTCCCCGAGAGTCCTGTTCTTGATACTTCAGGACTGACCTTTGGCACGGTAGAAACTGACCATTTCTTCTTTCATCCAAAGAAATATTTATGCACTCTGGCACATTTGTCTTCAAATATAAGTAGAAGGGCTATGGTGCACTATTCTACAATTTTACATCCAAAAGTTAGACATGTCTTTGAAATTAGTTGAATGTAATCGAGGTACAATCAATTGAAATAAGACACTTTTTTCTCACCTGCTTTTATAACTGTTTTGGGTAGGATGACTAACTTCAGATGAATCCATGCATAAATATGGTCAGCACTCTCTGAAAGCAATGCAAACAAAGCTACATGTAATGATGAGACTCACAGTTGCTTTAAAGTAGTTTATACATATACACATACATCTGTACATAAATTCTACCTGACAGCAAATATGCATGAAACCCCAGATCTGAGTGGAGATGGATGCCTGCATGTAGTGAAGCCAGCAAAGATCTCATACAGGAGGGCATCTCTTGTTTTCTTCTGTGCTCTCAGCTCATGCCGTGCAAGAGGTACCACTGTAAAAGCACAGGATCATCTGCATTACTATAACACTTGTTAAATGTGAGTGTAAAATAAAAGTCACAACCTAGCCTACAGGCAACCCAAAAAATTTTCAATGGTATTTACTGTTCTACAGTTTTCATTAGCCCTAGGCACTGCATTCCGCAACTGGGAAAAACACACTTTGACTGCACAGACAGAAAACAGAGTTTTAACTGCAGAGGGCATGAAAGAGCTACTGAAGAGCAGAGTGTTTTATTTCCAAGGCATTATTACCCACAACATAATTTTCTACAAGTTTGATTTTTCCACACTGAATATGTACAAAATCACATTTTTGTCCTGAAAGATCCTCTGAGGACCCATCTGAATGCTTTCTTGTGGAAAAATACAAACCTAATAAAGAACATAAATGATTAGATTCATTCTAAAGGATATTTCTTTATCATAATCATGGACTAGAAACCCTTCTGTTATCCTCACTGAATCTAGTGGATGTCTCTTCTTACAGAGATTTTCTTTCCTGTTTTACTTCACACTCAAACCAGATTTTTTTTAATTTGCACTCAAGATTGGTAATGTAGGATGAGCTTGCATTTACCTGTTTCCCACTTACTGCCATTATGCCCAACCATTCATTAATGCTCACTTGAATAATGGACCACATATATCACAGTGCAGTACAGCTAATATTCCTAGGTTTTTTCTGATGCTTCTAAGGTTTTAATCAAATTCGGCTTAAGATTCATAAAAGTTAAAAAAAAAAGTGCATGAGATTTTCACTAAAGTACAAAATAGCATTCAAAAAACCCACTTGAATATTCATGATTTGAACACAGAATTGTCCAGAACCTGCCCATTTCAGCTGCAATTTAGGATTTTTTGGAAATCTGAAACAAATCTTCCTCAGTGTGTGTTTTGAGAGGATTGAAAGAGGTCTGCAAAAACCACTACCAAGAATCCAGCCTGAGGCAGATACATGTTGGCAGGAGCTGTCCCAGATGATAACAAATGCTTTGCCATCCTCCACCCACACAACCTGATCAGCATGAATCCCCATTTTTCCATCAGCCCGCAGGCTGAGGGTGTTTTCCAGCCTCCTCTTGAAGGTGCTGGCATCTTTGTTTTGCACTTTGTAGTCATTAGGGCTGATGTGGGGCCAATAGCTGCAGAGCCAACACCATGCCCAGAGTTGTTTCAGCCCATCTCAACACCTTAGGTTATCACTGCTGGGAATCAGAGAAGATGGAGAGAAAAATATTGGCCCTTCCTCTGCCATCAGCAGTGTTTGTTGATAGTTAACTTGGGGAAGATTTTAGATAAAATATTGATGGACACCAGCAGAGGGTGCATTGCTGCCACTGTGATGACTGTTCTTATACTCTAAGTAACCATAAGTAACCACGGTGCAGCAAAGCTTTGGACAAATCCTGCACATTCCAAGTCTGTGGAGCTGCCTACACAAAGGTGCACAATTGGAAGCAGGATTCAAGACCAAACTCAGTGAAGCCAGTTGCTTTAAAGATTAAGAAAAAAACAACCAAGGAGAAGTAATGTGTGTTTTCTGCTGTGCACTCAAGGCATTTTGCAGCTTTTCTTGAAATATCCATCATAAAAGTACTTCTTTGATCTGCTGTAAGCAGCCACTCCCAGAAGGAGTGAGAGACACCTCGTTTCCTTCCCTCCTCTTCTTATCCTGACCTACCAGTCTGGAATGCAGTTCACCTCTAAGCATTTTCAGATGTATCATTTTCAGAGAATTTTGCATGTCACAACACACAACTGGGCTCACCTTACTGCTCACAAAGCTGCACATGACAGCCAAAGAGAGGAGCCACCTCCAGCTCTGACCCTCCTGCACTTCACCCACGTATATACGCCCTCATCTGCAGAAGAGGCACAACGGTGTTAGAATAACAAATACTCAACTCAACACAGGCAGGACCTGAATCTGCAAAGTTAAGAAAACAGTGCCCCATAGGTGAGTCACAGTTTAGGCAAATCTGTGATTCTACTGCTGCAGCCCTGTGTGCCTCCAGTACATCCCTTTGCAGCAGGAATGTACCTCCTCCCCCAAAGTCATCCCATCTGGTGACTCTGGTGAGAGCTAGCCATTTTTTGCAGGGTTAGCTTCCAGACAGGTAACAGTTTTTCAGCTTCTTTGTCTGGATTTCTACAGGGCAGCACAACCCTAAATGCTAGCATACAGGAGAGAGGGACAAAATACAGTGTCCACAAGAGGCCAAGTCTTTTCTAGTCCTGCACAAAATCATCCTTTTAGGCTTATTGTGTTGTCACTGGATTCAGAGTGAGTATTCCAAGAGAGATTTTAAATTCTGAACTGCCCTTCAGAAGTGCCCCTATAACCCCATGTACCACAGGCCTGTGGGTGCTTAAGCTGGAGTCACAACGTAATTCCAAACCATAGTGGGCATTAATCGAGACCAAATGGCAAGAGAGTTGAGCACAGCATAAATACAGACTAAGAACTGCAGCACAATAAAAATAATGATGATGATGATAATAATAATAATAAACCCCCAGCCTAACCAGCATGGTTATATGTGGGTTAGCTGAAGATGGCCAGAGGGAGGAGATGCCATGCATTCTTGAGTGCACTGCAAGGAAATTTCAGTCCCATTGGCTTCAGTGGGGCTTCAGTGAGGCCATATTTCTGTCGTGGAAAGGAACTGCTTCACACAGCATCGTGGGGTTCCTTGCTTTTTGTGTCTGAGCAACTCCTGGCAAAGCCACTCATTACTAAGTGAAAACATACTTTTTCCAGTCACCAGGACTGCAAGCCATACCTGGATTTGGCCTTTTTTCTTTCACTTTTTGTTGTTGCTGCCATTCTGATAGATTTGCAAATCTGGCTCCTTGACTAGGTGCTGATTTTACCAACCCAAGTTTGGCTACTGAAGCAGGGGAAGGGGGGTCTGACCTCGGGGCGGATTATTCCCCCTCAGTAGGATGGCTGTGCTTACAGCTTGACTCCAGCTAACAGGCGGCATTCAGTGTCAGCCCAGCAGCTGCCATGCAGGAGGTCCGTCCCTCCGGGCAGCTGCTGCTCATCTGCCGGCAGCTGGCAGCGGAAGTGACATCTGTTTTCAGTCCCAGCTGTGAGCGGTGTGGAGGTGCCAAAGCCCAAACGCCTCAGTTCTCGATCCAGGAGCGAGGAAGGGTTTCTGATGCCAGACCACGACCTGGCTTGCAAGGGAAGGGGCGGGGGGGATCATCTCCTTCGACGATGGTGGGCTGGGAGGAATGGAAAAAGAGTGACAAATACGGAGAGAAAGAATAAGCAACAGAAGTAGGGGAAAGGATGGGAAAAGAGCACAGGAGAAAACAAGAATGGCAGAAATTAAAAGGAAATATGAAATTCGAAGTGTCCAGTCTGAGGCACAAAAACGAAAGGAAGGAGGCAGAGTAATGAAAGAGATGTAGAAGTAACAACAAACAACTAACCAAGGGAGAAGATTATCTAAAATGGCTGCTGAGTAGAAAAATGCCTTATTGAGCTGCCATCTGAAGTGCTACTGAACCTGGAGAGCGTTCCTGCCCGCAGCCCTTAGCCTGTTGTGCCATTCAGGGGGTCTCCCCTGCAGGTTTTGCCATCTGGTGGAGCTGTGGTATATTCTCTCTTGCCTCCTTGCTTCTCTACGCTACTTAAATTCACATCACTTTTTTCTTGTCCAAGTCTCTTACTCTCTCATTTATCTTTGTAACTGTGTTATAATTCAGTGGTGTGGCATTTTAACTGAATTATAATTTTAGTTTCTGAGACAGGAGTAGGTGCAGGATGAAGGACAAGATTCATTTCAATCTAAAGATTGAAAGCATACTTAAATTAACCTTCAAATAAATATATTAAGAAATGCCACTTTGCTCCCCAGGTTAGTGTATGCAAGACAAGTGACTTTATCACAAGAAGTATTTTCACAGTTGGGACTGTTTCCTCAGCACAGGTGGTGAAATTCTGTTTTTTAGATCTCTAAACTGATTGAGTATTCCTGGAAGAAATGATGAAGGAAAATGTGTATTTAACAAGTGCTTTACAGCCCTGTCAATCAAAATCAACCTACACTGGGAAAAAATGCAGTGTCAGTGACTGCTTCTTTTCCTTGGTGCTTGCCAGAAGCACAAGATAAACTGAATTCTGGTAAAAAACTGGGCTGGGGAATGGGCTGAGGGAGACACATGTCATAAAATTACCAGTCTGAAGTTGAAAGTTGAAAGGCATTGGGGCACAAAGATTTGAACCTATTTTCACACTTTGCCTTTGGTATCTCATTGCAGGCATCCAGAGCAGGGCATTAGTCATCAAACTGTGTGCCTTTACAAAGTATTCAAAATCAGGTGCAAAAGATTGGATTTACTGAGTTGGGCAGGAATAATCTTCCCCCAAACTCTGGCCTACAGGAACACTGTTAACATGAGCCTATTCCTGAACCCCCAAACCTTCCTCAACAGAAATAAAGGGATTGTCTGCACATTGGTGGATGCTTGGTAAAATGAACTAGAATTTTTCAGATCAAAGTTATGGATGAAGAGGAAGGCGATACAAAATAAAAAAGCTTTTGCGTGTCTCAAAGTCAATGTGTTCTTCTTCAGAAATAAAAGCCAAACAAAAAGCAGTGACAAGTGGCAAGTGTCTGAGGCAGGGAGAGCAGAGCAACCGAAGTATGAGCCATCTCTGGTGGAATAACTTACAGACAGGAAAAGTTGCTGTATCCTCAGAAATTGACAAGCACTAATTGGAAACCTTACATGTCTTTGGAAGCTTCTCTTCGGATGATGAGAGTATTATCTTTAGTGTCACATAGGAATACAAATTTAAATACACCAAAAGCTCCATGGCATCCAGAAAATTTTTGTTCTGCAGCCTACATTATCAAGGTGAGCTCAACTAAAATTAACTCTACTATGCCACTGATTACAATAGGTAACATCTCACTTCCTTTCTCTTTGCTTTTTGGTATAGTTTTGGGGTGTTGGGGATTTTTGTTTATAATGCTACCATCTTCTATCCTTTTCATTTCTTTCTTCTTTAGAGGACCATCAAGCCATTTTTTTTCAAGCTAGGTTGTCTGAAAAGCTAAAGAAAAAAAGACTAACTAGAAAATCTTCTACCTAACTGATTGAAGACAAAGTAATACAGATTTCAGATTTTGCATGAAGTGAGTTAGTTTCAGTATAAAATTCTAATTCACTCAACTTTGCAGTTATGAAAAGCATTTCTAGGGCCACATTCTGCATTCTCTTTTCTGATGAACACTACCCACGGAATACTAATTAGAGTGCTTGAGGAGTAAGGTAAGCAAGGCTGGCAGAGTCTGAGCTTTTATTTACTTTCTGTTATCTCTGTCCAAATGTTCAAAGCAATATGGGTGGTGACTGACTGACTAGTTAAATTCGAAACAGCATGTGTGTATAAAAGGCTGCCAAGTTTCTCATGTATACTATTTGTGAGAAGTTATGCACAGACAAAAAACAATCAGCCAGTTTCTTAATTTCATTTTGGATCTTTAGTCTCATTGTAAGTACTAACAATCACCAAACCAAAAAAACCCATTTAAATTTGGTTTGGATACACAATAGCATTAATCACAGTCCAGTTTCTCTTTTTTTTCTTACTGCAGTTTTAGTATTTTGTGATCTGTTTTAGTAGTTCTGTTGTTGGTGTATTTGCTTCCAGCAAAATGGATTTTTCAGTGTTTTTAGAGTATTTTAAAAGATTGCTAAAGATTAAAAAGCCATAATGCAATGATTAACAGTACATTAATAAAGCTTATTATCTTCCATTTAGGATTAGCACTAAGTATATTGGATGACCCAAAACTTACTTTTTGTTGTGCATTGTCTGTTCTCTTTCAAAATAAATCCATAAAAAACTATAATTTTTTATTACAGCAGTTCATTGCAGTATCAGTTTTAATTGGATTGAAATCCTCTTAGGAGAATGAGGTAAGTAAAACAACCATAAAAAATAAAAGCTCTGTTTAAGCAAATGATGTTACACACAAACCAGAGTTAATGCAGTATCAAAATGTATAAATTAGAGTGGATAGAAAACATGAAGGATTTTCTAAATTCACTTTTTTATTATTTGGGGAAAACACATCACAGATTGCATTTTAGTCTTCAAGCAAACAAGAAAAACAAAATACAGTCAAAGAGACATCGTTCATCAAGTCTTTTAAAAGCCTATAGGACAAATTCCTTCATCAAATTTATTAATGTAAAAGCACATTCAGAAAAGTTATTTGTGAGAGCTGTCCTGTTAAATTATGAATAGCAGTAATAAATTCTTCAGTTCTTCATTTATTTGCATACTCTGCATATGAACAGACATGAATATATGTATGAATAAAATATGCCTATTGTATAGCCATACACAGAGCTAATATGAATGCTGATGTTATACAATGTCAGAAAAGGACAAATTATTAATCAAAGTAGAGAGAAGAAAGAAGCAAAGAAGAAAGCAGATGAGGCACAAGAACTTTGTTAGTTATCTTTGCATGACTTATGTGTGGAAGAAAATGTCTGCTTTAGATATAGAACCGTCAGCTAACAACTCTTTATTTTATTATGCAATGAAGGAAGTTTGGGACCAAGGTGAGATTCTAAAAGGGATTTAAAGCAGAGATATAAATAGTTACATGAAGGGAACGAGGAAGGGGACCAAACATGGAGCTTGTTATCCTAAGTTTTGTGTCAGCACCAGAGGGAGTGGAACACGGTGGGAGTAAGAGGAGGACTGCTGTTTTTAGAGGGAAACTTGCTGAACTGACAGCTACAGACTGAATCAGGGATTCACTGGACACTTCCGGTGGGGATACTTCTCCAAGACCTTATTCCAGCATAGCAAGTATGTAAGACAATAGCCTAGCCCCTTCACAAATTGCAGGAGAGATGGAATTCCTGGGTCTGATGCATAGGGAAAGACATATGTTTTCAAGGACTCTGCTTCTATTGCTCTTGGTGATACTCCACATAATTATCATTCACCATTTCACCTTCCCGTCCCAACTGTCCACACCTGACTATCAAGGTAATGTGTCTTTGAATTCAGAATGTCCTTACTTCTATTTACTACATACATCTGCTAACCAGCAAGAGATGAGACTTGTGTTCTAATACATGAATTAACAGACTCTTCCCATTTCAGTGGAGCTACAGGAGCTCTCAGTGATGCCACATGGGCACTGGAAGAAGTGTAGCACCAAGGAGGCTATAGCCAGAGCATACTGGATCTGGAAAACTGGAGGGTAGCACCTTGTTGTACCCATGCATATCGTTTCTGTGATTTGACGTTACCTTCATTCCAGGGAAAACAGGTACCTGACCTTTCCAATGCTTCCTGCAATACGCATTTCTCTTGATGTCAGGAAAGTGACACTCTATAATGAACTCTACATTCTCTAATAGGTATTAGAGCAACATTTTTTTAAATAATTTCACATGAAGTAGATGAGCTGTGCTTTAGGATTAATTTATCTGAAATAAAATTTAAGTCATGCAGTCCTAGACTACAACACACATGGTTAAAGACAATTCTGCGTGAATGCTTTGGTGTCCTCTGTGCACCTTTTTAAATGATCAGTACCTTAAAAAAAATTTCAGTATCATTCCTCACAGTATATGCCCAGTGTATCTCAGAATTATTTGTATTTCCTTTTACACTTTATATATAATATTAGACTTGTATTTTCGGTATCAAAAATATGCTGTTAAAAGATCTTAATAATAAATGGCAAAAATCCAGAGTTTTCAACAAAGAACAAAGTGGCTTAAGACCTTTGGTGAACAGATGATGAAAAACTAACATTTCCAAAAGCTACGCATGATTTATGGTCTTATGCTACCAACAGCTGGCCAATCAGCTCCGGGTTTCTGTCCTTTATTAATGCCATGATAAGAGCAGCAGCAGAATTTACTGTCTCCTGAAGCAGCAAAGGGTCCTGGAACAACAAGAAAAGAAGAAAAGAAGGAGTAGGGAAAACAATATATTCACAAAAGCGGAAAAAGTAAATATTTAAAATCAATTTTCAAGTATGCCAAATTACCATATGATTGCTAAAGAAACAAAGCTCTTTATTAGAAGAAGAACTTCTAAAACTTTGATTTTAAGAAAGCATCATTTCATAATAATAACCATTTTCTCGAATCTCATTGATGCAAAACTGCTAGAGACCACCAAGAAACTTGATTCTGTCACTGGCTTCCTAACTGAGTTTTAAAATCTAAAAAGCAGTAAAAATTTTGGGGTTGAAAACCTGGAACAAAATACAGGATTTAACTGTGAAGTATAGTTAAAGACCTGCAACTTTAAGCACCTACTGCATACCATTGGTAGTCTACCAACTACTTAAATTCACAAAGGCATTTAAGCACTGGAATTTCAATGGTTTAGGCTGATTTTTTAATCAAATAACTTCAAAAAGCAGTCTGGTTTTGATAGGCAAGTATAGAAATCAACACAGGAAACAGCAATAAAATGAGACATTGATTCTGTGCTTCTAATTGAGCACTCCAGCTCACATTTGAAAGAGTCTTCTGTCTAATTACCATGTTTTCTTAATTGTATGGACTACAAAAGGTTGGCTTCTTGCTACCAGTAAGATTTTCATTAGCACACTGGGAAAAGAGCAATAGGTGTAGTCAGGCATGGAGACATCCCTGGAGCAAGAAATAGGAGAGAACAATTTCTATGAAGCAGTGAAGAAAAAGAAAGGTCTACAAAACTCTAGGGTAGAGGAATCTACAAAGAGAAATCAAAAGCTGTTCCCTGTAGCCATGATGGATAAAACAATAGGTTTTATCCATCAATTTATTCCATGATGGAAGCTATAGGTAAGGACTAGCACACAATGGAACAGATTATTGGGACAGATCAAGGAAACTCATCATGAGGGTCCTATAACATGAGACTCACATCCACGTAAAATGGGATACCCCTTCCTGCCTGGGGTAGGAGGATGGAGCAGTTTGATCAGTTTGATTCCACATCTTTTCATCTCTTTTTTTAAGATGCTGCATGAGGGAAGAATTTGTAGAGATCACTTAAGAAACTTGGACTAATGGACAAAGAGGAAACCATTTCCACAACTTATACAAAACCACAAATCAAAACTTGCTTTTTAATAAATAAGGCAACTGCTGAAGGAACTTACCTGTTCAGCTAGCACAGAGGGGAGCTGGAGACTAAGTTGCAGTTGAAGGAAAAATTGAAAGGGAAAAGGTGTCCCTGAACATTCTCAGTGTGGAAACAGGTCCACAGGAGAGCCACAAAAAATTATGAGAGGGTTGGAGCACCTCTCCTGTGAAGAAGGGCTGAAAGGGTTGGGGTTGTTCTGCTTGGAGAAGGGAATGCCCTGGGGTGACCTTATTGCAGCCTTTCAGCACCTAGAGAGGGCCTACAAGAAAGAAAGACCTTTTCGTAACGTCTGCAGTGACAAGACAAGGGGTATGGTTTAAACTAAAATAGAGTCAATTCAGACTAGATATAGAGAAGAAAGTTTTTATGATGGGCAGGTAAAACAAAAGAACAGGTTTCTCAGAGAGGTGGTGGATGCCACATCCCTTGAAACATTCAAGGTCAGGTTGGACAGGGCTCTGAGCAACCTGATCTGGTTGAAGATGTCCCTGCTTACTGCAGGGGGGTTGGAGTAGGCAACTAACCTTTAAAGGACCCTTCCAAACCAAAATATTCTATGATTCTATGATAATGCTCTTATTAACTTTGTTACTTATGTAAAGGAAATTAAACGTGCCAGAGAGGTAACTGAATTAGAAATAGCTAGTTTATAACTGGTTTTTTTATCATTCCCGAAAAAATGATTTTTGTATTTGACTAGAATTTTGTCCTAAATATCATCAACTAAGTAAATTACAATTTGTAACCTTGCAAAAGATTATACGCCTCACAAATTCATGTTATATACTCCAATATGCAGTAAAATTATTTATTAGAGTTCTAAAAAACTGTGGTAGAATAAAAATGTTCATGACACGTGTCTTGCTGTTCACTGAGCGACACCTTCTATCAGTTAAGCAAAGAGTGTGGAAGTCTACTGAGGTCCTGCTCCTTCAGGATCTTTTGTCACGGACCAAGGGTGCAAAGGCAAATCCACTCAGAATCCACTGCTCCGGTTCAGCAGGGCATTCACTCCCTCATTTCCCTTGAGTATAAAGTACAAGAAGAGCGGAAGTCGTGTGCACACCCACTCAGATGGCAAACACTGCAGTTGCTTTCAAAATCGAGCAACACATTTCTTGCTATTCAGCAATGCCAAATCTCCTTGTGCCCTTCATCACTTTTTGTTCAGTTTATCTCAAGAAGCACTTCACAATTACAGACACTTTCTTCCACATGGGCTTCCAGCCATATCTGAAGTTGGCTGGAGGTGTATAGTATTTTTTTTTTCCATTTCACAAAAAGAAATAAAATACACCTGGCCAGGAACGCTCTTAATGTTTCTCCCAATAAATCTTTCCACATCCTCTGTTGGTTACTGGATTCAGTACACATTCCTTTGCAGTAATAAATTATTCAAGTTTTTGAACATAAAAGGAAGCAAGAGAAAAATTTAACGTTCACAGGAGAGATTGAAAGTGACACCGTAAGATTCCTTTAGACTGAAAAAAGCCTTTTCTAAAGCTAAACTTAAGGCTTTAGTGCTAATTTCTGTGTTCTTCAGGAAAGACATGCAAAGAATTATGAGTAATATTTGTAAGGCAGGCAATGTGGCAGAGTAGTGTGTACAGAAACCTGCATGCAGAAGTGGTCTAAAAACCACTGAAACTGCTGAAGTGAAATTGGTTCAAAAACAGAAACATAGTAAGTAAGCAGCCCAAATTAGAACTTTGAGCTTTACAGCCACTTCACTTCTAATAATTTGATTATTAATACTACCATTATAACTCTTCAGGAAACCTATTGGCCCCTGTGTAGGACTGGTCACTGTAAGTCTGTTTTTTGGAAATAACTAGAAGTGTTTTTCTTTAAGGGAATATACATCATCTCATTTAGGATAACAAATGTAATAGAAAATATATTCCTATTCTTAGTACAATTACAGTTGATGGTTTAACTACCTCATGAAGTATATACTGAGAATTTCAATAAGGCAATCTTTTAAATTATTTATCATAGGGGTTACTAATTTTAGATTTATGCTCATGCTCCTTCCCAGTAACAAAATCCCATTCTGATCTCAGTGTCACCCATTCACCGAAGAGTGTCCAGCACCTGGGCCCAGGAGACAGCCTCTGAGTGTAGGAGAAATCAGTGCCACAGAGGTCAAGTATGTGCTGACTTTAACTTGCTTTACTCTCACAGCCACAGTCGTACTGGAAGGAGGTAGTAAATAACACGATGAACTGCACTCCTCCAGGAATTTCAATTTGTATATCCTGTATCTTTCTGAGGATCAAAACTCACTCTTATGATAGGAATCATTATTGTAGTATCTGATGGTCACTGCCTGGGCATAATTTAAAACTTTTGTTGATCGTTTCTAGTCACCATCACAACCCCTCCCCCCCAAAAAAAAAAAAAAAAAAAGAAAAAAACAACGACAAAAAAAAAAACACCACAAAAAGAAATTTTAGCAACTGAAAGGTTGCTAAAACTGTAGGCATTGTTCAAAGTGTAGGCATAACACTGATGCAACAGCTACATTGTATCTTTGGTATTCTTTCTCTCTTCCAAATCCTGCTAGGACTTTATTTCATTGTAGGCCATTACTCTGCCTGTAAGCAGATATTTTCAATGTAACTTGAACATCAGCAGTTTTTCTAAACAATATTAAAAAGAAATAAAATGACGGAATTCAATGACAACCCAGGAAAGGAAAAAAATCCTGTGGGTCTTTATTAATTTAAAGTTAAACAAATGAGTGAACATTTCAAGTCCCCTGGCTATACACTTAAAACACCCATGTTTTTGACACTGCAATGTTATTTCTGGCAACAATGCTGATTACAGCTGATACTGCCTACAGGGAAGCTTCAATAAGGATGCCAGGACGAACTTAATCTACCACACCTAACTCCACTGCACATACAGGCCTCCGAAATTCTTTTATATTCAATACTATAGTACTAAATCTTTCAAAAATCTCATTATTAGTTGCAGGAAGTCAAATAATCAAGCAGAACCATGTCTTCACATGTTTAATTGCCTGATGTGTTTGCCTATATTGTAACCACGATAAAACCCCAGATGTCAGAACAGGAGGGTCAATACAAATCCTCATGCAGCGCACAAGAGCTCTCGCACGTTACTGCTCAGTGCTGCAAACTCCAAGCACAGCACATCCTTCGGCATGACAGTCAGTGAGTGCACAGCCCTGCACACACTGGACGGATCAAACAGGAATAGTTCTTTTCCTCATTAACAAAATTCTTAAAAAAGACTGTGACCTTTAAAGAAGACTTGGAGGCAGTAATGACTTTAATGGATTAATAATTGAAGTTCCACATAATCAACTGGTGTGCCATGAACTCCTCCCAAACCATTGTGATATTCACCGTCTATTCATTTCATCCAGTTGATTTAAACGATTCTCATATAAAAAGAAAAACCAATCCCCCCAAACATTTCTTGGCCATTAATAAATGGAATTTTTTATTGTTTGAACAGATTATTAACTACATTTATAAGCTAAAACCAAAACTTTTATCACTTTATATTTATGTACTTTGGAAAAGAAAATACTCAGAAACACTGCCAATGTTATAAACCATAAATCCACAAAACAGCACTTTGATTCCAAAATAGAATATCCACTTTGTCTGTTATTAAATAGTAAAAATATTCCAATGTAACCATATTGTGTGATGCCTGTAACTCATACTCAAAATTTATTTCATGTAGAGTTTCTGACTGTAGGGGTTCTCTGGTCTGCAGACTTAAGACTGGAAATGGCTACAGAGACAGAGTTAAAGTTGTGTTTGGAATATGCACGCTGATATTTTACAAATGTGCATTTCTTTAAGAAACTGTGAGGATATCTGAATATTTACTGACATTTCCCTTACAATTCATTTCCTTGCTTCAATCTGTTTAGGATTTATTTTTTCCCCCAACTGGAACTTCACATATATGCATTTCAATTTACATATGTACTAGTTCACTTTAAGAAAAGCTTGAAAAACACACCTACCCTTTTTAGCTCAAAAAAGAAAGCCTCTGCAGGTGCTACCTCTGTCTTGTACTGCCGAAAGAATAAAACTGCTGCGTTCCATTATTTGCACTCTGTCTTGCTGCAATATTATTTGACATTCCGTTTAATAAAGTTTTTTAAAATTAATAGAACTGTACAGTCCTGATTATATGGCTGACAGAAAGCCTGAAAACAGGATTTAAAGATGCTGCTAAACTTAGGCAATATGAGTATTAACATGGTTATGTTTGTACCAGAAACAGAAAGAGGGCCGGAGCATGCGCTGGCATGCCAGCATGCTCCTGCCCTTGCTGTTCCATTGTCAGCCGGCTCCCTGGCACAGTTTTGGCTCCTGACAGCTAACATGTTTCCAGACAATGGCTGGGCATGGTTCAGGGGACAGCACAGGCCAAGGAATGCTCCCAAGGGACAGGCTGAATGAGGCCACCCTCTTTTGGGAAGCAAGAACACAGCCATACGGAGTGAGGCATGCTGTGCCTTTTAGCCCTAGGACAGGAGAACCACCCCGGCCTGTTTTACTTCCCACTACAGATACAGCCCACGTACCACTGGGAAGTGACACTTGAGCCTTTCTCTCCCTACCAGATGCATCAAGAATACACAGAACCACAATCAAATAGTGCCCCCCCAAGACTGAGGCACAAATCCCATGTTGCTACCACATAAGCACACTCAATAAAAAAATAAAGATTAACTACTCTGTGGACACTATTCCCACCAAAACAGAGAAGGAGAGAGGGATGAACCACACTTGAAGACAGTAATTGTGCTGTACTGCACATTCCTGCCACCTTACGGAAGAAGGCTGGAGCCAGCAGAAGGAACTCATGCCCACTGCTCCTTTTCACAGGGTGGATTTGGGTGCACACCAGGTACAGCAGGAGAGAGGGGCAGAAGAGAAGAGTGCTGAAACAGCCTCTGTTCTGGCAAGCATTTTGCAAAAGACTATGCTGGCAGTACAAGAGGAGCTGCTGCTAATTTAAAACTCCACGGAATGCTGCAATTTATACAAAGGCTATACCAGGTCCCTCCAAAATGCGCCTGACATCACATACTGAGTGTTTTATTTGCACTCAGAGAAACTGAGTGGAGAACCTAGCCTCAAAAACCGCAATACTTGAAATTTTCTTCTTCAATTAATAATTTTAATTCAAACAGTTGCTCTGAAGAGGGACTGAGGTTCTTCCACTAGCAGAAATCAATGATCTAACATGGTTTCTTGTTTAATCACACCATGAGGAATTCATCAGTAGATTCACAGAAAGCATTTTTCCCCCTTCAAGATATGTACTGGCATGTATCAACATATTAAAGCAACCTCCATTTCTGTAACAGTACAAATTAATCTGAAGTCTCCTTTCTTCTTAAAATGCTTCCACATCACATTTTTTTAATCCATGTGTATAATGATCTATTGGTGTCATCTCATACATAATATCAATGCAAAAATTTATCTCAATAAGAAGATAGCTATGCAGATCATTCTAAAAGATAAGAAAAGTATTTCTCTGAATATTTTTAGGTTTCCTTTCAAGTAATACAGAAGTAATTAAGGTAGTAATTGAGTTCAGATAGGTAGCTGGGTTCAAAATTACTCAAGCAGGTTCATTATTGAACCTCTGTACACATAGCCTTCCTTTCTGAACTAAGAAAATGCAATCAATTTTTCATTAGTGGCTAGTCCTCAAAATAGAAATAATTTTGAAGCCTATATACTGAGGATGCAATGAGGATTGAAAAAAAGTGATATGGCACTGGAAGAACCAAGCTTTCACTGTGGTAATGTAGTTTAGCAGACCACTTAATTAGTGAACTCTGATAGATCTGAGTTAATTCACTGCAGTTAAATGGTCATACATTCATGCTAATCAACCCAAACCTGGATAAATTGTGCATAAATACATGAAACTGTACTGTAACTCTCTCTCATACTTTTGATCAGCCATGCTTGTTATAGTTTATGCAAAGAAAATGGAGATCCATCAACTTTAAAATGACTGTAAATATACTGAAAAGAAACAAATATTTTAAATCTTCTGGAGACTGTGAGGATTAAGTCTCTAGTGCTTTTGCTTTTATCTTTTCATGTAAGACACACAGATTTAAACCCGAAGGTAATTGTTACTCTTCTGTTAAAAAAAGTCCAACAAAACAACACAGACAAACAAAAACTCAAATAAGATTCTTTTCTCTAGTATGATAAGAATAGACAGATTTACCCTAAATCAGCAGATTTAAAACAGCTCCATTATCTACACGTTCTACAGCATGTAGGTGACCAGGGTTCAGTTCCCTTCTTTAGTTCTCCAAATCTTTTTTTTCCCCTGTAAAAAACACTGTTAGTGTGATCATGCGAAATGATCAATAAAAATTCCTGGACCAAAAAAATTCTCTGAAGAGTTTGTTATGAAGAACACTTTCAGCACATTTAATCACTGCAGCTTATGCAAAGGAGTTCATTCAGCACTTACCACTATCTGATTTAAGCTCTTGGCAAGAGAGAGTGTGCCAGCAGGGACATCCTAATGCCTGTCAACCATCTTGCCCTCTAAGTTGCTCCAAAAGCTACCTAATGCTTGAGCTAGCAGCCAATTCTGCCACCTGTATGGGACTGGTACAAAAGTACTGGCAGAAATAGGCCATTTAACAGATGCAGTTGCCTGCAAAACTGTATTATGTCTTTGAGGTTTCTTAGCGGTGGTCTCTTAATACAGTATGTTACCAAATAATTCTATAGTATGAAATATATTCATGTTAATATATGTTACTGTGCTACCTAGAGGGTCTACGAGGTATCACTCTGGTAACCTTGCAAAAAACACCATAAGAGTTTTTAGGGGAAGGAAAAAATTATTCTTGTCATCAATACAGGAAAACTGAAATGCTCCTGAGGCACAGGAACCTTGCTTTCTGCTCTGACAACCTGCACTCTGAGACCTGCTGAAAATCTAAGATTTGTCTGAAGTCGACTGAAGCTGTAGCAAGTCATTCCTCTGTTTTCAGAAAGCTGTGGATCAATTTGATAGCACTAATAAATTCAAGTGGAAGTGGGATTTAAGCCTTCCACACAGCAGCAGCATATAGAATCACAAAATAA
>WEIT01002517.1:0-10104 GCA_013389985.1 Dryoscopus gambensis | reverse complement strand
GGGCGGCAGGTGCTTGGGCCGGGCCGAGCCGAGCCGAGCCGAGCCGACCGTGGGATGCCTGAAGCGTTGTGCGGGGCCGGGGGCCGTGGGGTGCTCGGAGCGGTGTGCGGGGGCGGAGCCCGCTGAGATGTGGTACCTGTGGGCTGCTGGTGTTTGGGGCGCGTGCAGACGGAGCTCCGCGCTGGTCCTGCCAGCCGGCGCCGCGGGAAGGTCACCGGGGGCAGAACTTCATCTGGGTGTTTGGGCTCTTCTTTAATTGCTCCTTGGAAGGCGATGTATTTGCGGGGTTTGCAAAGCTGCTTGACCTGTTTGAAGGTGTCGCTACAAAGCCGATTTCCTCTTCCAGTGTGCGCGAGATTTCCATGGCAAAACAAACGTGCAGAATGAGCAAACCCCCTTAGAACAAGTCTGCTGCTCCGGGAGCCCCGAAGGCCTCCAGCAATGAGCCGAGTTACACAAAAGAGTAAACGTGGCTTGGTAAAGCAGCCTTTGCCTCGGTGCCACAGGCATGCTGTGTGACATGTTTACACCTTGGAAAAATCTGTTTTTTAATTCACTGCCATGGTCTGAACCTTGATCTGACTAAAGGAAAGATGGTTTGGCTTCCTTTGAAAAAGGGAAATGAGGAAAAAGAAAGCCTTTAGGGAGGGAAGACAAGCCACAAAGCAAAGGTGAAATCAAAATTGATGAGTCTGAAATCATTTAACTTCTGAGAGAACCTTTTTCTACTCCTATGGAATTCAAATGGTTTTGCAGGTTACTGCAGAGAGAGTGTAGGCCTGGGATCATAGACATACAGCACTGATGGTAGAAAGAGTGCAAGTATTATTCTGAAAGAAGAGCAGGAACACAGTATTCAGGAACAGAAAAACAGCTTTCAAATAGAGTTCAATAAGTGCTATGTATGCTTCCTCATTTGCCATTTTAAAGAAAGAACACTCTACTATGACGGGAGATACCAATTGTTTTACTGTCATAATACAGTAATTTTTTAAAATTCATTTTGAAAGCATATTACATGGGTAAGAAAGGGTGAATCTTTTTATTCAACTTTAGGGAGGAAGGCAACATTCTGAAGAATTGTAGAATTTTTTCTATTTGAGCTGTTCCATCAGTGCTTTACCTTCCTTTTAGTTCATTTACATGTATGGATATTAATAGTGGTAATGTTTACTATGTTACTACATTTGCAAAAATCTTAAGTAATTACTCTATTCCTGTGTTGGGAAGCAAGGTTCTTTCCCTTGTTAGATGCCATCATGTTAAGGATTTATAAAATGGAAAGTGCAGCATTTTCAAATTGAGCACAGACAATATGGTTTTCCTTTTAAATTAGGTTGCTGTAATAGTTATTCTCTTGACTTTGTTATCTTTGCCAGCAACTGGTTATTTATTAGCCGGCAGGTATATTTTTCAGAGTTATAGATGTCCAAAGCTTCTCTCCTTGGAATCTCAAGGATTCCTCACAGCATTTGTAAATGACAAAGGCAAATTCTTCTCAAAGTTTTTTAATTTGTGGCATCAAATTCTTTAGAAGAGATTAGTCAAGTGCATGGCTTACTAGTAGGGTCTTTATTTTTTAAGTGAAGTAGTACTTTTCTTTCATGTGACTGCAATATTAAATGCTGTCATGTGACTGTTGAAATGAATGTTGAAATTATTTTTTAATTCATTGCAGAATTAGTGATTGTCCCATAAACAATCTCCTGCAGCAGTGAACTGCAGTTCAGTTTTACCTTACAAATGGACACTCAAAGCCAAAGGGATGATGACATCTTTAAAAAAAACTTTTATCACTATTTTAAGAAACATTGAGAAGGTTATGAAGTGTCCAATTTTATTGCTCCCAACTCAAATTCATCTAGCTTTTTTATACCTGCATGTTTAGATCTTCTTTAGGAAGAACTACTTGCCTATTTTTTTTTTGCCAGTAATGGATGCAACCAAAATTTGAGTCTATAACTGTGATTTCCTAGTTGCTGCTGTGAACTGATCATGTTAGGTTTCTCCGAAGAAGAATTCTATTTGTTTATGTTCCCAAGCTGGGGAAGTTCTGTTTCACTTGGGAGAGCTTTTGAGGAACTGTGAAATTTACTATCAAGATGTTATTCTTGTCACTTGGCCTGCATTTGCCATTCATAATTTCCTCTAGTTACACATATGTACCACGCAGGAAGGACATCCTCAGTCTGAGGAAAATGGGCTATTTAGCCACAGCAGTGTCGTATGATGTGGAAGTTATTGGCTGTGACACTACTGCAGATACAGCTTCCTTAGCTCCTGCTGGTAAATCCTTGTGCGTGTAGTATGTAATTCATTTTGCCTTCTGAGGTTCAAATTTCATACCAGTGGGCTAGGTTCATATCAAAAATGAAACTCCACTTAACACTTTATTAATATTTTAATATGCTCAGAAGTATGGGAAGTAGGTGAAACGCAGATTCAGATGGCGTAAACCTTTCTTTGACATAAATTTGGTCCACTTCATCTAGGCTTTGCAGTGCATGTTTTAGGCGGGACAAATCATTTACTCTTTGAGCAGATCTGATGAACCTAGTTACAGAGCTTCAGACATAGCTGATTTTGCCAGCATCCTAGTTTTACATAAAACAATTCATTCCACTATGGAATAAATTTCGGAGGCTGGGCAGGAAAACAGAGAAAGAATTTTTAAAGCAACACTTTGTAATATGATCTCTGTTGTTTTTTACTGCAGACAGGTCTTTTTGAGTGAAAACTTTCTCTCTTAGCATGCTGCTTTGTTTTTTGTCTGGTTCTGTGGTAATGTCCTCCACAACATCCTTGTCCCAAGAGTTACAGTCAGTGGTTCAGCATCCAAGTGGGAGCCAGTAATGAGTGGTGTTTGTACTGAAACCTATGCTATTTAGTACGTACATCAATAAAATAAACAAGATCGAGTGCACCCACAGTACAGTTGCAGATGACACCAAAGTGAGTGGTTCAGTTGATACACTAAAAGGAAGGGATGCCATTCAGGGGGGCCATGACAGGGTTGAAGAGCTGCAAGCTGCTTGAAGTCAAGCAAGGTCAAGTGCAAGGTCCTACACCTGGGTCAGGTGATCCCCATTATCAGCACAAGCTGGGGGATGAATGGTTTGAGAGCAATGCTGCGGAAGAAGGACTTGGGGTACTGGTGGATGAAAAGTTGGCCATGACCTGGCAGTGTGCACTTACAACCCAGAAAGCCCATTTGTGTCCTGGGCTGCATCAAAAGAAGTGGGACAGCAGGTTGAGGGAGGTAATTCTGCCCCTCTGCTCCACTGTGGTGAGACTCCACCTGAAGGTACTGCATCTCCGTACTGTACTCCAGCATTCCGAACACAAGCAAGACAGGGATCTGTTGGAGCAGGTCCATAGGAGGGCCGTGAAGATGATTAGCAGGCTGGAGCACCTCTCCTGTGAGGAAAGGCTAAAAGACTTGAGACTGTTCAGCTTTTTGACATATACATAAAGGGGGTTTGTAAGAAAGATGGAGAAAAACTTTTTTTTCTNTTAACCCCTTTTTTTTTTTTTTTTTTTCTTTTTGTTTCCCCTAAGGTTTCTATTGACAGGACAAGGGGCAATGGTTTTTAACTGAAAGAGGATTTGGGTTGGACATAAGGGGGAAATTTTTTATCACGAGGGTGATTAGATGCTGAAACAGGTTGCCCAGAGAAGCTGTGGCTGCGCCATCCCTGGAAGTGTCCAAGGCCAGGTTGAACGGGACTCTTGAGTAACCTGGTCTAGTAGAAGGTGTCCATGCCTATTGTGTAGGATTGGAGTGAGATGAGCTTTAAGGTCCCTTCCAAGCCACATCATTTTGTGGTTCCATGAAAATATGAAAAGTACTGTATACCAGAGATGGTTTGGTCAGTAAGTGAATAGGCAATAAAACTGGTAGGATTTAGGTAATACAATTTTTGCTCACCTAGTGGTCTAGTACTTATTTATATTTCTTGAGCCAAATTAATTTCTGCACTTTCCGGTTCAATTAAGATTCTAGAATATCTGAAAGCATCCCGGTTATACATGTGTTATCTTTTAGCACTTGAGTGTTGTACATCTTTTACCTTATTGACTTAAGCTGACCCATTCTTGGTAGTAAGGTATTGCTCAGTCATGAACAAGGACGATACAATCAGAACATCTGTAAGTAAGGAGATTAATGGAACTATTATGCATAGTTATATCTTACTGAATGGGTTATGTGTAACTGTCACTGAACATTATCTAGAAAGAGTTTAATAAGCTAGGCTTCTCGCTGACTAATTAAACTTTGTTATATCTTTTAACAAGCAGGATACTAATACACAGTTGAGGGGAAATTCTCTCTACTACCATCCCAAGCCTGTAGAGTATATTATCATCCAGTCTTGCATCTCTGCTTCTCAAAGTCTCTCCTGTTCCACCAAGCCTGTATTTCTCTACACTGTATCCTTATATTAGAGTCATAAATATCTCATTCTGCACAGGCTAATTAGTTGTTACTATTACATAATAAGCAAAAATAAAATAAATTGGCCATGATCATCTGGTTAGAAGAAAAAATGCTGTTACGGTTAAACACACAGAAATATGGAGGTGATTTAGTAAATTCAGTAACTGATCTTCACTTGGATATGAGAAAATCTGTCTGCTCTGCATTCACTCCTGAAATGTAAAAGCACATCACATTCACAGTTGCTTAACTGTGTTTGTGTTTCCTGTTGCTAGTATCTGGCTCAGAGGCAGTCAGATTTACAAAATCTGCTAATGTGATTCCCTAGCATCTGGGTATTATGTCAGTGAGGCAGTGTGTCATTAATGTCTATTGCTCTAATAAAATAATACAGAAGCATCTAGCAGGATAGTGTAAATTATGTTAACTTAGGACTACCAAAGCCCATAAACGTAAAAGCTTTCCTGTGAGGTTAAGAACAAGGTGTGTTTTATGGAATACTACTCTGATTTGTTTAATGCAGTGAAGATAAATACCCAAATTTGTTAACAATCTAACTTTGTTACAGTGAAGGCTAAGAAAAATGTGATGGCTGTGCACTGTATAACATATATGTGAACCTGGACATTTAGATTTCCATATGTGGTCTTTTCCTTCTGAACTTGTACTGATTCATTTGGGACTTCAAAGGTGTTTCAGTCAGAGGTTGAGGAAACAGTGAAGAAGTACCCAAGAAATCCTGGAAGAAGACTAACAGAATAACCGTTCAAAGTTCTTTCCATCTTTATTTTCTGCGAGCACTTAACTTGGGAGGTGGTGTGATACACAGGACTCAAAGTTCGTGAAGGTGTTGTGGGAAAGTGGTGACAAGTCTAATACATAACTACAGGGAAAAAAAAAGTTTATAATAAACCTGTGTTTTATTTTTGCTAGGATGACAGGAAATAAATGCCTGGCAGCTGTTAGAGTTAGATGGATGTCTTAGATACCTAAATATTCTTAAGCAACAGATCCCAACAGTGACTGAGTATAATTTTGGACAAAAGACCCATGCAAATTAAACTTTATGTGAATGTTTCTGCTTTTTTTTCCCTTTTCGTATTGTTCAGTCTGAATTTGTTGGTACCCAGCTTTTATGATACTGGAATTCCAGTCTCTGGAATTCACTTCTCTCCAGGTATAGATAAAAATAGCTTTATACCTGTCATTCTGAATAATAGCGCTGCAATCCATATCAAGCATCAAGAGTGGGGGTTTTTTTCTTATCACATTAATCTGCTATGGCACTTCATAGCAGCTGGGCTGCTATAAGCACCCAGAAATAAAAGTAGCCAGGAGGGAACCTCTCTTGCTTGTGGGATAATCCCACAGAGCCTACTGCTGATGTAAAAATTCAGTGCTGTCCATGTGCCTGTACAAATTATGGGGAACTTTTCACAGGCAGAGATGGGATACTCTGACTGTTCCTTTTAACTAAGGGATATTTGCATTTTTCCAGCCTCATTCCATATAAATGAAATCGTCCTTTCTCTCCTAGACTGTGCTGAAGAGAGCTGCAGCAAGTGACTGTACTCCTTGAAGGTACTCTGTTGAGCAGTCACTTTGAAGCCAAAGGTCTTCTGTTTTACTAAAACCTGGAATGGTGCCTTTGATTGACTTCTGACATGTGCCAAGACAAGGAAGTTTTTGCCTAAAGCGATCCTCTCCCTAAAGAGGACCACTGATTAAGGTTCCCAAAAGATGTTTGGTGGGTTACTTCTTCAGCAGGAAGTCCCATGCTTGTACCTATTTTTAACCAGTATCTGTTAAAATATATGATTTAGTGTGTGCTTCTCATGTGATAAGGGTGGGAACCCAATTGTACCTTAGCTGTGAATTTCACCAGAAAGAGGAGCTCTAACATGAGTGGGCTGGGATACCACATAATTATCTCTTTTGCACAGCTGATGGTATATAGAAGAAAGTGAGTATCTGTTGCATGCAGATCATCTAGACTTGTACAAGCTGATGTGTTATGAAATTTGGTAGCTGAATTAGTGTCCTTTATAATCAGTGTACTTTGAAATAAGTGAACATGCAGAATAATACCTCTGGTATTTATTATTTAAGATTATTTGTAGTGGATATTACATTAAAATTAACTGGTTTTTTCATCATTGATATTTTTCTACAAGAGTTATAGTTTATTGGATATGATCAGATTGCTCAAAACTAGGTGACTAAGTGTAGCAAAATACAGTAGTTATTTTTAGATTCCCTACCCCCCCCGGCAGAAGGACAAATAATTACTATGCTGTTGCTTTACTGTGTCTGACAAAAGGCAATAAGCTGTATCTGTGAATACGCCTTTTTGTTGGTTTCAGTACAATGCAATATCTGTGGTAGTGTCTTGGCAACTGCTATAAACAGGGAAATGATGTGCCCGGTGACCAATACTCTTGAACTCTTGTAATATTTACCCTCATACATAATTTAAAGATTTGGGTAGGATTTGTGAGATAATAATGTGCTTTCGTACATATATATATATAGATATATATGCATGTGTGTATTTAAGTAAATATGTATATAGTATGTACATATATATTTCCTTGTTAGCATTTTTCTGGTATCTGTGCAGGTCCCTGCTACACCTAGAGAAAGTATTGCTAACAGAATTATTATACCTAGGAGTACATAATTTCATTTGGAAAGCAAGTAACATAATGTTACATTATATTGTATTTCTGGTTATGCAGTTCATGCAGAGCAGATCCTTTCTAGTTTATGCTGATGGGCTCTTCACAAATGACCAAGTGTTGTGGCAAGAGCCATGTAACACCAGTCCACAAGCTTGAGGTTAGCCACCATTCTGGTCTCCAGTCCGAGGGAAAACAACTATCTTGGCAGCTGTCTGGAAGCTTATTTTGGAATTGTAGAGAAGATAATAAAGAGAGCTCAGCTACTGGAAACTTGGCTTTTTCTTCTAATTCTTTTATAATGAAAGGTTTTCCTTTCAACTGAGGGGATCAAAAATCTGTAGGCAGTGAATGAGTGGTTTGGGATACTGACAAGCAGAATAGGAAGAGAAATCAGTGAAAGTTTCATAACAAAGTGAAAGTTACCCCAAATCAAGTGGATCTGTAACTGGGGATGGTAAACAAATAAACAAACAAGCCCACTAGTGTTGCAGTGGCCCAGCCCATTGGGGGCTGTGGCAGGGGGTCTTCCCCCAGGCTTGAGAGGAAAGCTTCTCCTAAGGACATTGTGTACCCCAGTTCTGTTCCTTTGGTTGATCCATTGTTTCTCCCTGCCACCATGCTGCAACACACTAGAATTCTGAGCCAATGACTATCAGTGAAGTTGTATAGTACACCTGGAAATGTGGCTCTGCAAGCAGAAAACAATAAACCCCACAACTGTCAAGAGCTTTTTTCCAAGACTCTTCCCTGTTATGTGTACCGTAACCACTGCCAGAAGAAGATATATGAGAAAACCTACAAATGTTGTTTATTTATGATCTATCTCACTCAAAAGTGTAAGAAAAATATAGTAAGAAAGGATGGCATGCTAAAGGAACAATCTGCGGAAGTGTTTTTATCCCCACAGAGTGATTTCTGGGGGATGTGGATGGTCAATTAATGTATTTTTTGTCACCTGTTTTTTGACTTGTTTTAAGCTGTTGGGTCAGTTCAGTTAGTGGGATCAATTAATGATAATATTACACTCAACGTGGGAATGAAAGTTCATTAGATTTGACTAGTCCTAATGGGCTTGCGCTAAACTATGTTGTCTCTAACCATTTTCTGTCATACTTTAAGGCAAAGTATCATAGTTTTGTGTCTGTATCAAAGATCTGTAATTATCTTTAAGAGGCATCCTGCAGTGAATTTCCTTTGAAGTATTGAATTTGCCTGTATTGATTTTGCCTCTAAAATAATAAGTCATAGCTGTCCAGCTAAACAAGGGCAACTGAATGACAGTGGTCCTTAATACAGACTGCAGTGTATTTGGAAAGATTCTCTTGTTTACGGGTAAAATTCTGCTTGTAGCCTGCATAGTAAATGAAACTGAAAGAGGAAGTGGATTCCGTTCTCACTGTGTGAGCCCAAGAGCCCTTCTGGAGCACTCGTGGAAGGGTAGGGCTGTAGTCTGTATAGCTGTGCTTCTCTGGACCTTTCAAACATGCTTGTGCTGTCTTGGCCTGTCTGCTCATCCTCTCGTGCAGACTTGATGAGCACTTGCAAACCCTTGGGATAGCTGGGCACTAACATGTTTTCTTGCTGCTAGGGCATTTTAACTTTGATATCAGTCATGATTACTGTAATAAAGGGCAAAGCCATATGTGTCTGCTTTCCCTTATTTTGTCACTGTAGGATATGGTCTTGTACGTGATTTCCGCTTACAGCTGGGATTGGTTTGCTCTTCACCCGTGTCCTTACCTTTTCTTTTTCAAAGATGGATGAAAGCTAAATATTTGATTAGAATATTAAATTATGTACTTATATTTTTATGGGCTATGTTTACATTTGTTGACAACTACATATTATGTTGTCTTTCTCTGCTGCTTTGGCTGCACTGCAAAAGCTGTGGTAAGTTACACTGTGGTTACTCACAGCTTCCTCCTGCCCATTTGACACAATCCCTCAACCAAATGCTGCTAATATTACTAATTTAGATGCTTCTGAATAATTGTGACGTTACATCCCTGCAAGGATAAAGAAAGTTTATGCAAATTATTAGTACAGATGTCAAGTTCTTGTACTATAGCTCTTGTCATTACAGGCATCTATTTTGACATCATCTGTGCATCTGGCATCTGGAGTATCTGCCTTGTCTTTCATTATTGTCTGTCTCTGTTCTATCAATCTTTTTGTTACAAAATACATTTTTAGTTTTAGTTTATTTTTTATGCTCTTTCATTGTTGTCCTCTGTTTTAGAGGAATTTTATGATTTTTCCTCTCCATTCTCACTCTATTGGTTTCAATTTTACAGATCTGACCTACATCTAAATAAATATGAGCAAAAGGCAAGGAATTTGAAGCTTTTTTCTGTGTTACATTTGCAGCGTATTTCACCATCAGAACCTTTTTTTAAAGGTAATTGCAGATTGCCAAAATATAACCGTATTTAGAACACAAGATTTCTCTCAGGAGGAGTTTATACTTGACTTCCAGCTATGAATCCTCTGTAATGCATGATGGACCCCCATAGGAAACCTGCTATTTTCTTTGGCAAAACCTCAGTAGTGATAAACATTCATCAAGAAGTTGTTGGAGGTGATTTTGTTCATTTGTTTTGCAGCTTTCAAAGAACTAGGTAGAAAGCACTTGGCAGCAGATTTTCTATACAGCTGAAAGCTGTTTGCAAATATTTTCCAAATCTTCTGATGAGTTAACGTGCTGGATCTGTAATAAAAGAAAGAAGAATGTTGCTGTGTACTATCACATTAGTAAAAGATGAGGAAACGTTTATTTGGTAAAGGAAACCTCTTGTTTGTTAGGTTTTAATGACTTGTGTGTTGCTCAAGATGGGAAACTTGCAGAATGTGTGAGAAGTTGTTCATGCTTCAGGACGATTTCCCAGTAGCACTCAAAGCAATTGTAAATGTAATTGTATTGATACTGTGACAAAATGTAAGAGTATCCCAGAAATAGTAGATCTTAATACCTAATGATCAAGCTTT
>WEIT01002516.1:0-41298 GCA_013389985.1 Dryoscopus gambensis | reverse complement strand
TGAATAGGGTGCTGCTGTCACCAGAATCGGTTTTGTCACGTGTCTCTCAAGATCAGTGTTGTCTTGGTTCCAGCCCATTCCAAGTTGAGATTATGTGCTTTTTATCACCAAATAAAAAAAATTTAAATCGCTGTGAGGGCAGACTCACCATTATTTTTTTCATCTCTTGGTAGCCATTATTTTGATCAAGGTTAAAGTAGATCCTCTCTGATAGGAGCTGATTTTTTGTCTCATCTTTGAAGTATGCAGTAACTTGCACAGGGCTCTGTGCTCCGTGGACTTGAACTGTTATCGTCTCATGTGTGCCCAAATGCACCACATTTGGGGCAGTAATAAGAAATCTAAATCAACAGAGAAATAGATTGTCCAGTATGTTCAATGAATGTCCAAACAATATGTATTTTAAAGATAAAACAGATCTCACAGAATAGCTGAGTTTGAGACTTGTGGAGACCATCTAATCCACTGCCCTTGTTAGCAAGAGTAGAGGTTAAAAGAAAATAATTTTCTTTGACTGATCTCCAAATTCTGAACATTCCCATTTAAGTCCTAGAAAACATCAGTTTCTACTCACAGGAGAGAAAAAACCCTGTAATACATCCCAGGGACTACCAATGCAATTTATAACCTGGTTTAACTTAGAGAAAACCCTATAAACTCAAATTTCTAAAACAAAACAAAAGACATTGGAAGACAATGAATACATATTCATAAATACACAATTAATGCTACAAAGTTATGCATCTTCATGTACTAGCACCCACATTATGCCAGTTTATGCTTTAATATAATGTCAGGATGTATCAATTCACTGTATAACCATATGTATAGGGTTACAAGGAGCTGATCTTCATTGCAATGTCACTGTGAAGTGCTGGAATGGGAGACCACAGAAGGTAAGACCACAGCCCTGGGAAGGGCTGAGTTGGAGGCTAAACAGGTTGGGATTTTTTTTCCTCTTTATTACCTTCCTTCATTCAAATCTATGCTGGTACTTCTTAGTAATTGATTTCATGACCTTTAAAATGTAGATCATTAACTTTGGTCTCATTTTTTTCAAGTATATTTTACATACAAAAATCAGAGAACTGTGTGAAGAGCCAAGTCCTGTCTCTTCACTTATGATGTCACATAGACAAAGAACAGTTCTGAGCTCGACAGGTGCTTTTGGAAAATGATTATTCTGCAGAAGACTTCTAAAATGAAAGGTAAATGATTTTGCTATTATCAGAATGGATTGGCTGAACTTTTTTTACTTTTTGAAAGAAAAAAGTTTCTTCTTTCTTAAATGCATAAAATGAAAGGTGGGGTATAGAAATCAGGGAATAAAGCTGGTATTTAATTTCATTCACTCAGAGTCTGTTGGCCCTAGCAAAAGGTGACACGAGGCACCTGACTTATATGTAAATCTCCACTAAAATAGAGGATAAGTGCAGAAGAATACTGAAGGTCTCCCCAAAGTTAAACTTTTGCTTTCTGCAATGTATAAATCAATTAAAGAGGATTTTTTCCCCCAAGATTTTTCAGTCCGGTGAATATCACAAACAATAGATGAACAAACAGTGATAACAGAGTGAACAACATGCATTAGTAGGACATTTTAAATTATTCATTCCTAAGAGGAGATTTCTCCCTTAAAAGTGCCTTAAAAGGATGGTTTTAAGCTTTTTACTTCTTACCTATTTAAGGTTACACAAAGTTTCAGTGGTCCAAGAAACTGACTTTTTTGATTCTCTATTGAGAGAGAGAGAGTATTTCCTACCTTCTCTTTCAAGGAATTTGCTAGGATTGAAGAATTTGTAATAAAATATACTTACGATGGTGCTTGTTGTGTATTGGACAGCAGCAAACAAAAGCTCACCAACAATACCAGCCTTTCCATTGGAAAGCTCTACAACATCTGCAGAACAGAAGCACCAAAGAGCCACCATCAATCCAGCTGTAGGAAGTGGGCTGACAGCACACTGCAGCAAATAATGTTGCCTGTCCTGGTTATTTATTAATAACTTGAAAAACTGCGCAAGCAATAGTGATGGACATGCTGGTGGTACACGCATTAATACCCTAGGGGGAGACATTCTGGACTAAGTCACAATTTTGTATTTTATTGTTCATCCATTCTCTTCCTGGAAGAGACTATTCAATATTTTTGCATGATAGCAACTAAAAGTCAACTGCAGGGAGAAGTTCTCACAAATACTGCAAAGGCATCCCAAAACCAAACAAGACACTGTGGCTAAAAGAGTGGCTGTAGAGTATTTCTAAACGGGGACAAATGCAGGTGACTGGTCCCTTCTCTATGCCTTTATTTAACCCCAAGCATCTCTGCAGTCCAGCAGAGGTAAGAGTAAGTTCCTTCTGGTTTAGACAGCACCAAAGGAACTGTGCTGGAAATCTACCTGTACAACTCAGTCTCGTCTGTGGTGCTTGGAGGCATTAATCTGCTTTAACTTCATTGAAAATGAAATTGATGCCTCTGTCTGAGCTCCTCAGCCCAATTTTCCTTTATGCCCAAGACACCGAGCTTTTCCAGAGGGTAATTAGTCTTGTCTTAGCATAAACATGGAAGATGAATCATCAGCTGAAGGCATTCCAGACTGCAAGGGACACAATGCCTTAAAAGGTACTGATAAACAGAGGGAAAAAGCCCATCTGAGGAATAACTGTACAGGAACCAGTTTTCATCAAAGGTTAATGGAAGAACTGAAACCCTCATCAGGTCTCATTTTTGCAAACTTTTACTGGATTGTTTTCTCCCAAACATAATGTTATTGACCCATGAAAATGGAAACATGCCCATCTGATTTACAGGCAGGTCAAATCCCAGAAATGATCACATGGCTAATCCCAGGCTCTGGTGATAAACTGCCCTTTAATGCACCACAGCTAAGTCTGTGTCTTTAATTATTAGCAATGGATGCCTTAAATCAGCACTCCCTTATTTGCAAAGTGAATTCATGCTCACAGCAAGGGCTCATCGCCCACAGCCAGGGGACCTTCTCCTCACCCCACCACTTGCTCAGGCAAGTGCTGACATCTCTTGCCTTGCTTTTCAAGATACGGAGGTAGGGAAAGAGAATAAGCTGACTACAAACCAGTTCACTGTTTCACACTGAGTGTGCTACAAGTGTGGTAGCTGCCTCTGAGACAAGAGGTTTGACAACAGACAGAAAGTACTCTCTGTCCATAGGTAGTCACGGAAAGGGCGGGCGGCAGTAGCTGGCTTGAAACTCATGTCAGGAAAAGCTACATTTTGCCTGCTCTAGGCATAGCTGTTTGTGTTTTTGTTTGGTTGGTTTGTTGTTTGGGTATTTTGTTTCCCAAGAGACAGTCAGTTTCCTTCACCTCTTCTGGTTTTCATTCTCACTTCAGCTGTCAGGAGGGAGGAAAAACTTGAGGAAAGGTACCTGTGGATCCTCAGGGTCAAAAATCCATGCTCTTTGGGAGATGTTTACAGGAGTCCAGACTCAGGGACCATTAAGAACAAAATTATTTTCTCTCTGCCCTCCCTCCCCACCTGCTAATTCCCTCTGCAGTTATGCACTCACAAAACTGGTTTATTTCCATGCCAGAATCATTTTCCTCAGGGCTTCTGGCCTCCCAAACCCAAGAGAAGCAGTGAGGAAGAGTAGAGATTTCCACCATAAAGCTGGTGCCGTTTTCAAGGCAAAGATGTGGAAGAAAAAGTCCTCTTGGGAACAAAGTTCGTGCTCTCCCTAGGGCGCAGAAGAGTCTTGTTAAACCTGCAGCTGGTAAAATAAGGATTCTCACTCTTGCAGAGATAATGGGGAGAGTTAATTAAGAGCAGCAGTGGCTGTGGAGCACGCTAAGGCTCCTGCCCTCTTCAGAGACCGTGCTGCTGCTCCATCTTGCACTGCTGCCATCTAGGGACGGAGCCGATTCAATCACTGAGCAATCCTAGCCACTAAAACAGGACGAGCAACAACTGTGAGGGTTTTTTTTGTTTTTCTCCAGACAAATACAGAATAAGAAAAGAACTAACATCTGCAAGGTCAGTGCCCATTCCTTGGGAAAGACATAAGGGAGTTCTCCCAACTGAAAAGCCAACAATTTCCAGAGGACCACAACACAACCAGCAGGGATTTCCTGCTCCTGAAGTCACAGGAAAGGCACCTCTGCAGTATGAAGTCACACCAAAATCTTGCTCTGTGCCCATCTTTTTCAGAGGGGAGGAGATGGGATTTCCATTGTCCAGGCTGGCTTGTTTGTCAGTGACCGAGGTCTGTTTGCACAGCTATACAAATAGCTGTGTATGAACTCACAGCTAGATGTTTTCACAGATCACTTTCTAAAGAGGACCTTGGAAATGCTATTATTTTGCTTTCGCTTTTTTTTTTAAATTGGATTTGTACACTTTGCTTCCTTAAGTGAAATAAGAACAAGTGTATGTGAATGCATAACAGCTAGCCATAGCAATATGCTGCAGAACTATTTTATACTTGAATGTAAGGAGGTGTTCTGTCTCTTAATAAAGCTATTTTTTTCACCAAAATATAAACCAGCGACTTCAATTAAATAGATTTTTTTCTCACTGTTCCATGCAAACACAAAAGAGCAAGTTTACACATAACCACTTATATAATGAGAATTAAAATTCCTTATGCTTAATTTTTCTGTTTCTGGGCTGGTATAAAATAATCATTGCCCCAGTTTTTTAGTATCACAAATTCTTCACACTGTGATTTGTAGTATAATGTAAAACATTCCAGTCCAAAGCCACACCAAAATACAATGAAATGAAACTAAATAAAATAATACAATCTTGTTTGAAGGTTTCCAGCACATGCATGAGAGGGAGAACACAGAAAATTCCCTCTAAAATAACTTATATGCCTGTTCTTTTCCTAAAGGCAAAGTCCTTTCCTATTTACTTATCAGCCACTTTTCACCTATTGATCCTTCAGCTGGCCCACAGTCCAGCCGTGGAAAGCACAGCCCGGGATTGGATGTGTGTGTGAACCCCAAACTTGGGGAGGCAGAATTGCTTTATTTTGAGTATTTGCTGTCCCTCCTTTCAGTACCTTCGTTTGAACTTTGTGAGATTTCACAGTGTTTTGAGCACCAGCAGCAGTTTTTGTTCTTCGGCTTGAAGAACTTCCCAAAGCCTTTTTCCCTTAATCAGCCTAAATCCTAACGAGACCAAACCCTTCTTTCACTTTCATCCTGAGCTCTTTCACCTCTGCCTGGCAGAAGGGTACAAAGGACAGCTTCACAAAGCCCATTTCACAAATAAGCACTGCAGTGACATCCTCTTTGCCAAGTTACAGGGAGTTGTGACAAACACAAAAGGCAATATTTTACTTCTGACATTTCAGAAAATTAGATTTCGAAATCCTTTTTTCAATAGCAGACCATGAAGTGTGGGTCTAATTTGAAAAGTTCCTCTTAACAGCAGGATATCTTCTCTTTAGTGTCAATATAAATTGGAATTGTAAACTAAAACTATACTTTTTTCCTAACCATAATCGAGGCAAGGAAATGAAAAGGCTGTAGCTGCTTTTGCCATAAAAAAAATTCTTTAAATGTTCTCCATTTAGTGCTTCTAAGTGTATCTACTGGAAAAAACCAGTATATTTAAAGGAGGAAAACCAATATTTCACTGACATTTTCTGCTCTCACTGAGGAGTCTGGATTTCAGTGGGATTAAGCAACCAGCCTTAGATTTTTCTCATGGGTTTCTCCCTCCTTTCTCCCTCATTCTCTAAATTCTGTGATTTTCTGAATGTTGTGTTAAAAAAGAAAAAGAAAATTTAAAAAAAAAAAAGATTTGTGAAAAAACACACAAAACCAGCACTGCTTCTGTAAAATGAATAAGTTGCAAAAGTGATCTATGTAAGAGAGAGGGATTCTTTCAGGTCAATAATTAGCACTACTGACATTTCACCATATTGTTATCATGCATCCTGTTTTTTTGGTAAACTATGTATTTCAGAATCTCAGTGCTTTTGGCACCTTTAAGAAGTAATTGAACCAGTCATGGCCAGGAGGAGAGGAGATACCTGAGCATGCAAGTGACTCTCTCACCCCAGGTGAAAGCACGGAGCTGCTGCAAATGAGGAATAAAATAACTTGGCTCAAATAATACAGGATATTTGGAGTACTGCCTTTGTACTCAAACATCCTGATACTCATCTAGAGGCTTGTTCTCAAATCCATCCTTTGTGGTTTTCTTTTTTTTTTCCTTTCAATTTCATGACAAACTCCAAAGAAACCCCAATTCTTCCTTGTAACCAACTGTAACAAATAAAAATTACCTACAAAAATTAATGCAGTTCAAATAATTTGATCTTTCCCAACTTCTCCATTCTTCTGGGCTGTAATGAGCAAAATTGTCTCTTTAATTCTTTTTTTCTCCTTTTCATGGAAGTAAAAGGTAAGAATAAGTTTGAAAAAGCAAAAGGCATCTTGAACGTATCAGTGGCAAAGGCTAAAATTTTAAGCAGCTGAGAAGAGTAAGAACAAAGGTGACATATTCTGTGGATTTGGAGGCATATTGTGAAATCAAGTAAAACCAGTCTTTTGCAGTAAAATTTTAGAGAAGTAATTTATAACTATTACTGACCCTCATTCCTAGGATTTCCTGACATGCTGCATGGGGACACTCTAAGGTTTCAGACCATTGCACAATTGTACTAGAAAATGTTTCACAGGCACAGCAGAGGAGAAAAGAAATCCCATGCCATGCACAACCACAGGTAGCCTTGTGCCTACCTGCCACTGGCAGCCTGCCCTGTTCTGATCTGCAAATTAAATCTAAAACATCCACTTCACCCAGTAGCTCAGAGGAACATGGGACACCAGAAAGGAGAAAGCATCTCCTCTCCCAGGCTGGGAAAAGGCTCAGCTCCCACCTCCATCACACTCAAGCAAGTTTAGGTCAGCTCCACTGGCAGATCAGTGATTTTTTGATGCCTGGGTTTTAAAGTTCAAGGAAGAAATACAAAGAGAAAGGAGGAAAGGAGACAGGATATAAGGCTCAGGAGAATTTTATTTTTATTGTAAAGGAGAAGCTGCTCAGTGACAACTGTTTCAGTGTCAGGAGCTGCAGCACCTCCCCATGTGGCAGGCAGGGCATCTGCTGTCCTGGTAAAGAGGGAAAATTCTGGATGACTTTTGTAGCAGCTCAGTGGGACAGTTGTTTGGGCAATGTATGCTGATCTCTCCTTTCTCAGAAATTTAGCCACGGAGCTCTGGCTCTTTGTGACACTCAGCTTTTCAGGCAGCTCTTTGGATGAACAATGTGCCTCTTTGTCCTGTGAGGCACAGGTACTGTACCCAGCCTGGACATGGCAATCATAGGAGGAATCTTCCCTCACAAATGCAGTTTTACAGAAAACCACCCCCAGCAGAATAATGCAAAAAAAGTCAGCTCAGCTGCCCTCTCAGTGGCTTAGATGCAGAGGGGAATATTGATGCCTTCAGAAGGGACTGAATGGATGTCCTCAAAGCGCTGCTGATGGTATTTGGGTCAGACACACCCTTCCCAGATTATACAGTTGTTACTACATTCTACCTACAGAAAAAAAGGTGAAGCTACAAAAAATGTGAACTAAAAGGATATTTTCATGTATTTAGTCAACCGATCTTGGAAGGCATATGGATCTGCTCTTGCTAGTATGTGACTACATGTCTCACTATTTTGTGCTGGTTTTGGCTAAGGAAGAGTTAATGTTTTCAGAGGAGCTGGCATGGGGCTGTGTTTTGGACTCGAGCTGAAAGCAGGGTTGATAACATGGGTGTTTTCATTACTGCTGAGCAGTGCTGATACAGAGCCAAGGCCTTTTCTGGTTCTCACCCAGAAAAGGCTGTGGGTGCACACGGAGTTGGGAGGGGACCCAGCCAGGACAGCTGACTCCAAGTGACCAGAGGGATATTTCAGACCATACTATAGGATGTCATGCCCAGGATATAAAGTTGAGGGAAGAAGTAAGGAAGAGGGGGACATTTGGAATGATGTCTTCCCACTTTGTCTTCCCACTGTCCCATTTTTTCTCTTCCAATTCTTTCCCCATCCTGATGCAAGGGAAATGAGCGAGCAGTTGTCTGGTGCTTAGTTGTTACGTGGGGTTAAAACACACATAGATATTTTTATGACCTGGGACACATTTCCAGACCATTCATCCTTGATTTTGACCTAACTTCTGAATGAGGAAGATGAATTTTCAGTCACATCAGGATGTAGTCTAAAAACATGTCTGCACTGTTCTCGTTCAGCTTGTGGTCCCAGCAAGATGCCACTACTGCTATCTCTGACAGCAGGGCAGCCTGTAGCTCTGCTGTGAAAGCAAGGCTGGGGCTGTACCTCTGCTCTCCCCTCTTCAGGGTGAGGGGACAAAGAGGTTTGGCAGCTGTGCCATCCACATCTGGGCATCTCTTTTAGCTTTCCTTCTTCTCCCTGCACTAGGTGTGACTGTGGGGTCTGTCTTTGGATCAGCGGGGTAGAAGAAATAAAGGGCAGATTTGGGAGAGATGGTGCCTGTGGCGCTCTAAGATGCAGGGAGAAGCCCAAAGCCGTGATCTAATTCCTTGGCTGCTTATGCTGTTCCTGGGCTTGGACACCATCTAGGCCTGCACCTGGACCCCACTGGCCTCTGTCATCTAAATGGTGAAGCCGGTTCCTCCTCAGGGTTACGCACAGCCTGGGGCTGCCCAGGCTGGCCCTTACTGCATCTCAGCCTCCGGCTGCAATGTTCTGCCCTGCAGGCTTTTCTCATTCCTTGCTGCCACCAGTGATGCCCTTTTCATCAACTCCCCCTTCTGGTTCGATCCTTTTCTGGAGCACCCCTCCTTGGTACTAGCTGTACTTTGTTGATGAAAAATGGCTGCTTTTTGGCCTTGGTTCCCAGGGAGAACCAAGATAGGATGGGGGCCCTTGGAATGTGTTTTGTCTTTCTGCCTAGGGAAAGGGCATGGAAAACTACTGGGAAAAGCAGCCACTAATACAATAGGCTACAAATATATGTGTAAAGTATACAGAGAATACACAAAAGAAGAAGACAAAAATCAGCATGGCATCACCAGCAGCAGCTTCTTTATATCTGGGGCTGGCTCCTATTTCATGGGCTTTTACATTTCTGCATGAGCAGTGATAAATAAATAAATAAAGACACAGTCATCAGAGATCATTAAGAATTACAACATAATGTAATGGATCACTAAATTTCCAAACAGCTCCCCTTTCTTTGATGACTTCTGTAAAGCTTCTTGGCTTCAGTAAGTACACTGCAGATGTACATTTAGGCAGCAAGCCCAGCTCCAGTAGCTGTGGAGAAGAGAATTAACTTGTACATTACTCTATAAATATCTGCCATAAGTTTGCTGCATGCATTCTCCACTGCAGGATCAAAAAGTGTTGACTCACTGTGGCAGCATTAATGCCTCTGACCTGGGTCACATGTGGGATGTTAATATACTTTAGGACACGGAATCTTGCAGCCACATTCTGCACAGCCTGCAGCATTCATACACTCTTGTTACTGTAGCCTGAAGCAGCAAGAAATAAGATTTGTAACAACATAGTTAAAAAAAAAATAATGTTTTCCCTCTATCCTATGGTTAGAAAAGGTGTATTCCACACCTGTTATTATTCTCCATGTGATTATTTGGAAATAGCAGCTTGCATGGATAGGAACGTAAAGTGCTCTGCAGAATATTCCCATCTCAGTAACACACCATCAAAGATCATTTGCTCCTCTAAAAATATTAGCCATGACAGTATCCTGCACAGCTTTCGCATCTGTAATTTCCCCTTATCACTTTGGTTCCAGAGTCTTGCTATGCCTGTTTGCAAAGCATCACTTATCCCAGTGATGGATGGGATGGCTCAGGGAGGCTCGAGGGGAGCATGCACACACGAACGGAGTCCTGGTGCCATCCAGTGGGCAGCTGTGCTCTGCACCGTGTAGCAGCTTTTGTGAAGGACTGTGCAATTGCTAGCCCTGCTTTCTGAGACTCGAGGCTTCCACCTCCCAGACTGGTACGTGGAATAACAGGGAGTCAGCTCCAGATTCCCACGCCTTCAGGTGGTTCTCCAAAGTGCAGGATGCTTTTACATGACCTGTGGATCTGAGCTCTGTGACCGTCAATACAGATAAAAAAGGGTTTTAAAAAGCAATTTGAGTTACTGAAAGGAGGGTCTCCATCCTGGTTTGTTCCAAGGACTGCTTAAACATTTTTATGTAAAAAAAAAAAGGAAGAGGTAAACAGAATAATCCTCAAACAAGTCCGAGGGAACCCACTGGCAGTTCAGAATCAAATGTTATCTTTTGAGACACCCCTGGTGGGATTTGCGTTAGAATACTGACAGCTGCCCACCTCTTGGCATCACAGCCTTTATTCACCTGTCTCCAAAACCAGCTTGTCTAGATACAAGCCCAGGTTTTTATCCAGCTTGCCTAATTTATCATTTTGCAAGAAAATGAACTGGCGAAAGCAGTGCTCTTCAAACCAAATTTCCAGGGTAAGTTTTTTGTAAAATCAGTGCTCTGAGTTCGCAGCACAGTTCAGCGCCAGCCATGAACACCTTCCTCTGCCCAGGTGCATCAGCCTCATGGCATTAGACTCTGCAAGGCAAGATGAAAAGGTTTGTGCTGACCACCACACCTTACTGCCAAGTACAAGGTTTATCTCATTTGAGTCCTCTCTGGGATGATTACTGCACTCAGAAGTTTGACACCACTGCACGCCTTATGGACTTTCTGATTTACTGGAACACACTCTTCCCACTCCCCGAGAGTCAAGAGCTTATCTGGGAAAACAGATGCCTTGAAAATGTGGGGCCCCTATTCTCTGTTCCAGCTAAATTCCATTTATAACTAGAAGGGAGGGTAAAAGATTACTTTAAACCATCTTTAAGCTCCCCCTATTTCACAGTAGGCAGAAAGCTAACTTCACTTCTAAGAGGAGCTAAAGTGCCTTAAGGTAAAAGGCCAGCTGTTTAGGAATGCTAACACCTTTCTGGCAAAGAGGAGTAGGCAGAGAGGGTCTTTGGCTTCTCTGTCATAACATGTATCTCTGAGGTTAAGAAAACAGACAAAAGAAAAAATACCTTCTGAGGATATTTATTTTACTACTTACTCCTCTTTACAGTCTGCAGATAGCCCTTCTGATGTAGGAGTTACAGTAGAAATAAAGACAGTGTTAATTATATTTACCGTGCTCTTAAAGAATAAATAAGCCTATCTGTAAGTGAGATCTCTGAAAGTGCCCTCTCTAAGGAGTCAGACAGGCAGGATCCGTGACACGGAGCAGTGCAGCACCATATAAAAGCAAGATAGTATGTATAAGGTAGGTACAGAAGAATGCAGCTACGCACTTAGGAAAACACTCCTCATGCAAATTTAGATAAAGCAAAAGACATTCCTCCCTTTTCTGCAGCCTTGAGAGAGGTACCCTGACTACCTCTCCTTCTGCCTGCAAAGGTGACCCACAAACACTATTTATGTGACAGTGTACATCCCTCTGCCCTCACCCATGAGGCTACTCTTCACCTCTGTCACCTAACACAGAACTATCTCCTGCTTTGCAAAGTCCTCCGTGAAAAGAATCTAGGACCTCAGAACACAGCCCCAGCTGCCCAGAAAGAGGCACGCTCCTTGTTAGTGGTTAGAGAAAAGAAAATAAAGCATTTCTCATACCTTGGAGTTTGGAGAGCCAGCCTGGCCTTGCCAAAGTCCAAGCTTGTCTTTAGTTATGGAGATTCCTTAAATGGCAATAGAAGAAACATGGGTAGAAGAATCTATGCAGAGGAATCTGCTCATACCCATAATGCTGAGCTGTATTTGGAACAACAAAAGACTAAGATACTGGGATAAACTTGTGGAAGAGTTGTGGCATAAGAAATTCCTCTGTGGTGCTTTTTGTTGGGGTTTTCTTGAGTTTTTTTTTTCCTTTTTGGAAAAGGAATAATCAGCTATACAAAAACTCGTGTTAAAAGTCAAAAAGAACAAAAGCAAAACTGTGGGGCTGGAGCTGTGTTTCCATCTCCCCACACCACTGTTTTTTGTTGTGGTGCGCAAGTGAGGATACCCAGGATCTGCCCTAGCAGAAGTTCTTCAGCATTCCTGCATCAGTGAAATGAGAGGAGGGAGATTTTCCCAGAGCAGCTCTGAAGGGAAATGTATATATGTGGGTGTATAGCTGGAGGTAAAGGAGATAAAGTTAAGAATTTAAAGGAGCACACACAGATCTTCATTCACTGCAGATGACTGCCCTCCAGTCTCTCTTTAATGACTGGATGAAGTATTACCTTCCTCATTTCCCTTTACTTTCCAGTGACAGTGGTCAGAATTGGCCTAATTTCTGTTTTCCTTGAAAACCCTTTAGTGAGCACATTTATTCTAACAGCTGGAGTGCAAATCTTGTAACTAAAGAAAAGCCTGTGAGTAAAGAGATTTAGCTAGTTCAGAGGGATTTAGGGGATGTGTGCCTATGTAGGTTTACATGCTTGTATCTGTGCACAGACGTGCACACATTTTACACGTTTCCAGAGGATATAAATTTTCTTTGGGCTGTGCAGTAGCTGAAAAGAACAGAAGGTGGCACGTTTTCAACATTTTCATCCAGCAAGAAAGTGCAGTAAAGGAAATGAAAGAAGGAGCTACAGTGAAGGGAAAAAGGATACAGAAGGAGAAAGAAGACAGCTAAGCTCAGACCACATCCATTTTGATAAATCTCTGCTGTTAATTATTGCATTGATGCTGAAGGCTATTTATTTTCCTCATTTTTGCAGTGTAAATCACTGATGCCATAAGGGCTGATTTTACTAGACTTTGGAAAATACTGTAATTTTTTAATAGAAATTGTTAAAAGCATGTGTTTCTTTTTTTTTTTTTCTGGGGTGTTATTTTATTTGTCTGGTTTTTTGTTTGGCTTGGGGTTTTTTTTAATGATAAAATTCACACAGTATGATCAGTTAATCAAGAACCACATAAGGAAGATAAAAGTAGCCCTGACAGTTTCCCTTTAAAGTGCAGATACATGGTAGATAGCACCAGAAAAAAAAAAAGAGAATTAATTTACATTTGCCAAAAAGTTATGAAGCAAAAACCCCCCCAAAATAAACTAGAAATTACAGAACTGTGTGTTCTCAAGTCATTAACTTTCTGAAACTTTAATCAGGCTTTGCGCAACTTGTTTAACTTGCTTGTTACCACAAACAGGTGCCTGTTAGTCCTCAGGGGCACCCTCTTGGCCTGCCAGCTTTCTTTAAGGCACGAATTTAAATCTCTTTTCTAACTCACCAATCTGTGATAAGCAACAGGTTCCCCACATCCTGAGTGACAGCAGCAGAAAAAGCCCCGTTGGTGACTCACCAGGTAGGAAGCTCCTCTTTTTGAGCTCTCCTCTCACTTTCTTCTATGACTAATTGCCACAGCTCGTTTAAGGAGAAGCAGACTGCTCCAGAGGGGTGGTGAGGGCTGGTCTGAGAAGGACCAAAGAGACCTCTCCTGCCTCAGCCGGGGGTGCTGGAAGCCACCAAGGAGCTAAGGTTCACATCCTGTGGGAATAAAGCGGCACTTCTGTTGCCCCTTTGAGAAATCTTGGACAGCGTCTGACAGCAGACAGCCCTTCTTTGTTTAGCAGCCAAACACCCTCATTCCCTGGGCAGCTGACTAGCTTTTAACTTCATACCTTCATCAGATGAAAAAGACTCCCTTAGAATGTCTGGTGACCAGGGAGAGAGGTCTCGGGTGGCTCAGAGGCTGGCAGCATCCCCTGCCACGGACCCCGGGAGACATACGCTTACTGAGGGAGCCTGCTGCCTTTCCCCTCTTTGGGAGCACTTCCAGGCCACTCTGTTAATGATGGACCAAAACCAGCTCACAGCAGTGGCAGAAGGGGAGACAAGAGGCCATAGCTCAGGAGAGGGGCACAAGGAGAAGCTGCTGCCATGGCTTACAGGTTTCCAGTCCCAGGCTGCAGGTTCTTGGGATGGGGAAGTCCTGGTGCTGCAGCATCTTGGCATAAACTAAATAGAGGAAGCATGGAGTTTTGGAAAATTTCAGTCATTTAACTTCTCTTTCTCTCTATGCGTTTACTTGCTGATCTCCAAATGTGAGGTATATTGAAGGAATGGTTGTGCTTCTCCTTGGCATCCTGCAGCAGACCAAAAGAAGAAGCTCAGAGCTGGAGATACTGATTGCAGCTGCTGGTCCCGGATACAACTGCTGGTCCCCATCAGGGAGACAATCCTGAATGCCATCTGTTGGCTTATTTTGGACTCCAGCTGAGTGTGTCAAATCAGTCTGCCTTGACCCCAAATCTCTGGGAGGTACATTCTCAGGTTTTGACTGTGGGTCTGGCTGCTGTGAGTCCTTCCAAGCAAACACACCCCGAATTTTGCTTCCCACCTTATAACACTTCACCCTTGTGATCTTATCTGAGGAATTATATAGAAATAAAAAATTGTGTATTGTATAACACAAAAATATAGACATACACGTGAAATTTACACGTATCAATATCTATTACATACTACATAAAATGCACACGTACAGCTGTTATACATGTATTTTTAAAATACATCATAAAATCTCTATAAAATTTACATATTAATAAAAACATATTGTGTGTCTGTGTGTGTTTGTGTGCACATGTACAGTTATTACAACCACACTTTGAAAACAAACATTTTTCTAGACAATAGAACTCCCCAGCACTTCTTGAGAAGACTGGGGAAATGCATACTACCACAGCTGACAGTCCCAGATGGGAACTACAGGCAATGCCAAAATGCTGCAAGAATGTTTTTGAATTGTTGACCTCACGTTTACCATTCAGAGGGATGTTACGGATGTCAAATGCAGTTCCGGAGGAAACTGAAGTTTCCTGGGGGAGAAATATTTCCCTGGCACCTTCATTCTGAGAGCCAAATTGAAAACAGAAATCCAAGCAGCAGTTTACCAAGTCAAATAGCTTGGACAGAAGCTCTTATGGGTGGTCCTGTTCTGAGGGTAGTGTTGCAGGGTAGAGAAATCACCATAGCTGAGGAAAGAGTAAGAAATGAGTGCCCCAACAGTTGCAGGAGGTGTGCACACAAACCTTTCCAGTCTAACGTCTGATAAGAGAATCTGAACTTCTCAGGAAAGCTGTCTAACTACACAACTAGTTCAAGAAAAAAACCCTCAGCAAGAGAAAGCAGGTTGAAATGGAACTGCTCCTGTGGGAGCCAGTGAATATGCCAGTCAGGGAACAAGAGAGTCCCCTAAAGGGACAGACCCCAAGAGATCTCCCCAGGTTAGGGTGAAGCCTCCCAGGATGCTTTGTTCTACCATGCCAGCGTACCCCAGCCCTGTTTCCCCAACTGGCCCGTTGATTTCCCTGCCCCTTTTTCCCTTATATGTCAAGGTCACGCCCATGTACGGCCCCTGTGCCCTGAGACCATTAGTCGATTAGTCCATGTGCTCTCTCCGCCCCCCTCATCCGCATATAAAATCCCAGGCCCACATACATGCCTCTCTGTCTGCCTTGGGGTAGTAACCTCTGCTGGTACTCTCTTCCTTGAGGTCACCATGTGAGTAAACATCCTCTGAGGTCCCCACGTAGGGAGCCTTCTCGCCTCCTTTATCGCCACCGTGTTGTGGAGCTGACAGCAGGGCAGACAGCCCCGCTGCACTCTCCAGGAAGGTCTGCAGCTTGCCACACCATTGCAAGGAAACCAAGAAACTGCAACATGTTCCCACGTAGCCTGGCTACATAAAAGCAAGTAGTGGGTTGTTGCAGTGACCCAGCCCATTGGGGGCTGTGGTAGGGGGTCCTCCCCCAGGCTTGAGAAGCAGGCCTCCCCTAAGGACATTAAGTACCCCAGTTCTGTTCCTTTGATTGATCCGTTGCTTCTCCTTGCCCCCTTTTATTCCTCACATGTATGTTTTCCCTTCCCTGCTTCCCTGTTGGCCCTCGTACCTTAGTCCCTCCCTCACAGTATTCCCATTGGTCCCCTTGCCCTAGCCCCGTCTCTGTACCGCCCCTGCACCCCAGCACCCTGGATCCCTATGCTCTGCCCACCGTGCGAACCTCCTGTATAAACCCCAAACCCTTCCTCCATCTTGTTCTTGGCTCCTAACCTCCCCCGCAATGAGGTTGAAATAAATCCTCTCCTGCAAGAACATGCCAGAACCCTTCCTGACTCTTTCATCATCTGCCTGTGTGTGCGTGAGTGCCAGCTGCTTCTCTGACTAAAGCTGATGCTACCTGCTTCACCCCTATGGGAGTCTGACCCCTGCTGAGCTGCTTCCTCCAGGGAGCCACCCAGAAATGGAGGCTCGATGAACAGGGCAGAACGGGGGCCTTGGTGCATCCGAGCTCATCAGCTGGAAGGGCAGTGGCCCTGCAGGAGCGGCTCCAGACCCTGTGGAGCCGCCTTCGGGAAGGTCGTGGCACCCTGATTGATGCACGCTGTGACAGTGGATGCCTCGCCTCTGAGACTCATCTTTTATGAGGCGCCAGCCTGGCTAAAACAACTAAATTATCAGCAAAACAGCTTCAGGCCCACACTTCCTGCAGCTGGGTTAGGTCCCAGTGCACAGCTTGCTGTGTGAGAATCACTGCTGACAAACCAAGCTTTTCCCATAACCAAGCACAGCATGTAGACCCTTAATCAGCAGTAAGAATTGCACTTCTCTGTCGCACTTGTGTTCAGCAAATCTTAGGTGTCTGAAGCTGTCCATAAAGGGGCTTTTTTGGGACCTTGCTACTAAAGTTCACCTGAGTTAGAATCTGAGAAGAGTTTAGGTGAAGTGAACATGCTCTGCTAAGCCTTTTGCTGCTGGTGTCCTGAAGGATGTGACATACATAAGCACATCTCCTGTGCAGCATGGCATTTTGTGTTCGACATTACAACCTGTGATGGAAGAAGTCTCCCGGGGTGCAAAGGAGCCCTGAGAGTCCCTGTGCTGTACTGCATCATTAGGGTTGCCTGGGTATTAAGGGCATGATGAGGTACCTCTGCTAAATCCTGGGCAGATGAAAGTTGCTGAGCGTGTGATGCATGGGCAGCTGCTGATGTCTGTAGAGCCACTACAAGCCTCTCCAGCTGATGCGCTTTGAGGGTGGATCCAAATCATTCCTCCTCCTGCTGGGAGAGACTGTTTCAAAAGCCTGACAACAGGAGGCCAGGAATCCTGTCTCCAGAAGACTGTGGAAGGCACAGCACTGATGAGGTGGTCTGTGGCACAGCTGTGTCATGAGATGTGGGCATAGGAGGACACCTAGGAAGGCAACCTCCTGATACAGCAACATCATTTTGTCCCCAAAGGCAAAGGCTTTTGTTATTCTGAACAATTAGCCAGACTGTACTCCTGCCTTGTTTCACAGACTTGACAATACTGGGGTCCAGTCCCTGTGGGGCATAGTGCAGCTTGCTCTACTGAAATCCAGGTGTTTTGCCAAGAAATGGAAGAGGAGCCCAGTCACATTCCCACAAGCTATTACTTTTAAAGACTTTGGTATTTATGTTTCTTTCTTGCCACATTCATTTTGGTGCCATTAGAAACATAAGAAAAAAATACATCAGTGAAAGAGACACTTGAGAGCCAAGAAATGTTATTTTAACCTTTTGGTACAAACAGTAGAGAATAAATGGAGCATGTTTATAAGGTAAATAAAATCATCAACAGTATCTTTTACTTTGGCCCCCAAGTTCCTCGCACCAGGTGCTTTACCTCATTCTGCCCAGATCATATGCCTTCACAGGATATGCACTAGGAAAAGGCTATTGGATCCTGCTACCATTTCAAGGAGTCCTCAGCAGGAGGTTTAGGCAGATGTGAGGTGCAGGTAAACCAGCTGTTAGAGGCCTAGGGTGCTGAAAAATTGAAACTTTCATTCCTCTTTTACTCCAAGAAAAACAAAATCAGCAAGGCATATTATGGTCTTTGTACTTTAAATTACCAGTTCCTAAGTCTGGGGTGGGTGGCTCTTTGTACAAGTGTTAGAGCCTAAGAGTGGCTCTTCTGGGTCAGTTCATCTGCCTGTGACAGTGCCCAGTAGTGGAGTTGTAGGGAACAGAAAGGAAAAAGAAGATGAATAGCTTGATCCTTCTCCTCAATCCTACTGGCTTTTCCTAGTCCAGGCTTTCTGAACGAGCTGCTGCTGCAAACGGCTGATTGTAATTGACTTTTCTTCCATGAATTTCTCTCTCTCTCTCTCTCTTTTTTCTTTTTTTTTTTTTTTTTTGTGTTTGGCATGCACCTTATCATTCAGTAATGAGTCTTGCAAGTTTAATTTTAGGTTGTATGGTTAGATATCGACTCCTTTGTTTCATTCTTGTAGCCAGCAAGTTTTATTGTGTGGAACCTCCCTAAAATATTACAAGAAACAGTGGATCATTATTCCCTACTCACTGTCTCTGTAACATTCAGGATTTAATGTACCTCTATCATACTCCCCCTTGGATAATTCTCTCCAAGGCTGAAGAGTGGAAGAGAGTCTTATCTATTTAATCTCTCCTCATGATGAAGACATTCTGTATCTTTTATCACCCTGTTTGTCATTTGCTGTGTCATTTAGTTCCGTTGTATGGTTTTGTGTGGGGCGAAGGGAATGCAAATGGGAGAAAAGCAGAAAGTAATGTACTATCAAAGAGCAGGGTACAACACACACTTACCCAGACTGTCTCCTCTTGCCTTCCATCCTGAGTCTGAACTTTTGCTACAAAAATGGTCAAAAAGACACTTGGGATGACAGTTGTTACGCATGATCTTCTGGTTGTACTGGTTTAACCTGAGCACTTTAACTTCTTTACAGAGCTACAGGTTCATGCTCTACATGTAAACTTACACTCAGGAAAATGAGTCATGAAACTGCAGGTAACAGGCGATAGGAGGAATCCAGCACATGCTTGAGTATTGGCCAGGAAATGAAACAAGATGCATAGTTTAAGAATCTTCCAGTTGTTTGCTTCATTTATTGTGGAATTCAGTGGTCACTTACCAAAGCAAAGTAGTGCAAGGTAAATTCTGAATGAATTACCTCTTGAGTTAAATAATAAACACCCCCAAAACTCAAACAGCCAACCTCTTGCGAGTAACTTACTGAACAGCATTTAAAGCTAAAGCACTCAATGGGATGAGCTGAATTCCTTAAGGGTAGGAGTTGAGCCATTCTTTCAAAAGACAGTGAAGACGCATTAAAAACCTCTGACTCCCAGAGATGCTGAAATGGGACTATACTTGGGCTTTGAAATTAATGTCATCCAGGACCTGTTGAGACATGCTTGAACACCTTAGGGGTACCAAAATACCACTAAGTGCCAAAATGAGTGTGGACATGACTTGATTGCTGTGGATGATCTTGGAGTGGGAAATTAATGCCCTTTGATTTATTGATAATGCCATACTTCTGGGACCAGACTCATTATTCATTTATATCATATACAGCTATTTATATTGGAGCATGACAGAAACTCTTTCAGTCTGATTTGCCCTGGCAGAAATCACAACACAGAACTCACAGATATGACACGAGGCTTCTCAGCCCAGACTGTGTAACTGCTGAACATGATCCACAGGAGCAAGTTTAGGCAGCAGAAGGAAATAGACACAGCAAATCAGGAATCACTGCCTGCTAGCTTATCCTTCCTTATGAACTGCAGTTCGTAAGTATATTGTGTCACATGCGTAACTGGCCATGAAATATGGCCTTTCTAACAATGAAGGGGGAAGGTGATTGCTTAAATTCACACAGAAATCAGAGGTTGGTGCTGGCCTGTTTACAAAAGGGCCTGTTTACAAAGTGAGAAGGGAAAAGTTCAGAGCAGGTTTTTCTTTCTGCATCATAGTTCATCATAAATGTCTACATCTATCAGTACTACATTTGCCACTAGGAAAAAAAAAAAACCTGATGACCTGTTGGAGTCCAGGGCATCCCTCTGGCTGCCCTGGGGGTCTGGAACCCCGACAGGAGGGTCTGAGACCTTGGCAGAGAGCCCAAAACAATACCGTCTTTGACCTCAGCCCATGGGAAAAATTACCAACATTACGAGAAGAATTACAAGCTACGAAAGTGTAACATAGATAGTAGTATAATTTATCACTGGGTGAAAAACATATGGGTTTTTAAAATGGGGTCTGAGAAGGTCAAGATGGAGGAATTAGGGTGGTGTCCCTCCGTCCCTTGTCCCTTCTTCTTTCTTCTCTCTCCATCTTCTGCAGCGACGGTGGCACGAAGAGATTGGTGTAGGCAGACATGACATTTTTAAAATTATTTGGTATAGAATAATAAATAGGGAGACATTTTGGAAGGTGGTTGGGTCACAGGACCCCTAGAAAAGGTACGGGATGTCCCAGCCTGGGGGCAGTTCGTCGGGGATTTCAGACTCTATGCAGCTCCGCAGCGGTCCAGCAGGGGTGCCTGGTAACAGGCTCTGAGATAAGAAAGAATAAACATCTTTGAAACCTGAACCCGTGAGCTCCGTTTTTCTTTAGGCTCTGAGACCGGACTTTGGGAAGAAAAAGCCTAAAACGAACAGGTGTCGGGGCAACAGCCAGCCCGTGACAATGACGTGGCACAAGAAGCAACATCAGCCCTGCAGAGTCACTTTCACTTGTCAGTGAGATGAGTAAAATAAAGCCTGCCAGCAGCACACAGGAACATGGCAATCCAGCCTACAAAGGACTTGCAGGTATCTAGAGATTTCTGATGTTCTGGAATTGAAAGAGAAATCCCTCTCTGAGCCATGAGTGCAACCACAAAGATTAAAAAACAACCTCTGTGCTGAACACTTCATGACCAGAAAACAATCAGGTCAGGTACAAAGCAGTGAGATTTGTTGCAAACACAGGAACTTTGTGTTCTTCCACTGATGTGACAAATTAAGTTTTTCTTAATGCTGACCTCTCTCCAGAGCATGCTAATCATACACGACTTTAAATCAGTAACCAAACAGAAGTAGCTTTATTTTTTCCTGATACAAATGCCAAATATCACAGCCATAGACATAAGCAAAAAATTGTTCCAAATAAATATGACAGCTTGATAACAAATTAAAACACAGTAATTATTGTATAAATGGTTTAACAAATGGTATTTTTGCTAGCAGAATAAGCATCTCCAGGGAAAAGAGGATTGAATACATAATCTGGAAATAGATTAAATATATATATAAAATATACTCAGTTTATTGCTTGGATAGATAAATATTACAATATTTGTGCACATCACTGGGAATGAGGCACTTATTCAGGTTAGTATAAAAAAGGCCACTTGTTAAGTACAAGGAAAAATGTTAATAAGCCTCCAAAACATCTTGCTGAAATCTGAAACCTTGAAGTCATTTAAAAAAAAAAAAAAAAGGCATGCTGTTACAGATGTATTTATAGTTCACTGAATTGTAAAAAATGCAATTTCTTAAGAATGGGAAAAATCCAGCATGCCTTACTGAAAACATTGGGATTTTTTTCCCAGGAAGAGGACTTTGGTACCTGACTCATGAATCTTACTCATGCTTTTCCAATTTTTCAGTGTTTTACTTTGTCCTTTTCTTTTTTATCACCAGTTTGCACTATTATTTTATATGTTCTTAGAAAAACATTAGTCTGATTATCCCCATCAACCTAAATATTTTACACAATTGTAATCAGAGGCTGTTCAAAGCAGTGATAAGGTTTTTTACCAGGGTAAATATTTGGCTTGTAGAACACATGGGTTTTGATGTGATTTTATAAAAACAAATAAGAATTATAAAAAGATTTTGCCTGCAAGCACCTTTAATAATATTTTGGTCTGGTGAAACTCAAAAGCAGAAAAATAGCTCTACTGATAAACACCTACTTTCTGTATTTTATATATATATTTTTAAAAAGATCTTCTCTGCTTATAGAAAACAGGCACTTCATAAATATTAAAATGTTCTATTATTTACATGTGTTCCATTCTACTGTAGAATCATTGGCTGTTATGATCCAAACATGCAGGTTCTAGGAGAGAAATTCTGCTTTTCTCATGTCACACGTAGGCACAAAGGCAAATTTGATCTTAGTGTACATTTGCAACTTAGTGGTGAACTTAGTAAATATAAAAAGTTGTTTTTGGTCAATCTTGCACACATAATACATGGATCACAAAACCAGGAACTTCATTACAAGAGCAAATTGATGTCAGGTGACTGGGGGAAAGGTCTAAAGCACTGGACATGGCTTATGGATAATTGTTTCAGGCTAGAACTTGGATTAATTAAAATAAAAGATGACTGCATGAGTTTAGTAATGAAGTTTGACCCTTCGGGTGCTGCAAACATCCTTCAATTAAGCTGTCTAATCACCGTCTTCGGAAAACCTAGAAAATGTAGGACAGGTTCTGACCTGATTCATTTTGTGAAAAACTAATAAAATCCTATTAAATGAGTGAAGTCATAACAACACAAATCCAGAGCAAGACATACTAGCATGAGTCGCTCTGTGGGCATATTTGCACCATGAATCATAGCACAGATATTCCTAGCCTAGTAGAACTCCATGTTCCTGAGTCTTTATGGCTTGGAGGACAACTGTGCAGAACTACTAGGTCAGGTCTATCTGTGTTGACTGACCCCCCCAGCCTTCTGGATGATTTTTTTTTTTTTTTTCCAGTTCAGAGGCAGCATTGTGTGCTTACAGACTGCTTTCAAATAGAATCCTGCTCAGCCAACTCAGATCTCTGCAGCATGATCCCCAGAACACCAAATGCCAAGTGTATTGGGGACTGCCTGTACACACCACCACAAGATGGTGGAAGAGGCATTGTAACAAAGTCTCAACATCCTAATTCAGATTTTATATAGTTTATATAGTTCAACTCTATTGAGAACTCCACTGACTCCAGTGCTGTTTGACAATCTCATGGACAGTGGGATCAAGTGCACCTTCAGCAAGTTTGCAGATGACACCCAGCTTTGGTGTGGCGTGTTTGACATGCTGGAGGGAAGGGATGCCATCCAGAGGGACCTGGGCAGGCTTGAGAGGTGGGCCCATGCAGACCTCATTAAGTTCAACAAGGCCATGTGCAAGGTCCTGCACCTGGGTCAGGGTAATCCTGAGCACAAATACAGGCTGGGTGGAGAACAGATTAGGAGCAGCCCTGCTGAGAAGGACTCGAGAATGCTGGTGTATGAGAGGCTGGACATGACATGGCAACATGCACCCCCAGGCCCGAAAGCCAAACATATCCTGGGCTGCATCTAAAGCAGTGGAGCCAGCAGGGTGAGGGAGATGGTCCTGCTCCCCTACTCCACTCTTGTGAGACCCCATCTGAACTGCTGCACCTAGCTCTGGGGCCTCCAACATAGGAAGTACATTGACCTGATGGGGTGAGTCCCAAGGAGCATCACAAAGATGGTCAGAGGGCTGCATCATCTCCCCTATGGAGACAGGCTGAGAGAGTTGGGATTGTTTGGTGTGGCCAAGAGAAGGCTCTGGGGATAGCTTAGGGCACCTTCCAGTACCTGAACGAGGCCTACAAGAGAGCTGTGGAGGGACTTTTCACAAGGGGATGTAGCAATAGGACAAGAAGTAATGACTTCACTCTGAAAGAGGGTAGGTTTATGTATCAGGAAGAAATTTACTATGAAGGTGGTGAGACACTGGCACAGGTTGCCCAGGGAAGTTCTGGACCCCTTATCCCTGGAAGTGTTCAAGTCAGGTTGGATGGGGCTTTGAGTAACCTGGTGTGGTGGAAGGTGTCCCTGCCCATGGCTGTGGGGTTGAACCATGATGATCTTGAAGGTCCTTCCAACCCAGGCCATTCTTGGATTGTATGACTCAAAGGACTTACACAAAATGCTAGTGTGACAAAAGGGACATTTCCTGAAGGTTACATAGCTTTCATAGCCAAGGACTTGATAGGGGCAGAACAGGTCCTGTCTGGATAAAAACATCTTTGTGACAGAGCAAGCCGTGTCTGGATAAAAACTGACACGGGACACTGCTGATCCAAACTTGTCATGTTACCTAAATCAATAATGCTGAGAGAAAATTAGAATACTCTTGCAGAAGCAGTCACTTGTTGGAAAATGCCCAGCAATGACCCAGCATGTTTGTCAAAATGTGCTATGATTATACAACAATAAATAGTACTTGATTCAATAAAATGTTAATTTTTTCTTCACTTTTTGCTATTTAGTATGGTAACTAACTATGCTGGATTCAATATCATAATTCCTAGGCTCAGTTCAGCAGAACCTTGTCCTCCACATTTTGAATCTAACTATCATTTTCTCTAGGTACTGAAATAGTAATGCTTGCATTTCTCAGCAGTGGACATGCACTAATGAATAAAATTTACCTTACAACACTTCATGATCCATTATAAACTTAAGAGGATGTAAGCATCCAGCTTCAGTGAAAACCAAATTTTTTTTCTGGATTTGTTGCATTCTTTGGCTCTATATAAACATAAATATGAAAAAAAAGTTCTCAGATTAAATAGGTGAATAGGAATTTGCAGGAAAGAGTACGTATTGGATCCTGTGACATGCAATTGTTTATAATGCTGTGCTGTATAATCTAGCTGTCTTTTGAAAAAGTTTGGTTACATATAGGTAAAAAGAAATGAATATAAATCACTGGTACAGATTAAGTGAAGTCAAAAACTTATAGGACGGAGGATTCATGCCTAAGGCATTCCATCACCTTTCAAACTATTTGTAGACATTGAGTTTTTTGTGAGAAACAGTACAAAATTTAACAGAAGAGTGTAACGATTCCTCCTCTCAAGTATTACGTGTTTCTGAAGAAACAGATGTCCTCACAGGATATATAGCACCTTTGTATTAGCTTCTTTTATTCTTCTGAAATGTCAGAAAATACAAAACCACAACAATAATCTCTCCCTTACAATGCAGTCCCCTGATCTGCTGCTGAAGATTAGTGCATGGTATAGGGATGTCAGCATTTCCTTTCGTGCAAAGTGGGAGGTTCAGTTCAGCTTCTTCTGTTGTTGATAATGGCAGTAAGCGTTCTGGATAACAAATTTCAAGTACACCTAGAGATACATGAACTCATCATGAGTCACCATTATCTGCTGCTAGAAATGTGCAGTTCAAGGGTTTTTTTGAGGCACTCTGGAGGCTCTGGCTTGAATCCTGTGGTCTTGGAATCAAACCTCTGAGCTGTCGTTGCTGTAATTATGTGGTAGCATCATTGGTTCGTTGCTGCCCGACTCGTTTGTGCTTTCCTTCTGGTCAGAATTTTGTTTCCATTTTAGCAGCAAAATGATAATTGCAATTAAGCAGATGGCAAGGAAAACAGCAGCAGCTCCACCAATGATTGTGACTATGCTGATACCTGCACTTTGGTTATTCAGTTCCCTGGGGAGAACACCATTGACCGCAACCTCCCTTTGAGGCACCTGTTTCCTGCTGGTGCGATCCAGGGCTATGTGCTGTATGTTCGTTCCTCGGTTGTTCTCTACTCCAATGTCTCTTGCAAGGCCTGGTGCCTGCTCAACTCCCCTCTTCTGCCGCCTCCATGCAGAGCCTCCTGGGCTCCCAGCACTGAGGAGCGAGTGGTACTGGTGCTCCACGCTTCTTTTGCCGATTCCGCGGTTAGAGTTCTCCTTGGAACGCACAGTGTAGATTGTATGGACATACCACTCCCTACCCAAGGACACCTGGAAAGAAACATTTTTTTGTATTTAAACACACACATATACAATCTGGGCGGTGCTAAATGCAGAGGAAATCAGTCTCTGTTCTCGACAAGTACTTTCAAAATCATGCACAGATAATCCCTGACTATGTGCCAATGTGCACCAGAGGAGTTGTGTTTTCTGCCAGAATCTTCAGAGGGGTTAGTCTCCATTCCTCTCCATGACCAGACTCTGTGGCTACCAGGTCCAGATGAAGAAGGCTGTGGCCTTAGCATGGTTTTGGTACTAGTAGTACCAAAGGCCATACAAAGTATCTTTAGCTGTGGATGGGCTGCAGAAAAGGACCTTCCAAGCCCAACCTACCAAGTGATTAGGCCCTGGCTCTAATTCAATCTAAACAAAGAAAGCAATTTTTTACTGCAAGGATGGTTGAACATTGGAACAGGGAGCCTGCAGAGCCTCTTTTGTCAGAGATGTTCAAAAGACAACTGGTCACGGTCTGGGGCAACCTGCTCTAGGTGACTGTGCTTTGAGAAGGGTGTTGGAGCAGTTAGTTTCCACAGGTCCCTGAAAACTTCATCCGCTCTGGGTTGCATGGGTCCCTTCAATCTGTGTGAGATGATAGTACCTTCCCTGAATTTCTCTAGTCTTTCCTGGATACATACCAGACTTGGCCTCTGCAACGTCCAGTAGGCTTGTCTGAATACTGTCTTAAAGCTACTGCCTGATAATTTGAATGGCTGCAGCCCAGTTTTGTTATTTATTATTACATGTTTTATTTTACGCTTTTTTTCCAAGTATTTTTCAGGATATACTTTTGTTTCTTCATATTCCCATTTTTTTGACAGAAGGAGGACCAAAAATCATGGCTCTGGAATCCATGGAAATGGATTCTTCATTTATGAAATAAGATTTCATTTTCCTGGGGGCAGGTTTTGAAACTCTTTTTATAGTTTTAAGTATATAAATACTTATTTTTTTGTTAAATACTCTACTGCTTACAATGGGATCTTTAATATTGAAGTGGCCAGAAGTAGGATCAAAGTCTCCTCCATACTTTTCCTAATTTACACACTTGAGTTGTGCATGCAGTTTTGCAAATACTAGAGACAAACAGTGAAGAGACAACTTCTTGGCTGGGTTATATAGATCAGAGGACTGAATGAACACGGCTGAAGGACTAAATACAATTAAGAAGTAGTTGCACCCTTTAGCTGTCAATTTTTAGGCTTTCCAGTCCTTCACATTGTGCAAGTTTGCAAGAAAAGAATTGTACAGAAAATGCTGAGTATCAACTTGATTTTGATGAAGTACACTATAAACGCTTATGATTTTTAATTTTTGACTTTGAGAAGTGAGATGGGAAACAATGAAACAATGCTGTGTAACAAGAATCTTATTAACTTCTTAAAAGAAATGTGTAAGAACAATTTGCATAATTTCTGGTTAACCTGTGGAGTTAAACAAGAGAAAAGCAAGAGTATCCCTACAGAATCACTTTAATAAGTGTTCCAGATTTTATATCTAAAAGTTTCTAAGCATTTATAATTGTGTTTGACTGTCACTGGAATCAGAATAAATCTTTCTATTGGCTTTAATTTGACTTACAGTTAACAACAGTACTTGTACAAGTGTTTCTTTCTTGGTTCAGTACTCTTGCTAATAAGCTACAGAAATCGTACCTGAAATAGAGGAGTTGAGTCTACTTTAAATCCATCAGAGCCTGGCTGTTTAACTAATGGAATTGCTTCAGGATCATCTATTGCAAGTTTTGCATTAAAAAGTACATTTCCAAAGCTTGTGGCTTGTGTCTCCGGCTGAGCTTTGTCCTGCATGGAGGGGAAAAATGATTGCAAAACATTAATATTTCTTCTAGGAAAAACAATTGTAATATTTACTTGCAATGTATGAATTGTGTCGTTTACACATTATGTTTAAACGTAATGTTACACGTTATGTTTACACACTATTTTATGCAATCTAGGGAAATACTACTACAAGAGAAAAGACATGAGAAGCAGTTGTGGTCCCATCTGACTCGTATTAACTTCTATTTAATCTCTGGCCTTTCTGGAACAAAAGGGGGAAACACTAGAGAACAACCACACCTATACTTCTTAAATAAGAAAGATACATAAATGTGGTCTGAAACTAAAGTAAGAAGTCTATTTTCCAGTCTAAAGAAGCTACTTTTCGTTTCATTAACAGACAATCACATAAAATTTGTTTAGGGTTAGGGCTAGGGTTTAGCTAATGATATACTAATCTTACTTAACTCGAAGTTGGGCGTCAGGTCTCTAGTTACCTAGGGTTACTCTATAGATACTTTCAGAAAGGAATTAGATCATCTAAGTCAACTTTAGAGGTATCTCCCTTTCCCTATGGACTACAGAGGCAACCTGGCTGACTAACTTCGCACCATACACTAAATTTTGGATGGCTAAATATGAAACAAATTCCAAACCTTCACTTGCATGTCACCTAGGACTCTCACTATGGTCTGTGGATATAGACAATGCAGACAAAAAGCGTGGGATCTATCTTGAGATTCTAACTTAGGTCAAACTCTTAGTGAAGGCAGTTCCCAGAAAGATAAAGAATAGAATCAGGAGGGAAAATGGCAAGATATTGCCTCCATCAGTTCATGTTAGCCTGGAGCTTGAGTCAAAAATTTGGTGCTGTTGAGAACATTTCAAAGAACAGATGGGTTTCGGATAAAAGGTAAGTTGGGAAAAAAGTTAGAATATATTTATGCATCCTACCAGAATTAAACACTTACCACAATCTTAAACCTGTACAGAAGGGATGGAGAATCAGCAAGGCACCCATATTCAGTACTGGATGGATTATATTTGGGTACATATCCATCAGCTCCTGTGCACAGGAAAACCTTCTCGATGCTACAGTAGAAGGAATCACCCAAATTCTGCACTGGATCCACCATCACCCGACCGTATATGACATCACCTGTGAACAGTGCACACAGTTCACATCCTGTTAGACTGGAACATTTAGCACAGCTCTGAGGCTAAGCTGCTAAAGCCTTGTCAAGAAGCTTAATGCAACAAGCACAAACACTTATGCCTATCTTGTTTTGACAGCAACAGGATCCTGATGGTGTGGAACACAAATTAAATGTGCATGATCTATGCACAATTATACCTTCTGAGAAAGCAACATCACTTTCTTGCCCAAAGCCCATTGAGCCATCAGACAGCCACAGTGTCTTTTTGGAGAGGAGGAACATCTGGGTGTTCAAGCTGAACTCAGCAGCCACTGGGTCACTGACCTAAAACCACAAAAGCATAAGGCTCTTCAACAAGTATTTTTTAATGAAAAAAACATAGCATGATCTTAAACTCTTAAAACATAGCAAGATCTTCTCCCAGTGTACATTACTTATCAGCTCAGCACATCTACATGCAGTAATACAGTTTAACAAAAAGATTTCTTGGTACTAGACATATATGGCTATGTATCTTGTATGCAAACAACGTTTGGACTATCTGCATCTGTGACATTTGATAGTATTCCAGGTAAATTTCTTCCCATCACATTTTTCCAAATCCTAGCTAAGGAGGTGTCAAGGGCAACTTTTGTGTGGGGGTAACATGATGAAAATGTTTCCCTCAAAAACTTGAGGGAACAGCCTGTTTTCTGTATCCCATTTTCATTCTTACACACAAGTCCCACCTCTGCTTCTGATCCTCTGTCAATATTTGAAAGCACGCATTGCTGCGGATTTATTTGCAAGTATCAGTTCTTCTAATGTGCTGCAGGATACATCAGATGATGCATATGAAAATGTACCAAACCATTTGAACATCTTTTTATGCTGGTATTTATATATTTGACACAGTTATCTCTGGTTCTTCCTCAATTACATGAAAAGTATAAAATAAATCAATACTATCAGCAGCAGTTTCTCATGGGACCATAAGACATAAGATAGAAGGCAAACTATAAAGGGATATGGCATAATAAAAGGGAAATAATACAATGAACAGAAGAACTGAGGGGAGTCTAAAGTTCAAAAGGATGCAAGTACCTGAGGAAACAATGTGGAAGACACAGATATCCGAAAAAAAGAAAAAAAAAGAAAAAAATAACAAGAGGACACTAAACAAATAAAAAAATGCATACATAAAAATATGTATATTCATGTATATAAATGTATAAGTGTGTGGACAGGAAGGAAAGAAAACAAAAAAGAAAACATTCTTGCTGGCTCATGGACAAGGGTCTATTTCACAATACAGTCCCAAAACTTTCAAAGCCACAGGATCTGGCAAGAAGAATGTACAGCTCAAACCTTTTTATAAATGGAGTGCTACTCTTCAGAAAAAGGAACGCTACCACCATAGCCTGTGCACAGAAAAAATGAGAAAAAAAATTCCATTGTCTTGGAATGCTTCTTTCTAAATGCCTGGAAAACAGGCTATTGGATTGTAGTTCCACAAATGCTTGATTAGCACGACTGGTTTCCAGCTGTGTTATTTACGACAGTAGTTTAAGCGTAATTATTTTCATGGGCATTTGAGACATTTTATATAAGAGTTCATAAAAAACTAATCTGTGAGGATCTGCTGGGTGAAAAGAGTAACTGTCAATTTATTCTGCCTATCTGCCATGTCCATCAACTGTGCATATGGATGATGTGGGGACAATCCAGATCACCAATGAGATCAAAGCCCATGTGATATTTGGCACCTCAAGGAACAGAGCAGTCTTGAGATTGGTCCATCCCAGGGAAACAAGTATCCTGAGTATGGAAGTGCTTCTGTCAGGAAATAGTCATACACATTGAAAGAAAGGAAATCCTGAAAGGACTGGGATAAAGAAAAGCTTGGAGGTTGAATTCTGCTCATCTTCAGGGAATCACAGAATGAGACATTGGTAATACAATCCTCACTAGTGTTCCAGGCTACCTGCTTCACTCCTCAGGGGCCACTGAGACAGGAAAAAGGAGATATGCAGATGATACATGTTAAAAAAGGAAATGTTGAATCAAAATCTCCAATGGGGAAACACCAAATACATTTTCTTCTTGATTCTTGCAATGGTTCCTCACTTGTGATCAGCAAAAACAATTGTGAAAGAAATTAGAAGAAAAAGTTTCCAAGGAAATGAAAAGCCTTATACTAAAAAGCCCAAGAGGGTAATTCAGTATGGGAGCTGGAGCATTAGACTAAGAATTGTGGGAAACAACTCTTGGCCTGCCTCATCATTTTATCATCAGGCTTTACAGTCAAAAGTAATGTTGGTCCAGTTGTGACACCTGTACTCACTGATTTCAGAGAGTCGCAGAATGGTTTGGGTTGGAGACCACAGTTAAAGATCATCTCACCCAACCTCTCTGCCATGGCCATGGACATCTTGCATTAGACCATGTTGCTCAGAGCCCTATCCAACCTGTCTTTGAGCATTTTCAGGGATGGAGAATCCACAACTTCTCCAAGCAACCTGTGTCAGTGCCTCACCACTCTCATTGTAAAAAGTGTCTTTATATCCAATCTAAAGCTACCCTCTTTCAGGATTTCTAAACCTACCCTTCTTCCTGTCACTGCAGTCCTTTGTAAGAAGTCTCTGTCTTTCTTGTAAGTCCCATTTAGATATTGGAAGGCCATAATAAGGTCTCCTTAGCTCATTCTCTTCTTCAGGCTGAATAACCCCAAATCTCTCAGCCTTTCTTCATAGGGGAGGTATTGCAGCCCCCTGACCATTTTTCTGGTCCTCCTCTGACCCCCTCTAACAAGTCTTTCTAGCACTGGGCACCAGAGGACTGGATGCAGTGGGCCTGTGCAAGGTATCAGGCGTTCCCTAGTCTAAGGATGAGCATCCTTCAGTCTTGATCCTTCAATCTTCTGTTTCTTATTTGTAAAAGAGTGGATACCAATACTTATTCAGTTTTGCAGAATGACTAAAAAATCTTAGAGGTAAAGTGCTAGATACTGCCTACTGAACTTGTGTTATTGGTACTGCTTGCTTTTTTGGGACCTGCTTAAACTCCACATAGTGTTTTAGTCTGTGATCAGGTGGAAAAATTATCATGGGCCACAGAAAGACCTAGCCTCTTTTACTATGAGTATCTCAAGAAAAAAAGCTGGTGTTGGTTTGAAAATTGTTGGTGATGGGGGTTTAGCTGGCCACAGTCAACACTGTTGCAAGTTTGTACCTTATGCCTACTTTGGATTGATGTACCTGAAACTTCCATATACTGTGCTACTAAAGCCTTATCTGATATAATAACCCCTACAGTATCCATTTATTTATTCCAAGGCAGCTTTAATTCTTAGTCATAGTTCTTAGTTGTAGGCTACTTCCAGGTAAGTGTTAGGTTTCTCCCTAGGCTACTTTGCTCATTTTGCAATGACTTTTTATGATTTTTTGACCTTTCTTTGAAATATCAACATCCTATACTACTATCAGAAACAAGCTGTGGTTAACCATTGCTATGAATTGCTTTAGAGTCCCTAGAAGTAGATTAGAAATTCCAGACAAAGGCTGAAGTGCTGAACTAGTATAAATTCCCCTCACCCATTCCATTCAGACTTCTTCAAAATGTTGAAATGTGGTTAACTCTGAGAAGGCAGGTTTCACATCAGATCATGTATCATCTCTCTTCTTTGCCAGGACTTAATGCCCTATCTGGAATCATCTGTTCTCCCACAAGTGGCATAATGCCAAATGAAAGCATAAAGACTGCATACATTCCCTTATGTACTCTGGCTAAGTCAACAGAAAAGTGATTGTGTACCCCTGATTGATATGGATTTATTCTGTAAGATGATTTAATAGCATAATCTATGCTATTAATGAGCATGAAACCACAGCCACACTGTTCCAGTATTAGCTGTATTGGCTCCAAATAACAGAAATGATATAACTTCCTCCTTAAACATGCCAAGGTCACACTAGCCCTTTTGATAACCTGGAACACTGGCAGTTTAAGTTCTCTTAACCATCCAGTGTGACCCCCAGTATTTTTTTAACCCAGTGTTTTCTACAACAGAATTAATTTCTCCGTAGTTTGTTCCCAGCTACAGAGCTTCACAGCTGGGCTTTTGTGAAAGGTATGCAGTTTGCCTGTTCCCATATGTTCCCGTATGATCCATATTATTATGGATCGGATTTGTTTCAGTCACTTTTGTGAGTTTTAAAGCTAAGCATTTTACCAGTGTTGCCTGTTTGCACTTCCCTCTACAATCAGTGAAGGAAGTTCTACCTTAGGACTGAATGAATCTTCCTCTGGAGGTTCCACTTTTAATACCAGAGACCTAACTCTGCTTTTGTGTCAGATGAAAACCTTCTGATAATAGTTTTGTATTTTCCTAATTACCTGATAAAACTATTTACTACCAAAGCTAACAGACAAAAAGGATTTCCAAATGTTACTTTTACATTGCAGTAACTCTCCCCTAAACCAGTATCAATGAGGTTCCTCTTGACTATCAAAGACTGGACATGAATTGAGGACAAAAAACCATTTGTGTTCCTACTTTAGCCTTTCCCAGTTGGGTAAAACTGGTTATTTAGCAGGAGAGGAGTATGTGCTGTCCCACTAATTTAGAAATGTCTTGTTTATAAGCAAGTAAATTCAGTTTCTAGTACTATTATTACAAGACCAACAAATGGGAATCAAATTAGAAAGGAAACATGACGAAGAAGTCATTGGAATGGTACCTGCTGGAATCGGATGTCCAGATCAAAGGTGATGGGCTCTCTAGGATTGCAGATCACTGGCAGGCTGTACTCCTGATGTGGGGCAGTGGTACAGGCTATGAGCTTCACTGTGTACGTTCCAGAATAGTCTCGAACCTGGACACAGAGAGAGAGGCAGCTGTACCACCAACATCCCAACTAACAGGCTGGGGCAGTAGAAGACCTCATGGCTGAGGTTTTACCGCAAAGTCTGAAACAAAGCTCCACTGCTGGACTGGCTGGTTGTAGGTCGGCTGACTTCGGATGAGGCTGAGGCTGAATGTGAGGCCCGGGTGATCAGCTGACATAACCATGGAAGTTAGAGATGAAGCTAGAAACATGCCAAAGAGACAGATTTCTCACTTTTAGTGTTTGATTGCAAACTCTCAGAGCCTGAAAAACATTCCCAATAATTCATAAACCATAATGCCATAGCGGATGTTAATACCTTTGCGGGGCACTGGGTTTTATTAACTGAAACTAAAACCAGTAACAGCTGGGCCTCCTTGATTCTTGCTCAAGTGTCTATTTAGAAACTGCTTTTGGGCTACATAATGAGAACTGTATGAAGAATAAACTTAAGAGACAGTCAAAACAGTGAGAGTGGAATGGCAGAGATCTATAATCCCTCCTGTTTTAAACTTGGAATGTCAGCCCAGGGAAACACAACATAATTTCTCTTAGTAATTTAACCCTTTTTTCTCCGCCTGATAGGCAAAACCAAACACACTAGAGGTCATCTGAGAAAAATTAGAAGCACCATGAAGGGGTTTTATGGGTTAAAACCACCTGAGTTAAACTAAAAGAGATTTCCTATTTTTTTTTCTCTTCTCACTGTTGTTCAGCAGATTTAATTTAGTTAGATAATCTTTTCCATGGCTGGCATTCATGCTCAGATTTATGTCTGTAGACAGAGTCTTACACCTGTAATTACTCTGAATAAAGGCAGTGGGGTTTAAACAGATTAAATTGCAGGAACAGGCCCTCAGCAATGACTAATTGAATGTCAGTGAGAATGTTATATTAACGGACTGATACAATGCCCATACAAGACTTTTTTCTTGCTCTCTGAAAAAGTTCTAAATATCCTAGAAAAGCTTCAAGTTAGAAAAGAAATTTTAATGCTAACCAAGTTCCTAGGGCACTACAAGTAAAAAGTAATTATAACTATGGGGTTAAAAACATATATCTGTAGATCCCTAATGGACACAATGGCCTAGTTCTTCATCCTTCATAAATCAGGTTCTTGGTCAAGTGGAACTATTCACTTTCCATCAGGTTCATGCATATTTCAGCAAATTTGACAACCTGAATACAGTCATCAATGACAAGTAAGAAATCTCAAGCAGAGGAAAAATCCATATCTGAAGAGCATAGTATATTAAAAAAAGGGAAAAAATCAGCTACCAGAAGCCAAAGCAGAAAAAAGGACGGATAGTAACAAATTTGGGACGGGTGTCTATTTCTGTAGTACTGCTAAAGGGTAGGTTACACTTACCAGGATGGGACATAACAAACAGACCATGAAACCGGGCTTCAGTCTTGAAGTTGACAACCAAGCGCCCCTCTTCACTGATGCGCATGCTGGTTGGGAACAGGGAACCTGCCAGGGAAAACCAGTTAACAGGAGTGTTCTACTTGCAGGTGACAAAGAAATCACACTCCTGTGAAACACCAGACCCACTCTTTCATCTGCCCTTGCCACGTCACGTGTTTGTGGGGCCTGCTGGTACTTTTTGGGTTGACTCCAGATGCTCCTCAAACAAGATTTTACACAGCGAGGCCTTGAGCTTTCACAACATGACACAGCTTCCAAAGTATATAGGGAACTTCCCTGCAAAGTCATGCTGTCACATGTCACCATGGACCCCCACAGCTGATCTAGTAGGCTGAGGAAAATCCACACAGCAGAGTCTGTGATTGGGTTCAGGCAATGGCATGGTCAGCTGCCAGGGGGGTCTGCAGAAGGAAGACTTTTGTTCTCACCAAGTATTCAAGCTGACTTCTACCAATGAAAGCTGCTTCAGAGATACCCTTTATCAGTGCCTCCTTGCCTACTGTGCCAAGGAAGCAACCACCAGCATTAGTTGCAGCAGCTGGTTGTGACTTCCACAGCAATCTACTCTAGGTTGCTGCAATCTGTGAAACTCCTTCTGACAGACTTTGCATTGTTGGCAATTTTTGGCATGAATTTGGCACAAAACACGGGTATTCTAATTCAGATTACAAGATCTTGTTTACATGTCAGAAGTGGTTTATTGCTGTAGCTTGAAGACAAGACCCTTTTTCTCTGGAGTTCTGCAAAGCTTTAGAGCCCAGGTATTTCCTTCAGTGCTTACAAACAGCCCGTGATGTACCACCATTCTGCTTGCCAGGAAAAAGAAGGAAAGAGGAATGTTCCCCCATGAATGTGCTGGAGACCTAACACACCAGTGTGAATGTATACCACCTGTACAAAATCATCTGTACCAATCATATTTCTTGGTACAATAGAAATATCTATATCTTTATGCATGAATTAGGGCTTTAGAAGACCTTGACTGCTTTACATGTTACTTAGAATTTATGTAGGACTACTATGAATTGACAGTTATGGAAGGAAAATGGAAATTAGTTAGTCCTCCCCGCTCAGAAAAACAACTGCTCAAAAAATACTACCCAGATGAGACTGGGATATGTTGGGGGGTTTTTGTGCTGGTTATTTTCAGAGGGAACTGACAATGTCCAGCACCTCCAAAGATGTGTGCATCAGCTTCTTAAACAGAGAAATAAAAAAATTAAAGCATCAAAGATGGGAAATGGTGGCATAGATGCACCATGCAACTGCTGAGACAGAGGATTAGATCCGGTTGTTATTTGGTGACTAGCACACCACATGATTTGTGGCATGTGGCTTATTCTTTAGGCATGGCGTGACTTGTGCTTCATTTTGCATGCACTGTAGATTCCCCTCACTGCTCCTCATTTCCTGCTCTTAACATAAGGACAGAAATGGCATAGCAATGATTTCCGTAGTTCATATACAATTAGCAGAAACAAAAAGTGATTTTAGGTTCCCAGGAGTCCTGAAATTGTGTTAGTCTATGTAGATAATTACAGCTGGTGCCTGTATTCTACCTTAGGTTGAGACAGATAGGAAACACCTGAAGCTTAATGCTGGGAAATATTAAGTAAATTTGCATAAAAAGAACAATGCAGCACACAGGTGTAACTATATATTTTAATCCTGCACATACATCTGTTTGTCACTATTTTTAAAAAATAAATTAACTTTTTAAAAAGATAAATTCTGCAGTGATAGAGTTGGACTTGTTGACTAGTTATACTCACGAACATTTACTGACAGTATCTAACACATTTAGATAATGTCTCACAATTTACTACTCTCACACAGAGGTCAGACCCCCATTATACAGTTGTGTTTCTTTTGCATGTTTCCTAACATCCTCAAAATACCAAAAGTCTCTGAAACTGGCCATTCAAAGTGAGAGAAAAAGAGTATCACAGAAAACCTTCAATTATTTTCATTGAAGTGCAAACATCTTGTGTGCTAATAGAATTTGGTCACGTAATGTACCCTGAAGTTCTGAGTAGATAGAAATGTTTTAATTTTTGCACATGTACTTCAAATATAACAATACAATTGTCTTTCTTTGCAGTAAAAGAGTTGATGTCTACCTTACATGATTTTCATAAACACTCTGTGAGTGCTAGGAAATGATAGATTGCAACTGATAATAAATGATAATTTAAATTTTTTTTTTAGTATTTGAATGATTGAAAAACCATCCGACTGTGTGCAAATTATACTCTTAGCAGCAGAGCATGAGTTCTATGCCAAGAAACCCAACACCCACCTTGGAGCTCTGCTTCAGGCGGGCTGCCGATCCCATCCTTCCACAGGATGGCAGTGTCATACACAAAAGTCAGCCGGAGCTCTGACTGCAGGTCGAAATGCTGCCAGCCTCCGACGCCCACAGGAGAGTGGAAAACGTAAGAGACGTACAAAGGGACTCTCAGCGTGACATAGGACTGCACTAGGTTGAGAACCTACGAAAACGAGAATTGTATATTAGGGTTATTGATTGTGAATGGCAGCATCCCACGAGTAAGACAAATGCAAGAGAAAGGGAAGAGAGAACTTGAAATAAATACTGTGACTGACTTTAATTCTCTCTTTTTGCAAATTACAGATGAAGTGCAAAACCATGTTTCAGTGGTTTTCAGCTGAGCTTACATCCCTTCAAGCTTCATCTTTTTACTTCAAACTGATAAAACATAACCCCCTCAATTTTGACTCATCATTTTTGCTCAGGTTTTTTTAGTAAATATACAATGTAGTTACTAATGAAAGCTTTAGAAATTTTTCAAATATCCTTTTTCATTTACTCTGTGGTTATGCCTTAACCAACTCTTTTGCTTACATTCTTGTTACTATCAACTAAGAAACTCTTCTGGAAGATGCTGAAATTGCTCAGATGTCATTGCAAGACCGTCCTTGGACTCTACTTAGTCATGTCTGGAACTCTTTCTTCCTTTGTGCATGGCTAACACACTGCATGCAAACACACAAATCATACAGTTCCTCACTGTCTGGAAGAATGAAAAATAATAAGCAAGTTGATATGGCTTTAACAATAGATGTATGCTTTCTGCATATTTTGTACCAAACAACTGCACTGTAATTATCAAAGAATTACATGTTCTTCATGTATCTTTTCATGAAAAAAGGGCAAGAAGAGTAGTTTCTGTAAGCTGTCACCTCTTAAGATGGGTCTTACATGGATACACGGATCTAAACCTCTCTGAAGAGACTTCGCATTTATGTTTGGTCACAAATACTTTGTCACTCACATATCTCTGACTCAAAATGTGCAATCCAGATCCTTTTAGAACATTCTGGATTTTCTTAGAAATATACGTGAGGAAAGACATTGAGATCATCTCCCAGTGGGAAACTTTTCAGTGTCATAAAAGTGGTTGAATTTTCATTTCGTTCCAATAGAAATTCCATATATAAATTTGCACGTCTGAACATTTCCCTGATTACCTTACATGCTTTGAAAGAGTGTTTTGCACTATCAAAAATCCCCAGCATTCAACGAAGTTTACAAGCTGTGTAAAAATCAAACTGTTTCTGGGTTCAACCCGCAGCATGTCAAGGGGCTGAATGCCCATCACCTTACAGCTGCTTTACAATTTGAAATGCCTGACAGAACTTTTACTGATATTATGTAACCACAAGTTTACTGCTTGCGCTGACTAAAAACTCTGACCTGACTAAGGACTTCATTAAGGGAAATGTTCATAGTTGCCACAACTCACTTTCACACGTGACACTCCTTGATCTACCCACTATGCTGCCAAACCCCTTACAACTTATATTGTTTGACTCATTCCATAAGATGTGCTGGCATTTAGACAGTAGTCATTTGGAAACACAGTGTCACAGAATCAAAGAATTGTGAGGGGTGGAAGGAACCTCTGGAGGTCATCCAGTCCAATCCCCCTGCCAAGGCAGGGTCACCTAGAGCAGGTTACCCAGGAACATTTCCGGGTGGCTTTTGAATGTCTCCAGAAGGGGAGACTCCATGATCTCACTGGGCAGCCTGTTCCAGTGCTCTGCCACCCTCTGTGTTCTTTCTCATGTTGTGGTAGAACTTTCTGTGTTTTAGTTTATGGCCATTGCTCCTCATCCTGTCACTGGGAACCACTGAAAACACTCTGGCACCACTGAAAAGTAAAACACTAACACAGACTGGTAGATGAGATGCTACAGCTGTAGATTTTATTAATGCTTCCTTGTTGGTTTTACATAAACACAATCAAGAACTTCTATTTGGAACAGAAAAAAAAAAGTTTTCTTCTCTCTATATATTGGATGACCAATTGAAGTTAGACAAAAATACTATTATTTAGTACCATTTAAGTTGCAAGTTTATCTTTGGGATACCTGCATGAGTATCTGAGTATTTATTTTGGACACAGATTTACTAAATTATTCCAAATAACAACATGATATTCTCACTTCTATAAAAAAATATATAGCAATGATGCAGCTCTCGAGTGTCTTATGATTTGCCTTTGATTCAGGGGTAACCTCCAAAATTTGTCATTTCCTGGAGCAGTATCAAGAACTGAATGAATACATTTGATTGTATAAAAAATGCATTACTATTGTAAGGTCATACCAGACAAACTGCGTTGGCTTTTCTCTCTGCCTTTTTGTTCTACATCTGCATGCTGTACAATAAGAATCAGACATTGAAGTCTGAAATTTAGTTTGCTTGTAAGGAAGAGACAAAAGTATGTGGAAGAGGATTTAATATATATCCATTATTTTCTTAAATAGAAGCATACGTAATGCTTAATGATAGAGACTGGAATAGCAAGTGAGAATTTAATGACCTTGAGGATTAGAATAATAGTAGTGAGATGAAATCTTATAGTTTAAAGTATAAGGTAATAGAAACCAGTCACAGGGATTTCTGGTAGAAAGGAAAGACATTCATTAGACACAATAGAGGGGAAAGAAATTTTGTTATGTGAGTTGATCACATCGTAACTATGACCTTCCTACCCTCTCCATGTGCTATGATCCTAAGATAAACTGAGGAATGGGGTGGAAATTAGAAGCATGCATGCCATTATACAGAGCACTAGTGAGAGCTTATCTGGAACAGCTTTGATCATCCATGCTTGAAAAAGTCTAATTTGCATTGTAGACTGCAGAAAAAGAAACCAACATAATCAGAGGAATGGCAAAACTATCTGATGAGAAGAGTCTAAAATAGCCATGTTGTTGAGCCCAGTACAACAAAGGCTGAGAGGGACTAAGAATGCTGTCTATATCCATCAGAAGACTAAGTGCAGAGAAGGGCCACTGATGATGAAAGATAGTGCTGACACGGGAACAAACAGGCATAAGATGGCCATGACAAACACAGCCTATAAATCAGAAGAGTTTCCAGCCCTCAGTGTGGTGGCATTTGACAAGAATAGCGAGGCCATGAAATCCTGTTAAGTTTTAGATAAAGTTTACTAGTGCTGGAATGAGATTATATAGACTTAAGGCAGTGGCCTGGATAGGGTGATGCACAAAACTCCTTCTAGCTCAGTACCTTATGACACGTCAAGCTAAAAAAACACCCCTCCTTCCAAGGCTTTTCTTGACTTTCAGTGTATCATTGGCTCTTCAGGTGTACTGTACATAAAGCAATCCATTAATGAGGTTTGTAAGCCACATTTTAGGATTTTCTTGTCTCCATTCGATGGGACCATAGTGTTAGAGGGCTCAGCTTATTTGTACTGGTAGAAATCTAGTAGAAGGATCCCTTCTGGCGCAAGTCTGCCAGAAACACTACTCCTTTGACATTACCACTGCTCTGTGAGGAAATATGAAACTCTCCATTTCTAGGACTGTAGAATTCAAAAGGTTCTTCCCTTTCAATAAAACCTGGAAGAGGTATCTGGGCAGCAGGGCTGCTTGCCTCAGCCTGGAAATTTATTTGTATACCCATGTGCTTCCATCAGTATTGATGCCCTTAGGTGTGATTCATGGCATGGAGCGGGAGGCAAGAGTTCTTTCTAAAAGCTCATTGAGTTTTTATGCACACAAACCCTTCTCCAAGCACTCATGGATTTGCAGGTGTGGAGGCAAACCTACAACACTGATAGTCAGAGAATAATGAATAAATAATTCTCTCTAATAGTAAATGAAAACTTGGAATGAGCCTCTCATTTCTACAAGGGGGAATCTACTCTTCTGTCGGCAGAAGGGAAAAATCTCAAGACATGGTATATGAAAGGATCTTTTTGATATAGTAAAAATAAAATAAAGAGGAAGTCAACTGCAGAGGAAAGCTGTGTCAAAGTGACTAGACACTGCCCCACCCCCTCAATGAATTGATGGAATGTGTTACACAGATGGAGGAGTCTGACTTCTCCAGCCCTCCTAATAATGCTGTTTAGACAAACATGAGAAAACATTCTTTCCATTGAGTTATCTTTCTTTTC
>WEIT01002514.1:0-12889 GCA_013389985.1 Dryoscopus gambensis | reverse complement strand
GTGTCTTCCAAACTGCTGCAGGGTCCCAGGAATGCTGAGCATTCTCAGCAGACTGAACTGCTTTGAAACCATAGACCCGTTGCCCAATATATAACAGGTCATTTTATATATAGAAAATTCTGCATCAGTCTGATTTACTATGGAAGTCATGAAGAGAAAATCCTTGCTGGTAAAATGATTAGTGGTGCTGTGTGTTTCAAAAGAATCAGCATTGGGCAAACTGCCTTTGACCACAGAAAGCACAGCGTTAGTCCCAGAAAGGTGATTCTGAAATTCTTTCACAATAAGTGGTGGTTATTGTGAAATAATAAGTGATGGCTTTAAAATGTCCTCTACCTTGCTTTGATATACTTTCTCAGACTAGTAAAATGTACATGCTTCACTACCAAGGAACAAATATCAGATAATTAAGAAAACTATTTTCATGTTAAATAGAAATGGTTATGAGCACTATTATGATAAATATTTGGTGTTTTTTTTCTTCTCCTTATTTGATCTTATTTGAAGCAGATTTTCTTTCAGGTAAGGAAGAAAATGTTGTTTCAAATTAAATAAAATGCTTAGTTCCCAGATTATGTAAATCCCCTATAAACACTGGGCAGTCTTGACACGAAAAGTCAGAATATTTTAGTTAGAAAATACTGAAATCAATATTTTGACATTACTAAAACCAGCTTCCTTTTTTTTTCTTTTAATTTTGACCATAATTCTTAGTTCAGTTTGACACAAATTAACAAGTCCTTTGTTTTATGCATTCTTAGGAAATCTACACTTCAGTGTAGAATTATTACCTAAGTGAAGTTACAAGAGCAGCCTCTTCAGAGAAGCAGTTGTGGTGCAGTCCCATCGCCAGAACAGCAGCCAGACCATTGGGAAGGGCAATTAAAACTAGACAGTGAAGCAGACAAGATAAGCCACAAGGAGTAGAAAGGATCTGCATGGAAATGGGGATAGTCTATTGATTAGGAGTTCTGACTGCTCAGTCAGCAGTTTTCTCATTCCTGTTTAATATGATCACAAATTAGGCTTCTTCCAGATAAGTTAATGTGAATTCACTATCTGAAAGAGAGGTCAAGATGAAATACTAAAGTTCTTTGAGAAGGTGCAGAGGGATGGTGATAGTTCAGCAAAGAGAGTGAATTTAGTTAAGAAAGATGGAATATATAAATCGAGTGAATATATGGGCATCTTAATCAGTTATCAAAAAAAGTACAGTGTGCCACTCCCAATCACAGGGCTATGCACCAGCCACAATCATGAGAAATGGGGAAAACNTAAATATTTGGTGTTTTTTTTCTTCTCCTTATTTGATCTTATTTGAAGCAGATTTTCTTTCAGGTAAGGAAGAAAATGTTGTTTCAAATTAAATAAAATGCTTAGTTCCCAGATTATGTAAATCCCCTATAAACACTGGGCAGTCTTGACACGAAAAGTCAGAATATTTTAGTTAGAAAATACTGAAATCAATATTTTGACATTACTAAAACCAGCTTCCTTTTTTTTTCTTTTAATTTTGACCATAATTCTTAGTTCAGTTTGACACAAATTAACAAGTCCTTTGTTTTATGCATTCTTAGGAAATCTACACTTCAGTGTAGAATTATTACCTAAGTGAAGTTACAAGAGCAGCCTCTTCAGAGAAGCAGTTGTGGTGCAGTCCCATCGCCAGAACAGCAGCCAGACCATTGGGAAGGGCAATTAAAACTAGACAGTGAAGCAGACAAGATAAGCCACAAGGAGTAGAAAGGATCTGCATGGAAATGGGGATAGTCTATTGATTAGGAGTTCTGACTGCTCAGTCAGCAGTTTTCTCATTCCTGTTTAATATGATCACAAATTAGGCTTCTTCCAGATAAGTTAATGTGAATTCACTATCTGAAAAAGAGGTCAAGATGAAATACTAAAGTTCTTTGAGAAGGTGCAGAGGGATGGTGATAGTTCAGCAAAGAGAGTGAATTTAGTTAAGAAAGATGGAATATATAAATCGAGTGAATATATGGGCATCTTAATCAGTTATCAAAAAAAGTACAGTGTGCCACTCCCAATCACAGGGCTATGCACCAGCCACAATCATGAGAAATGGGGAAAACAGGATCAACATTTAATAAAAGGCAGAAATTGAAGTGTATATCCTCATAGGTCTAGCATTTTATTCAGAGAAGTGACAAGAAAGAAATTTCAGACTAAAATAATTACTTTGATGGTAGTCTGGAAGAACGTACATATGTAAATCTAAACCTCTGTTTCTGAAAATCATCCAGCCATTTAAGGATACTGAAATTTTCACATTTGTCTAGAACAAAACCACATTTTTCCCAAATGTATTTCAAAAAACAACCATCCACCTTAACTAGGATAATCATCCTCTACCACTGACCCCTACCTCTTTTCCTTTTACAGCTCTCTCATTTCACACCCACTCAGACATAAATTGAAGATGCACTGGCCCAGAGCAAACTCAAGTCTAGTGGGATCAAGAATGATATAAGGAGAGAGACAATACATTCCATTCATCTTCCAGGGTCCCTCTTCTGCATTTTATGCAGCTCTTGGATAAAACACACAAAGCCACCATGGAAGCTCTGTGAAGCATTGCCATGTGAGATTTTTTTGCAAGGTACCAGCTGTTATTGGGCCTTGGGTATTCTTACCTACAGCAGCTGCATGGGGCTGGATGAAGGACACAGAGGCAATGAAACTGGAAAATCCTGAGTCTCTGACCAGAAACTTCTCTCAGAAAATCTTCACGCAGCATTTGAAGACACCAAACACAAACAATGTCTTGTAATCAGACACCCCAACCTGAAGGCTAATTCTGGGAAAAATCTTTCCTCATAAAGAAGGATCTGATCAGCTGGTATGCTTTAAACAAGATTAAATAATCAGTTGGTTGTCTTATTTTTGAAAAAAGAAAATCTAGCATATTTAAGTATAGAAAATTTACTAATTAAGCTGCCTAATCTTGGTTTTATCCTTAATTAAAAACCCCCAAAACAACAAGACTGGCAAACCTGCTGCAGTGGCATGGAAACAGAAGAGAAAGTTATGTCTAGATGGTCTTGTTCTGGGAAGGGAGAAGAGATAGAAGGTGAAAAGGAGGAGGGCAGCAGCCAAAAGGAATGTTATGGCATACAGGGGCCATAAAATATTACCGTGGGAAAGGCAAAGAAAATTACAGGCCAACAGCAATCTTAGAAGATCCATCAATAAAGCAAGCCAAGGAATTCTGTACCTCAGCTAATGAAGCAACTGAAAATGCCTTGAAATGCAACCTGCACATAGATTTCTCATGGAAGCTCGAGAAGTTCTAACTTTTTGTTTTCCTTTTTCAAAGAAAACATCCAACCTTCTTCCACTCCACTAATCCCATCCCAAGGAAATCTCCCTATACTCTAAATTGACCTTGTTCAGTGTAAACAAGCTCTGTGTGCTGCTAGCTTCCCAACTCAAGGCTTCTTTTTGTTTTTGAACCTGTCCAGGAGCTCCTTGTTCATCCCCACAGAGCTTCTGGCATGTTTGCCTGACTTCCTCTTTGTTGGGATGCATCACTCCTGAGCTTGGAGGAGGTGAATTCATGCTCATCGTTTAGATAAAAACCAAAAGAAACAAAAAAACCCACCTGAAACTTCTTTTCCCTTTGTGCTGAATAGGTCTTGAACACAAACTAAGACAAGTCTTCCCCAGCTTCCACCTTTCTTATTTCAGCAACCATTTACCAAACAGTGAAAAATTAGAAAGCCAGGGGGCACAGGGGAAACAGGAACATCTGAAAGATCACTGAGCATATTTCATTCAGTATCCCCCTTTCCCTCAAGAGTTTATCACCTCTCATAGATGTGTCTAACTTAGAAACAATTAATGGCTCTAACTGCCAGAGCTGTCATTCATTCATGGCACATTAGCACACAGGTGTTTTTTTTTTTTAAACTTCTGTTATACATAATTTCTTTTCCAAGACATACTTTCATTATTTCATATATTCTGAATGATTTTCAAGAAATTATCTGAAGGGCTATATTTGATATGTGGATCTTTTAAAAATTATTTCTATTTTTTAAAAAGTCAAGTAAGTAACTGGACTACAACTGAAATGGCAACAACAGTAACAAAAAAACCCATCCTAAAGACTAATAATTAGTCCAGGGAATGGCTTATGCATTCCTTGCTAGTGAAACACACCTTCCTGCTGCATTCCGGCCCCAAAAATGAAGAGTTTTCTACTTTTGAGCCAATAAATCAGAACTGTCATTTACGCAAGAGGGGTTCTGGTTTGCATATTTGCCTTCATTTACACCTCTAGAATTGCTGCCTTTTGCTTAATATAAACACACAGAGCAACTGTTAAGAGATAACATGCAGGTGCATAAGTTACCATTAATGGCTCAGCAGTCCTACTCAATAAGAAAGGGATTGCTTATCTGAAAAACCTGTTGCCTTTAAAAATAAACAAAATTTGTAGCATAGTAACACTCAGTGCATGTCATTTGCATAAAATTAAATATGGGCCTGCTCAAGGCAGCTCTGTCATCATACAGGTGGTCCTGTTCAACTAACCAGCATCACCTGCATAGATGATATCCTGTAGTTTGCATTTGAAGTTAAGGCACCTCAGTTTGGTTGGTTGTTTGTACAATTGATAACTGCGACACTGTTTTATGTCTGCTGCAAGACTCCTGATAAATTCATGTGTTTCAGATTGCTGTAATTTTGTAGTCAAAAGAACCCAGACAACCTTTTCCTCCGTAAATGTTTCACCCCATCACTTGGGGATAGATTTGGGAGTCGCTTTAAACTGTGTAGCTTTTGTCAAAGCCTTTTTTTCCCCCCTAAACCAAAAATGCAATAAAAACAAATGAAAGCAAGAAACAAAACTACTACTTTATGCCTTGATAACTGCATTTCTCCACTTCTAGTAATAACTTGAATTTGGGCTTTTAAACTCACTTAGGAAATGCCATCATCATAAACTGTACAGTGCTCAGGACTTGTTTAACTACTTCTGTAGCTACTGAAACACTGCAAAGGAGCTGATATTGCATTAGAAGAGGAGCAAAACGAGGCAAACTCCAGGCATCCCCCACCCTCTTAGTGCCAGGTGTTGGTGTGAGGCCTTACCTGCTGGGTAACGCTCGATGACGGGCCAGTTGTCCACCTGCAGGGTGGCATTGCCACCGCTCCTTGTGAAGCGAACCACGTGGTACTTCCCATCGTTAATGATGGCGTTCATCTCTTCGATGGCGATGTCATCCGTCCCAACGTTAAATTTAACTCCAATTTTTCCCTGGTGCTGCATATTTAAAAAAAAAAAAAGGAAAAAAAAAGAGGAAGAAGAAAAAGAAGAACTAATTAAGAGTTGTTTTAGAAGATATTGAGACAGTGTGTCATACAGGGGAAGATTTCTAACAACATCTTCCCTCCTCAGATGTAACTTCTGAAGGCTTGTGTGTGGCAGTGACAAACCTTCTGACAGCTTAGGAAGTCTAGGATGCCTTTTTGATGGATAATTGATATTCCAAATTAGTTATTTCACCAAATTGAGCTCTACCCTTTTCCAAGGATTCAGATCAAGATGAGGAGGGGGGAAGACGGAGGAAAGCCTTTGTCCTCTCCCTCACCTCCATGAGGATTAAACAGAAATTTTCCTTTTAGACTTTCAAAACAGAATGCCTTGCAGTGTCACTTGGAAGAGATACAAGAATTTTCTGGCCATAAAAGCCAAGTGCCAGCCCTGCTTTTCCTTTTTTCAAACCTCATTCATACTTAGAGTCTTCACAAATTATAACAAAGAAGGAGTTTTTTTTTTTTTTCTCTTGGAGAGATTTTTGGCATCACATAGTAGTGATTCTGAATTAAACCAAGATTACACTGGCTGATTAACAAGGACTTCCCTGTTCAGAGCCAGAGAGCAGGGAAAGTCATTTGCTGACACAGGGATGGTGCTATTGTTCCCACTAAGGGCAGAGACTCATTCTTTTGCTGGGATTTGCCTATAAACTCCTGTGTCTGAGTGCTCTGAGGGCTAAGGGAATTCTCCATGCACACCCCTACCTGGCACCAAGGCAGTAGATTTTCCAGATGACTGTCATACTGGCATGTTTTCATTTTTATTGACTTTTAATTGTTAAAATGTTCACTCTAATGGGACACCTGCATTTTAATAACGTCTTTTAATGTCTAATAAAGCTAACTTAAGGGCTTTGTAATATTTGTTCTCTTATAAAATCAACTCTATTCTTCAATAAGGGTATTTATTACATTGAGGAGAAAAAAAGAAAAGCATAGTATGAGATTAGGGACTTGTGCATAGTTAGTGGTAATTCTATGTGAAATTTCATGTTCTTGGTACATTCTTCTTTAAAGTTAAAAAATTTCATGAAGCTTTTACACCACCAGATGAAACACAATGAAATATTTTACTTTGTACACCTCAGTCATTCACATCAAATTTTCCAGAACCAGTTTCACCTCTCCAGCAGAGCTCTTGAGTCTGCTCCCTCTTTGTCTTACTACCCTCGCACCGCTTCCTGCAGTAAGTGCACTCCGCAGATCCTTGTCTCTGGAAGTCCCCCAAGCAAAGAACTCAGGAGTGCTTCCACTTCATTTTATTCTCTTTTTAAACACCTGACTTCGTTTTCCAACAGTGCTTGCATATTGCAGTGACACAGCTGAGCAACTGCTGAACACCTCTGCAGTTCCTCAACATTTTGGCATGATGCTACCACCTCCTCAGCTATGATCTTTTGCGAAACAATAAAAGGGCCGCTCCCTGATGAGATTTTCAGAATGATTCTGAAAAATATTTTTTGTTTGCTCAGTTGATTGAACAATGTTCTCAACATTCCTCTTTTTTTCCTTGTGGATTGTTTTAACATTTCTCCATTGGCTGTCCTATTTTTCCATGTCTACAGAGTGTCAATAAGGGATCCACTTTATCCAATTCGTGCTCATCTTCTTTTGCCTGTGGTGTGAGTTGCATAGCAATTTCCCAGTTATCCTGGAAAGGTAACTGTAGCTCTTCTTAATTTCAGCTGTTTCAACTAGACTTAGAATAAATTTCACCCTTTTATTTCCCATAGATGCAGTAGGTTTTTTGTTTCACCTGTTTCATTCATATGCTTACTCTCTTTACACAGAAATATATACAAAGAAACATAACAGTGTTCTGGCTTTAAAGTAATCTCCTCTTTTACCAATTTTTGAAATGCAGAAAACCAGCATGTAATAATAATGGTATACGCAACTTTTCTTAGTACTTTCAAGAAATCAAAGGCTCTGAGGATTAAAAAAAGCTGACTAATTTTTCAGTGATTCATAATTATACTATTCATAACCTACACTTTATATACCAGCTTTCTTATTTGTTATACATGCATCTACATATATTATTTTAGATATTAAAAAAAATGGCAAATGGAACAAAACAGCTTTAAAATGAATAGAACTGGCACAGGTAAAAGGAAGTGGTGTACAAGGCACACATATCAGCAGTTTTTCCAAAGTTACAGCACGTGGGGCTGCAGCCAAGTTACCATTTGCAAATGGCCAGGTATTGGCAAGTGAAATGAATGCTTTGCAGACTTGAAAGCAGACTTTCAGCCTTCCTTTGTAGATATATACTTTCTAGTGAAAACACCCCAAGTTTCCGTGACTTCCCTTTGTACAGAAATACTGTGCACAGACACCAAACATGCAGATGCAATAGCAAATACCACCCTAAAAGCTGGTAACATACTGCAGTGATTCTTTTGTCTTTATTTGTAATATATTTGTGTATCTGAAACCACAAAAACCTCCATTTTTAAAGGATACACTTCATTCTTTCCACACTTCTCCAGCACCTGTGGGCTTCTCTGTAACCCCCCTCCATAAAACAAGGAAGCAAATCTGTGTTTTAAATTGAAGACTTCCTGATTGTTATCTGTATTTAAGTTTGACTTCTGGACATCACATCAAGCATTATATGAATTACAACCCCACTGTGCACAGCCCTTTAGAACCACAAAACAAAACATGATGCTGCAATAAGCACCTTTCTGTGTAGATAGGGGGTTTTCTAAGCCCTTGCATTATCATGCAAGAATGTGACTCGCTGCACTCCTCCCCCACTGCAAGATAACACTGTTTTTCATTTGTCTTTGTCACATTATTTTTCATCTGTCTTTGGTTAAGACCATGTGCCCACAAAATTATTGTGGATCAGCTGACATACAGTAACCTGTTGAGATAACTTGATCTCAGCCCTCAGCCTTGTTATGCTTAATCTAGTGGGCCTGTAACCTTTTAGAAAGAACAGTTTTTTATATTTCCTCTTTTTTTGGAGCAATATGGAAGTGCAGAAAGGAAAGAGACTGATAAAACTGAAGCCTACTAAATTACTATTTTCACTTTGCCAGCCTCAGTTGCATAGTAAAGTGGTAGAAATTTTCATTTATCACTTGTTCATTCAAAAAAAAAAAATCTTAGAAGTCATTCTTCCTTTCAGAAACAGCCTCAGACAAATGCTGAATGAGAGGTTCCCTCTTCAGCACCCTGCTGATGGGCACTATAAAAGGTCTGCGCATCACAAAACACTGCAGTAAGTCAGCACTTCTGTTGAATGGTGCTGTCCCTGCCCATGACCCAAAACAGTGCAGGCTCATATTCCCACAAGCAAAGATTTTTTTGCCCAAAAGCAAAGATGATCATTTCAGAGCTCCCCTGGTAAAAAGCTGCTCTGTACACAGAGCCCACAGAAGTCTGTTTATGGTTCTCAGCCTGTGTTTTCTTTGTCTCAACCTCACCCAGCTGTGGGAGAACACAGAAATGAAATCAGTTCTCCTTTTCCTACTGTGCCTTTATCTGTTCTGAACTGCTAAGGCCACAGTAGCAGAGTGAAGTTGTGCAGGAGGTGGGAGAATTTCCAAGAAAGGCCAAAAGAGAGGACGCACTTTCTGGAGAGGAGGGATGCATTTCAAGAAGTGGCTTAAACATTGTGTCTATGGAAATTATTTTGAACCTCAGCTCTGAAGGTAGTAGGAATAATGCTAAATCCCCCACATCGCCAGCACTGCTCCCCGGGACAACGCAGCACAGGGACCTTGGATTCATCTACAGATGCTCTGTGACATTCTGAGGCCCAACCAGCAGCTCTCCAGAAATGCCAAACTTTTGGTTTGGATGTGCTTTGGCCACCAAGCTGCCATGTTTCTGAGGCGAGGGTAGCTTTAATTTCTGCGGTACCTACACAGGCAGATAAGTTAATTTGTTGTTGGCCCAAGTGCCCCTGTGTATTACTGCAACACACAACGCAGGCTTTGCGTATAGCTTAAATTCTGCTGTCCGAGCTCACAGGCTAAGGATAAATATGTTAATGGCTTCAAAGCAGTTGGATAAAACTGCGAGATAGCTCCAATTCTATGCTCCTAATGTGCTCTGAAACACTGGGAGCTTTGATTGCTCAGATAGTATGGGACGTGTATGTGTGCACGTGTACATACCAATCACTTCAAAATGTTTTGTCTTCAAAAGCTCTGGCAGCTTACTGCTGTAATCTAGCAACTCTACTGGAGTATTTTCAAGCCTGTTTTATGAATTGTGTACTCTAAATACTTAACAGACTTCTGATGAGGCACCAGGAATGCTGATGAACCTGGGAACCAAGCAAGAAAGGTGGAATGCAAATCAAGCCAGCAGCTGACATTGCAATTTGTTCCCTGCTGGACTGGTAGTTCAGTGCTACCAATCTGCCAAAATGCAGTAAAAAACCAATGGTAGTGTTTTATACACATATATAGATATATAAAAAATTTTGATATTTCCTATAACATCAGCAACGCTTCACTGCTCTCTGTAGCAATAGCTCTGGAATTAGTCAAACATGAGTGTGTGCAAATTTGGCACAAACAGTAGTTTTAGAACAGACTGCAGACAACCTAAGCTCATAATGCTTACAACATTTAACTACTTCCAAGGAAAAGTAATAACAGCGTGACTCCCACAGGTCAACAAATGGAGAAGAAAAAATTCAAGTGTGCCAGCTTGCATTTTAGATCATCAGCCCCTGAGGCACCACTTCCTGGTGAATATGGTAACAAAGTCTTAGAACTAACTGAAGGTTTACTTTGATTTTATTGAAGTGTAAGTTTCTTGAGTTTTCTTAAGAGTGAGATCATATTCACTCAAATGTAATCAGAGGTTAATATTCCATATCATAGAAATCTATGCAAAATAATTAAAATTATCTCTGCGTTTCTCAATCCTGTAAGGAAATGCATATTTAAAAATAGTACTGCTTGCTTCAGAAAGTGAGGGGAGGGATACACAACAGACAGAAGATACACTTGAACTCCAGGACTAATGGAGTAACTATATATATATATTAGTCCAACAATCCATCATTATTTCTTATTACCATCTAATATCTTCCAGAGGAAATGCTTCCTGGAAAATACACAGAAAACATAACCCATCTGTGATGAATTCTTTGAACAAATATATCTCTTATGTTCCAGTGAAAGGACTGAACTTTCTGAATACTGAGCTTTAAATTCATTCCCTATGGTTATAAATCATTAACCTAACACTATATTTTTGTTGTTGTTATTGCTTTTCTCTATCAGAAGTGACAAAATATCCAACCTATCTTTACCAACATTAACAATTTTTTTTCCCTTTTTAGTCAACTGTAAGTCAAGACACCACAGAAAGAGGCATTCTCCTGTCACACCTCACCTTTAGTGCTTAGTCAGGTTTTGTGCCCTTTCATGAATTCAGAAAGGTAACCATTTGCAGGGATGGGTTAGAGCTTTCAGCATATCAGGGTTTGATATACTGCAAAAAACGCAGGAGGGGCTTGAAACCTCTATCAGGGTGCTGGCAAGCAAAGTTACTTCTCAGAGGCTGGCACTTCAAGCAAGGAAGCAAAGATTTCTGCTGATGTCTAATAGGATGCATCCACCCGGTACTCAGTCTTTTGGCATCTGAGAAGTGGGAAACTCTTTGGTTTCTCTTTCTTTTCTCAAAAGCTGGTAATGTGTAGCTAGTGTGGAAAAACAAAGAAAACAAAACAAACCAACCAAACTTTCCCTTTTTCTGCTTTCATGGTGAGGACACTAAGCTATTCCCAGTGTTCTCTCTTGCAAGTTCTCACCATTTATTTGCACCACTTATTTTCCCAATATTTGTTTATTTCTATAGTTCACATCTTTGTAGACATTAGATTATGAGGGGGGAAAAAACAAAACAAAACAACAAACCAACAAAAAAACCCGAAGCCAAAATATTTTCATTTTAATCCAAGCTACTAGTTCTGACAATTGTACCGAAAAGCTTAAAACCCAAAGCCATGCAAGATACTGTGTTGGTAGACTAAGGGAAAGAACTGGAAATCATGTTAAATCATCACTGGGCTTGAGCGGCGGCTGGAATCCAAACGTGGCCCTTGGATTCCTGTGAGAAGAGCAGTCAGATGTATGATACCCAATTACACCAGTTGGAAATGCAGTCCTGGCAACAACAGGCTGCCTAACACCGTGCTATGCCACCATTCAGATTATTCACAGAGGAAAAACGTCTGCAGAGCCAGAAATGCTACCAGTATTTCCTGCAGCACCTGTGCATGCTCACCTAAGCACAAACACACCTNACAAACATTTTTTTTTCTCCCCTAGTTTTGGGATCCTCAATTAGTTGTCAATTAATTTGCATCATATTTCACTCTCCCATTTTAGTCAGAATTTCTGTAAGACCCTTTAATAAACCTTCACGTGACCCCAATTTCATGCCATTAAGTTATCTAGGTTTTCTAAATTGATACGGAAATAATAAAAATTCATTGTTCACCAGATGTCCCTGGTTGACATATAAGAAATAGCACTGTCACTGCGACAACATTATGTATGCAAATATATGCAGATGCTACCAGAGCTACTGCACTCTTAAACATTGGTCAATAAAAATTAAGCATCTCCTAGCCTTAAACCAGTGACCCTTGAAAGAAACAAGGTAAGTATGTGCTCAGCATCCCACTAATTTACAACTGAGTTGCACCTAGGCAAAGAGCCAGCTAAGTGTGTCACTACATGGAAGCAGCAACATGTGGCATAACAATCTTTTGTGTCCCAAAATGCCATCTCTGTGACCCACAGAACAAAATTCCTGGAAAGAAGATATCAGGAGAACAATCATTCACTGACCCAGCATTTCAGGGCAGGAAGCAACTACTCTTTACTACCATGAAATAATGACTTGTATCACTTCTGCTTTAAAATAATTGTCCTCACAGTCTGCCTTAAAGTGTTACAGCAATTCGATTTATACATAAAGCTCAGTAAGCAGAAAATATAGAAATATTTATAAAACTCCAATTCCAACCCTTCAACTCTCAGCCTGCAGTCTTCCTGTTTAGTTTTAAACGTTGTAATCCTCACTGCTATATATTATAGGTGTATTATTTTAGGTTTCCCTGATGATGAATTCCTGAGACAGNNNNAATCCCTGAGACAGTGCAATTACCTGAACAACCAGCCCCCAAAATGCAATAGTTATGAAAGACATATGGTGTAGAGCCCACAGCAGCAGCATACTGCATCTTATTATCCACTCAGCATCATTACTGCAGTACACAAAACTAAGTTTTTCTGAGAAAACATGCAGTAAAGACCAATTCATGTAGCCAGCCTTTAATGTGGTTTTTCTTTCAAAATAGCACGTTTCCCAGAAACACCTTGACCTTGCCAGTGCCTCACCCAGGGGTTTCAGGCATGGTGAGATGCTATGGATGATTTGGAGAGATGCTGTTCACCAAACAGAGCAAAAATTAAAAGAAACAAAGTCTTAACTACTGGCTAAGGTAGCTCACAGGGCTTGGCTTTGCTCTGCACACTTATTCTCCATGTGGGCAGACATCTTG
>WEIT01002511.1:5144-31313 GCA_013389985.1 Dryoscopus gambensis | reverse complement strand
GAAAGGAAGGAATGTAGAACCCCTCTCCTGCCTCAGTTTCCCCTCCAAGCATGCCTGAAATACTCTATTTGGACACTGGGACTCGAGGGGAGGGGGTAACCTGTATTGTTTTGAAATTACTGTTGTTATTTTGTGTTTATTCTGCTGTTTCAAATGTTGGATTTTTGGAACCCTTGAGAAAAACCTTCTTAATAAAAACAAAACGGTGAATTGTTGAGGGGTCTCCCTGCCTTGTTCCCCTGAGGGGAGGGGGCTCTGGGCTGGCAGAGCATGGCACAGGCTCTCCCTGCCCCTGCTCCCTGGTCACATGTAGCCCAGTTCTGCATTTTGGTTGGTGGCTTTGTGTCCCCCTGCGAGGGCAACTCTGGGTTGTCTCGTGACTTGGTCAGTGTGTGTGCTCATTCCCCACCATGTGGACGCCAATAAAGATCTGCTGAAATATCTACAAAAAATGAGCCTTTCCTAATTTCTTCTATGGGCGAAGCTGTCGCCAGGAAGGTTGCAGAACCACACTGCAGCACTCTCCCACCATTTCTCTCAGCCATGCTGCCGTCCCAGGGGACACTGATGGGCAAGAACAAGGGCTGGTTTGCATCTGGGATTTGCTTTAGCTGTACACTGAGATTTACAGATGGCGCTTGCTTTGGGTCCTGGCATAGACACTGTCATGTTCGAAACAGGTAAATGGGTATTGTCTTCAGTTTGTTCTCCCTCCCAGCCCCCAAATTCCATATCTATTATAACTGCACATAAACTAGAAGGTCCATTTTAATAATGAGGCGTTAGTAATGAGAATTGCTGTTGTGCCCTTCTAAAATTTGCATGGCATTTCATATCAGCATACTCAGAAAATAATTTCTTTATTTGGATTTCCAGAAAATTTTTAATAAAAACATAGCTATCTTAAGCATAAAACCCCATCAGTGCAGCTGATAATACCCAGGATGCAATTCAGTAGACTTATTCTGTACACAAACAAGAAAATTTGAAAAGCACAAATTGCAGTCACAGTTTTATACCTAGAGCTGCCTCAAAGTAGCTTTATTGGTATGGCAAAAGTTGACAATGTCCATGTGGGCACAATAGGATTTTGGAAAAAAAAGTAATCTGTTGGGTCTCTAGTGTAGCCCTCGTTCCCCCCCTTACCAGTGATAAAAACCACAGAGCAGTGTTTTGGTGTGCAGCCTCTGAGGCAGCCATCAGAATGCACCTTATGTGGTCATGGAGTTTTTATACATCTGAAGGCCAATGACAGTGGGAAGAAACCTAGGAAAAAAACCTCATTATCTAAATTTTTCTTATGGCTGTACAGCAACTTTTTCTTTGCAGATTTTGTAGAACTATTAGTTGCTTACAGCTCACCCTCCCTGAACCTTCTTCTCGACCAGGTTGATTTGCAACATCCAGACTCTGTAAAGATATTTGTGTTAACTTCCACCAGATATTTAGTGAATGTGCCACTTACAGGAAAATATTATTATTATTATTATTATTATTATTATTATTATTAATACTGCTGCTATGTGGAAGAGGCCTGCAGAGAGCTTGAAGATTCTGGTTGCTTTCTGAAAATCCTGTCAGTGTAAACTTACTGAGAACTATCTGTGTTGATAATAAGGGCAGTATAGAGAGGATAATTCTGGTTAATTCTCGGGATATATCCTGGGGTTTTTCCCCACTAGTCTATCAGTAACCCGTAGCTCACAGTGAAGTAAAAGTTATTTCAGACACATTTCTCCTGACTTAAGTCCACCTGAATTTAGGCAAGTATTTGAGGTACTTAAACCAGAAACTTCGTCACCCTGAATGCTTTCCATAATTTCTCTAGAGGAAGTCACTAACCTCCCCACACCATCACAAGTATTGCCACATAGTATTTTCCTCACTGTATTGTTTAGCAAGAAAGTCTAAGGATGTTCCTGGCTTGCATAGCTTGCTCCACTTCCTTTAAGCCTGTGTTTGCAGTGTTAAATGCATCTGGAAGACAATTTTACTCTAAGTATCTGTAAATTATTAGAAATTGTTCTTGAATGACCTTTTTTGTGTCTGTTAAGAGAATAAAATTGTAAAAAAGCTCTAAATCACCTTGACTTTTATATTTGTAGGTGACCTAGTAAAAATCTATTATTCAGTGTGTGATCATCATGCTATCTAGGACTCTGGATATTTTATTCTGTGATTGTGTGTATGTTAAATATCAGTGTAAAATAATGAATAATAGATTGGGTTCTACTGTAAAAAAAAAAAAATATATATTGCCAGCCAAGAGCATTTAATTACAGCTGTTTACGTTGAAAAGGCTGAAGACCATGGAACAATGTGCTGAATGGAACGAGCAAGAATTGCCACCCTGTGCTTTGCATGTTAAAAGTAATGAGGGCAGTCCAAACAAAATTATTTGCATTCTGTCCAACTTTGGCTTGAAAACACCATGCAGTTCCACAGAATAGCTTAATTGCCTAGCATAACATAATTGCCAGGCATGGGAAGTAATGTAATTCACAAGTCTGACCATGAAACGAACCAGAGAAAAACCAGTGAAACTGCTGGGTTTTAACAGCTTGGATTTGACTTATCTTGGCTTTATAATTGTTATAAGCATAAATCCAGATGTTGATCCCTGCAGCAGTATCTCATGTTTCATCTTCCTGCATCCAGGCATTATGGTTTTGTGCATTCTGTGGATCTATGAAACTGTCAAATGGGGGGAAATCACAGGTGAGGAGGGGAACAGGCTGCACCTGAGAGTGATATCTGGCTCTGTCCTGCTGTGCTTCAGATTCTGTAGAAATGGGGTGAGAAAAGCTATGTGTGCTTGGGAATTTTATAGCATACTATTGAATCTGATCTGCTTCTTAGTCCAATAAAATCCTAAATTTATGGAAGATTTTAACAGCATAGCTTTAATGACTACTTCTATTTTATGGGCAGTTAACACTTCAGTCATGTTAACGCCTTAGTTAATGCCACTGACTTTCCCAGAATGCTCTAATAATGAATAGAAAAATGTTCTCTAAGCATCTGAGTTTACTTTGGTGAGTGTGTTTGTAATACACTGCTTATCTGTAGAAGGAGGTGATTCTCAAAAGTTAGAATAGCAAGCGAAATTTATTATATGGTGGGAAGATGTGCCAGGCTAAAGTTGTGTTTGGGCAACAAGCTATCTGGGTATGTGTTCTTTTGTTTAGTATCTTAGTGTACAATTGTTTATATTCCTGTGATTTCCCAAGGTAAATGCATCTTCTGTTAGTTTCTAGTTATTTTTGGAAAGGACTTGTCCTTATTGATTGATTAGTCCTGTATTGCTATCATGTTCAATTGTATACAAAGATAAAAAAGGATAAGAATAGGTGCCTCACACTCTAGTGTTGAGAATAACTACAATTTTGTTTCTTATTGGAACACTCAGTCTGGGGAAGAAATTGTATCTCACAGGGCACTATGCTATCAGTGCTTCTTTGTATCAATATTGATTTCTTGATTTTGCCTCATTGTTGGGTTTATGTCACCCCTGTGTCTTTCTCCTATTTGTAACTGAATGAGAAAGCTTAGGGGTGGGACTAGGTATTTTAAGGAGGATTTTTTGGTCCATTTTTTATTTAGTGTTTTCAGTATTTTAGGCAAAGAGTCTTTGCTTTTCTCTTTCCTATAACTTTTCTTTTACATTGGTAGCTGGAATTCACTAGCTGTTCTCAGTGAATACTCTTGTGTGCCCACAGGGATGTAGAGGGGAATGAATGGGATCATATATTATTTCATCCTGCCAAGTACTAAGTGAAACTCCAGCATCACTTAAAAACAAACAAAAAAAAAACCAACAAAAACAAACAAAACCAAAAAGCCAAACCAAACACAAAAACCCCAAAAAACCCAGCCCAAAACAAAACCACCAAGACAAAATCCACGCAAAATCCATACACACACACACCTAATGAAGACAGATAATCAGTTACAAAGCGTGACAGAAAATTGTAAATCAATCTTGATGATTTTTTTTTATCTCAACAGGTCCACAGTCAGGATGTAACCTCCTGTAAAATGGAAACCTGTGAAGAAAGATACAGATAGCAGTTGGAGTTAAAAGTGGAAAAAGAATATTTCTCTTCTTAAGCATCAGCTCTTTAAAACGCTATGGTGATTTGGAAAGTCTCAAGAGTGAACTGCAAAGTTTTCCTCAGCTCAGTCGATGCATTTCTTAGTCATTTCTCCAAGTCATTGATGTTCAGAGATGGTGTGTGATGGAAAAAAGCACCATGTTTCTGTGTTTGTAGCCCCTGTTTTTTGGATTAGTTTGCTGCATTGCTGAACCAATTTCATTTTGAAGGGCAAAGAGTGAATGTGATGGATTTATCTTCAGAGATGAACAAACATGGAAGGAATCCAGTAAGTCATAAACTAGAAGATCAAAAGAAGGTAAGATTGTTTTTAGTTATCCTTAATTATATTTGAATGACCTGTAAACTCTCTGATGACTTTCAGTAAACTGGAAATGAATGTGCTTTTGAGGATAAAATAGCCTGCTATGCTCACACAATATTGCAGTACAGAAAACTCCCTGAATTTGTCTAGCAAACTGTCTGTCAAAACCTGTACTTGCTGACCTGCTGATCTGAAGCAAAAATCTGACAACAGCCTGAGACAGTGTGAGATCTTGTTTTTTACTATGGATGTGTGGGTAGGCCCTTCTCATTCTGTCCTATGCGTAGTTCTGGATAATGTATTGTTGTTCAATTTTTATCCTTCAGTATCTAAGGCAGTTTAAGCATGTAAATTCATGCTTCCACAGTATGGGAAGTTCTTTCAGAAAACCCGCTTCTGCAACAGACTATCCTAAAAATTTAACTTTCCATGTTCCTATCCTTTCCTTACTCATACTATGGTCTAGAAATATTTCCAATACTTACTTCATAAACCTTAATTTGATGCCTTAAGTTTTTTGGGGATAATAGAAAGATCCATGTTTTATTGGTCTTTTGGTATTACATTAATGGATTTTTCCTGAAAAAACTTTTTGTTTGCTTTGTTTTGTGGGTTTTTGTAATCTCTAGTTTATTAAAAGTTCAGAACACTCTAACTTCCTTTTTGCCTGGATTCTAAGGTAAGGCCTGCACTGATTGGCAGCCAGCAGAGAGAATATATTCTGGTGCAGCATCTGAGGCTGTGGTGTGCTTCATACAATGCCTTAAAGTGAGATTTACTGGCCTCTTTGAGTTATTGCATAGGTTCAGTGGGACTGTCAAAATAATATATGGAAGTGCAGGTTATGTGCTTCATTATTACTCAGACTTACAATAAATGCTTCTGGCTTGGGTATTTTTTTTTAATTTTTGTTATGAATTTTTCTGTCTAATGCTTTAAATAATTTTGATCTCATTTGGGAAAAAGTAGAAATTGATGTAGTTTATGGACAGCATAAAACAATTTTAAGTCTATAAAATCAAATACTTGGTTTTAGTATCTCCAAGATTTGTATGTGTTAATCTAAGTCATTCAGTCATAGCCAATAACCCTCTAAAGTGCAGACAATTGTAGGAAATAGACTATGATAACCCACATGAGGAATTATTGCAGAAAATATATTCAGCCTTTGAGCGTTTTTTGTGTAATGGAGAAGAGAGAGAGGTATATGACAAAAGGTAATTAGTTTACAGCATGGGACTTTCTCCATAATTCCCACACTTCTGTGGCACAAAAGAAAAGCTGAGAAGTGTTACCATTAATCTCACCATCTGGTGAAGTGTTTTCTGAACCATTATTATGTGACCTGGAACCAAGTATGCTCGAGTCCCCTTTTCCTCCAACCCCCCTGTTGTTTCAAAAGAATTCTTTTCCCTTCATGTCTAATACCTGCAGATTCACTCCTAGAGACTAACTCTTTGGATTGCTTAGGAGGAAAAGGTTTGTTTCAAAGAGGATCTGTTGTACCTCAAGGTCAAATCTTTTCTTTGAGCCAGTCTATAGATATTTTATCCATCTGTAGAACTGTGCAATGACCACCAAAGGCTCTGCAGCTGCTAACAGACTCTGCTTTTGTGCTGTGGTTGATGCTGAAGAAGTAAATGTGATGATAATAAATGAAGACTTGTTAGTTTTTATTTCATTCAGGGACCTCTACTAGTAATTGAATATCATTGAAATGCTAATATCATTATAGAAGGCTAATATTTTAAAAGGAGAAGGGTTTAAAGCTGGTGATGAAACATAACAAGTAGTAGTAATTTGGCTATCTCTTTTTGCTGCATTGTCTCTAAAACATATTTTTAAATAAACAGACCATTTTAGGAAATATTGTCTGACTTACTGGCTGACATGGGTGCCTTAGCTGGACACTGCCTGGATCAGACTAGGCAAGAGTCAAGCCGAATTTCTTGAATACCTTATGTCCTTTCAATAAATAAAGAATATTGTATTCTGGAAAGACTCAACTGTTGTGTAGCTGCAGAATGTATTGTTACTGTTTTCTGCACGAGCAATTTAGGAAAAACGTCAGATTGAGAAAAAAGCTCCATATAAGTCTTCTCAGGTAGTTTTAGAAATGCAGACTGTGCTTTGGGATGTAACTTTTCTAATCATTTCATAGCTATGCTATATACATAATAACATAGGGTTATTTTTCTGTGCTCTGGATTTGGGCCTGAACAACTATATTTAAATAATTTTTCATATTGTTAGTGTGTATGGCACTCAAATATACTCCTTGTCTCAAAATCCATCAAATGCTATCCACCTGCATTTTAAATAGGTGCATACTTCTCTTGTGGCTGTGGGACTGTCAAATTCCTTATCCTTCCTGTAGCTTCAAGATGCAATGACATTTTTATTGATTTCTGCAATAGCCTGCTTATGTTTGTGGGACTGGCAGGTGTTGCTGGGCTGATGCTCACAGTGAAAGATGAAGCTTAGTCATGAAGTTAGAACTTTTGGTAGCCATGTGGGAGCAGTAGTCTGATTCTTGTGGCTGAAATGTTGGGGAAAGAAGGGAGGCAGGCTAATAGTACAGAGAGAAAAAGGGTTTTAGAAAGATCATTGTAATTAATTTGACCTCTTGCAGAAAACAGGCACAGGCCTTCCCTCTACTAATTCTTCTATCTGGATGCAAAACCTCAGGAAACCAGGAATGAGCTGGAACAGGTAGTTCTGGTATGTCCATCTTTTCTATCTGCCCGAGGACTATGTGTCCATGGTAACTCTGTCCAAAAGATGCCTTTTCTTCCTCCAGGCTTGATGTGCCAGCTATATAGCATTATCCACGTAGAGATTTCAGATTAAATGCTGTGCTTTTGCATCTGTTTGCCCTTTCTATACTGTACTGTAATTTCTTACATAAAACTCAAAGCTTTGGGACAGAAATGTCAGTAAGTAGCAGATCCATATATTGCTGTTTACAGTATGGTGTGCAAGTTCATGATTTTAGCACATAGCAGAGAAAGGCACTACCTAGCCTTTTGAATAACAGATTTCTCTAGGCAACTTGTTGCAAATCTCCATTTCAAAATGTGAAAAAGACTGTCTTATCTATATGCATTTCATCATTCAGAAAGGTTCTTCTGTTTTCAAAATCAACATTGCAATTTGTAATCTGATGGCACATACATGGTTTATGCTAGCCAATCTGCAAAATGCATATTCAAAATTTCCCAACTACTCCAGTTATTTAATTTAATGTTTTCCCTACAAGAATGTCCCGTTGTGGCCATTTCTTTGCCAGACTATCCAGGTTACATTGTATCTTCAAAAAACACCTGCTTGCTGCAGGCACACAAAGCCAAGCCTTAGAATGATGCTGCAGCTGTGGTCCTGCTGAAGTGTGGAGGCTGAGGGTGGGAGGCTGACTGTGGTTCACTGTGGGAGAGAGGATGTCTGTGAGGCAGCACACAAGGAAACAATGCAGGTTGCTGTACCCTCAAGTATCGTTTATGTACTCGATCATGTGGAAAGCTGTAAAACTGTTTTGGAATTATAGGAACGTACAAAATGCTTCCCAGTAACAATAATAGTCTGTGCCTTAAAGGTTTGGCATATCTGCTTTGTCTGCCAACTAATTTACTGCTTTCTGTTCCACAATGTCTAGGGTGTTTCAGACAAGCCCTCTGAGTCCCTATCCTGGCGCACACCAAAAGATGTGTCCCTGGATTTGAAATCCATTATGCAGACTAGAGTAGGAATGATATTCTTGCAGAATTTCTTGTTTCCACAGTAGGAGACTTTGCACCTCTGCTGACACATCCATGTCTTGGAATTCTGCACACCCAGAATTCTTGCTGTGGTCACAGGGATAGTTTTTCATCACATTTCCTTTAAACTCTCTTGACAGAAGGCCTTGATCCTTCTGTTTAGAGGTGGATCCAAACCAAACGAAAATGGAGGATAGTTTTTAGCACTGCACCACCTCCTCCCCAAATATATACTTTGAAACTAAATATGAGAAAGTATAAGAATCTCTGTTGTTTTCTCTATTAGTGATTAAATATAATTATTTAGCAGGAATACCAAGCAAGCCTTGTCTAGTGTTAGATGTTTTGCTGATCTCTCTGGTAGCCATTTGGAGATGAGTTAAAAATCCAATAATCAGTCAGGTTTTGCTTGATAGGATAAAATAATAGTTTATTGTCAAAAGTAGTCTTGATATGCAATCCTTTAAAAAAAATCAAGAGAGAAGATTTAGAAGGGACAGATATAACAGGAATAATCAGCGTGAACACCACTGTTCCTCCATCCCCTGTCTCTTTTGTCCTAGTCAATATTCAGTGCACGGGACAGCATTTCAGGAAAATCAGATGTCGTCCTCATGAGGCAGTTGGGCCAGAAGCATAATTTGTTCTCATGAACACTCTTCTACTGCTGTGTCTGTGCTCCCCGTTTTCACACCGCAGTTCTCATTTTTATGACTAAATCTGTAGTCATCCAACAACTGTTTAGAAAAATAATGACATGAAATCTTGGGCAGGCCAGAGTTATTGCTATTCTTGTTTAATAGTGCATTTTCATTTGAAGACCTAGGATCTGAATGATGTTGCTTTTTATGTGAACAAGAAGGTTGCTTTCTCCCATTCTGTTTTTCTTTCCTCTCTCTGAGGCTGCTCTCAGCTTTGTCTCCTTTCTCCTCATGCACCCCAGCCCCTCCTACAGATGTATACATATACATGTATATTCTGTGCAGCTCTTGTCCATCTGCTCATCTATGTCTGTCAGGGGATGCTTTGCAAACTGCAGTTCTGCAGATCTGCTGAAGTATCAGAGATTCATTAAGCTCAATGTTCACTCTTATTCCATATTTCACAACAACTGGCAGGGATTTTGTAGGTTTTTTTTTTTAACATATATTAAATATTTTAATCAAAAATAGTGCAGCAAGGGAATGGTGAGGGGTCATCAGGGCTGAGGGAAATATTTGTTCCTTTTTTGCTTTTTTACTTTGATACCCTAGAATTAGGCACAGATAAGAAGAGCCAACACAGCTGATAAGAAGAAATGGGCTGTAGGGATAAAAATACAGTTGCTTATCTATATCAACTTGTCATATATTACCTCTGTCATTCCTTCCTTAAGCTTCCTCCCTCCATACTCCATGTGTTTTTGGTTTCAAAAGTTTTGCTAGAAAGACTTGAATTATCTCCCTGTCTATCAAGCCTCCCTGGGGCCCCACCACCTGACTCTTCTCACTTTCTGAAATTGTTCTGTGCACACTGCTAGGGAACTTCAAATTAAAAAAAAAAACAAACAAAACCAAAACACACAACTTTTACAGTCTTAATAAATGGAGTTAAAAGAAATATGAATCCCAATTTAATAATTTATAAAGTAAACTCATGTCCTCTGCTGCATATTAACAGGGCTTTTTCTTCCTTTTGGAGAATCACGATGTAAATAAGATAGTACATATTTCTCTTTTATACTTTTTCATTGCCTTCCCCAAGCCACTATTTGCAAGAAAGACTTGATTACAGAGAAGTATTTTGTCCCTGTGTTGCACCAAAACAGAAATGAAATACTGATTAAATTAATTCTTTTCTTAAAATGATACTGGCTGGCTGGGGTTTTTTTTTATATTTTGTTAGTATGCCTTGGTTTTGTAGATGTTTACTTTCCTTCCCAGTCGCTATCTGTTTTATCTTATAGTTGTTGCTGTCAGTGTATGCCTGACAACTGAATAAAACTTGGTTTTATTCAGGAATACCAAGTAAAAGTTGTACAGGGTGTCATCACTGCCTGGTTGGAAGGAGACCACCTGCTTTGCAGCTGTTACTGCTGGCAGATTTTTGTGTAATCAGATAGCTGAAATGAGTACTATTCTATATGTATGTATACAGCATGGCTTGGGATATGCACTACAGATTCGAGTGAGAGAAGGCGGTGGCTTCTCATTTGGGTTGATTGCTTCCTTCCCTCTCCTCACTGAACAAACAAACAGACTGACTGGCCTTGGTCTTCACTTAGTGCTAAAGGCACAGTTTCCAATTTCTACGAGTTACATCGCGAAGGTAGATTTAAGTGTCTTGTCTCAAATGGTCTCTGATTTGGAATAAGGTAAAATGGCTAGGAAGCAGAAAACAGTGAAATTAAAGGAAATAGTATCTCATGATTATACAAGATGCTCTAGAACTCCTTGATGGTTGCCAGCTACCTGCAAGATTTAAATATGTCAAGTATAAAAGAAAATAAAAGACTAAAGGACTTTACACTATAAATCCTGGTTTTTTGATTGCTTTTTTAAAAAAAAGCTCTTATTAGCCTCACTACAAAGAATATTTTAAGTGATAATAAATAGCTAAGCAAGCAAATGAAGCTTTCTTTTTTTGTTATTGTTTCTCTACAGTGGCATTGCAAAGCAAGGGAATCACTGTAATTGTTATTTAGTATTTTCCTGCTCTTAGCATTGTTATCTTTCGAAGTCTTCTGAATAATATTTGTTTAGCTGCTTTGGTCCTGAAATCATCATCTGGGAAAATCTTACGAACTTCAAGGATGAAATGCTGAACTAATCTGCAACCTCGTCCTATCTTTTATCTTCTAAGAAGGAGCACAAGCTTGAGAAGCAGTTGCATACAACACTGTATAGTAGAGAATCTGAACCTGCCCTTCTAGCTGATCCCTTCTCTTGCACTGTGACATTGTTTCGGTAATTTTATCACCCAACTTCATGAAGATCATACCTTCAAAAGGTGCTTTGAGGTTTCTGCTGTTTGAAATCTCATCTTTGTGAGACGTTCCTTAATGAGTGCATTAGCAGTCAGCTACCCTGCTTGCTGATTTTGAAAGTATTTTCCTAAATTTTATTGATTATCCTGTATCAAACCATGCATTTAGAGGAAATGCCTCTTTTCTTGTTCCCCTACTCTTGAATTTGCACTTCCTATTTATAGTGATTCTTCACTATCTTGAACAGGCTTCATACAATAAAGGTTAATAAAAGAATAGCCAGAATTCTTCCCAAAATGTTGGAAGATGTAAAAATCACTTGAACTTTCTGCTTATTCCAGTTCTGGACTAGATTTGAATCTCTGAAAGACACAAAAATCACTAGAGCAATGTTGACGTGGACGCAATTAACATTTTTTTCACTCTGATAATTTTTCTACTTTAAGTGAAAAGCACTGCTGTGTTTACGAAGTAGTTGGGAAAATCTGTTGTTGTTGTTGTTATTTTTACCACATTTGCATGAGCTAGTTTCTTGAAATCACACTGTAATGTTACCTTGAGATTCACCTAGATCCTAAATTCAGGTAAAGGACTCTGAAGCTTCCTAATTATCTCTGCAGTCTTGCAGTACAAGTAAAGCATTACAGGTGTTGTTGAATCTCTATGTCATGCAAGGAAGTCCTACTATTTGCTTCTCTAATTCCCCTGGAAGGCTAATTTTTGAAATTGGAAGGAGAAGCATCTGCTGCTGCTGCTGCAATATCAGAAGTAAACAAGTGAGGGGCTGTACTGCAGTGTGCCTTTGTGGGGGGAGATATAAAGACCTCTTTAAGACTGTATTTTATAAACTTTAAAGCAAGAAGTTTCTTGTGAAACTGCATTGTGTGTCTACTTATAGAGCAGAGTTGATGACCTTTTAAACTCATTTTAGATAGGCCTAGCCTAAAGCAATATATGACAGGACAACCTAGCCTGGTACTGTGGCTTTTAGCTTCTGAATAAAATCATCTGGTGGAACACTGAGTGATTGCCAACAACAATTAGTACTCCCAAATTAAACCAGTTCTTGTTTTCTTAGATACAATATGTAAATACACACTCTGAATCGAGAAAATGGGAAAGAGTTTTGTGAATGCAGAAATGATGCACAGAAAATTTAAAGCCTAGCTTCTACAAACGAGATTTTTTTCTAGGATTTTTGCATCCTTACTAAAGGAAATACATGTGAAAACCCTTCCAAACCTCAAAACCTGTAGAATTAGGGACAAGTTATATTGTGAAGGTTGTATTAGTTTGTCACATTAATTTCATGGTGCACATAGCCCCCAAATACGAATCTCTGGAGACTGGGTATTGTACCAGAATGGAAGATTATGCTTTCTTACACCTTAACCTATAGTGCCAGGGTGCATTCATGTTTTGGTCCAATAAAAGAATACTGCTGGGAAGATGCTTCATTTTTATCTTTTTAATGGCTAAGTATTGATGTTGGCTTTTCTCCAGTGCTCAAGTACAAAAGAATGCAAAGGCAGGGAAGTACTCTGGAAATGGTTATCATTTTCTTCCTTCCTTTCACAGCTGGTTACTGGCAAGCACATACATATCCATTCTGATTTAAATATAAGTACGTGTATATGTACAAAGTAATGTAGTTATGCTCTATGTTTCCGGCAAGTAAATGAGAAAAGCTTCTTTGCTAGAAGAGAATAAAAAGTTGATAGAGCTACTGAGTTTAATACCAATAGGTGTCCTCTATTTCACATCTAGGTTTGGTGGTTTTTGTTGTTGAGGTTTCTTTTGGTTGGTTTTTGGTTGTTTTTTTTACTTCAGGATACTCTACAGTTAGTTAAGTGAGCCTTAGAGTATTCTTTTTGTAACACCTTAAGGTGTAATAAAATTGTATCTCAGTAGGCACAGGTGTGTGCAAAATCCCTATACTTTTTTGATATTAAAAGTCCTTGATGTCTTCTAGAATTGTCAGTACTGGGCACAGAAATGTTTCTTAATGGCACTTTTACCTACGTGACCAAATATAAATTTTACCAGGGTGAGGGACAGCTCTTGGAATACGGGAATATATCAAAAGTTTGTAGCAAAGGAGCTGTTGTACCAGTTTAACATTTATTATTTTTGATGGAAAAATAAACTTGTGGTTGAAATGCAAGTCAGCAGGCTGTCTTTATTAGTTGGGCTTTTGGTATTATTTCTTTTGCCTGTGTCTCCTTTCCTTTTGTTGTTACAGTTGTTTTCTCCTTTCTCTGTCAGAAGTATTCTCATTACTTGTCATGTTCCCTCTATCTTTGTTCCATGTTTGTTGCCCTCTATCTGTTTAATTTTCATTTTCCTTCTGTGCTCAAATTACCTCAGCTTATCACTTTTTCCAGTATACGTGAATATACAAACATGCAGGTAAGTGTGTGTGAATAAACATGCATGAATTTGCATACCTGCATGGATATTTGTGCGTACAAGTATTTTGAGTCAGTGCTGCATCTAATACGGACAACAATGCATAGGAAAATCTCTAATGTAATTGAATGTGAAAATGTTTTTCTTTCTCCATAATCCATTTGTTTCTCGTTTTTTCTGGAAAATAGTATTCTTAGTGCAAGTTCTTTGTCACGCTGTGCATGTGTGTGCACATTTGTGCAGTGCTTAGGACAGGAATCACATTTTTGTGCCTGGGTCTCTTGAGTCTTTTAAAACAACCGTAGTAGTAATTATATGGTTTATTTTTTTTTTAACTGGAATTTTTTTTTTTATTGGTGGTGAGAAATTTGTGTGTTTAATTGCTTCCTCTGAGAGAGCCTGTCAGTGTTCTCCAACTCAGTCAGAAATGTGGATGTTGCTCTTAGCCCTTGATATGAGAGGTGCAGCCTTAAAATACTATTGATCCCCATGTAATCTGACTGACATGGATTAAAGTTCCTCCTTTGTCTGAATCCCTAAATTGATGCCACTGGTAAGGTGAATGGTAACTCCATGACAGGGAGTAGTTGTTAGTAAGTATGGTGGAGGCATTGTACCAATAAAAGAGGACTGGTGAGAAGCTGCCAAAAATCTTTTTTTGTTGCTGTTTTAAATTGCCTGATGTAAACACTGTGTCCTTAATGTGTAATTTGGAAGGGATAATTTTTAGCAGGTGCTATTTTTGGCTTGATTGCAGGGGTCAGGTGACTTTGGATTTATTGCTGGCATTGTAAATGAGAAACAAAGGGAAGTACAATGCACAAACACTAAGTGCTTTGCATCATAACCTCTAGAACACTAGCAAACACTCATAAAGCAGTAATTAACATGGCCCCCATTGGTGAGTGTCATTTAAAACCAATTTTTACCTATGGCTATTGCAAAATATGCTCTCCTGTCTTGATATTTCTTACTTGAGGTACAGTGGTTAAGGTACATATTGACTTCTTAATTTTGACACCCTCTAAAAACTATTTTTGTTTTCAAATATGTTGACATCTTGAACAGAAATTACTTTAGAGACCTGTCATTTTTAATGTTGTGAAGGTACGTGGTGGGTTGACCCTGGTGGGATGCCAGGTACCCACCAAAGCTGCTCTATCACCCCCCTCTGCAAATGGACAAGAGAGAAAATGTAACAAAAGGCTCATGAGTTAAAGACAGGGAGAGGTCACTCATCGATTACTGTCACAGGCAAAACAAACTTGACTTGGGAAAATCATTTGAATTTATTACCAATCAAAATCAGAGTAGGATAATGAGAAGTAAAATAAATCTTAAAAGCACCTTCCTGCCACCCCTCCTGCCTTCCCAGCTCTATCTCTTCCCCCAACTGGCTCAGGGAGAAGGGAATGGGGGTTATGGTCAGTTCATCGCATGTTGTTTCTCCCACCGCAAAGGGAGAGGGATCCTTTCCCTGCTCCAGCGTGGAATCCACCCTCAGGAGGCAGTCCTCCATGAACTTCTCCAAAGCAAGTCCATCCCATGGGGAACAGTTTTTCACGAACTGTTCCAATGTGGGTTTCTTTCTACAGGGTGCAGTTCTTCAGACACAGGCCGCTCCAGCCAGGTCCACCACCAGGTCACAAATCCTACCAGAAACCTGCTTCAGTGTGAGCTTCTCTCACCAAGAACCCACAGGTCTCTGCTAGGACCCTGCTCCACCATGGGATTCCTGTGGGATCACAGCCTTCTTTCAGGAATCGACCTGCTCCAATGTGCCTGTTCTGCACAGGCCGCAGGTGCATCTCTGCACCCCTGCTATCCTCCAGGTGTTGCAGGGGCACAGCTGCTCCACCACGGTCTGCTCATGGTCTGCAGGGGAATCTCAGCTAAGGCGCCGGGAGCACCTCCTGCCCCTCTTCCTTCACAGACCTTGGTGTCTGCAAGGCTGTTCCTCTTGCATATTCTCACTCCTCTGTTTGCTGAGCACAATTGCATCTGTAGAGTAACTTTTTCCCCCTTCTTAAATATGTTATCCCAGAGGTGTTACCACCATTTCTGATGCACTCAGTCTTGGTTAGCAGCTCTGTTGGACATGGGGGAAGCTTCTGGAAACTTCTCACAGAAGCCACCCCTTTAGACCCACTGACCTCCTCTACCAAAATCTGGCCACACAAAACCAATACGTGGTAGCAGATCAATATTAAGTCACAATTCTGGAAAATGGTAATTTAGTTTGCCCGAACATAGTCTATATTTAGAGTGGAGTGGTTGCAGCTTTGTGAAACGTCATTTTTATCTGTAGGTGTTATGGAATAGATTATTAATAATATAAATATTCCTTTTGCTGTATGATAGTTGCTGCGGTATCAGCTTTAGGAAGGATGATGTATGTTAAGGTTTAGGCAAAAGACTGAAGGTCTGTTTCTCTTCTAGCTTTGTCAATTTTCTCAGTACCCTTAAGGAAGTTGCTTAAACTCAGTTTTATTCATCTGTAAAATTAAAAGATCTTCTGAATCATTTATCATTGAGTTCTCTCAGAGCACTAAGATCCTCAGACTGAAGGTCAAGTATATTTACCTAGTGTTTAAAATAAATATGCTGCACTCATGGCTATTTATTTGCATTGTGGTGTCTCAGTCATGAATCAGGATACAGTTCTGCTGCTGCTGTAGGAGTACAGTAAAAAAGACTGTCTGGTTTAAAGACCTTACAGTTTGCTTGCAATATCCCTTGATTCCACTCTTGTATTTAATTCCTAAGAGATGAATGTGTCTTTTTCTTGGTAGAATATGATCTCCTACACAAAAACACATGTCATTTAGAAACATATGTGAGAGAGGAGGGAGAGGTTTGTGTACAGAAAAGAAGGAATACACAGGTTTTTTCTTTGTCATGCTTACCAAAATACTTACCATGCCTTAGCTGTTACTGTGTTGTTTCTCTTTTTTTTCTTCTAATTTCCCAGTAGTAATCTAAATATGCTCTCAGGAATACAGCAAACCATTTGGCTGAGCATTAGACAGGGGAATACTTGCTTAGTTCCATTTAGGTGATAGCTAAAGTAGATGGCACTTTCTTGTCGTTGTCTACTGCTGCTTGGCTACTTCTTGCAGTGCCAGTTCTCTATGTGTTTCCAAACGGTCAAATAAATAAGTAATTTCAAGAAAACTGAATGGTTCAGTCAGAGAAATGGAAGACAGAAAAAATAGAAGAAAATTACAGGATTTTCCTAATGTTTTCCTTTGTGAGTGTAGACAACTGGGATTGTGTTCTTTTTTGAAAGCAGATTGAGCTGGTTACAATTTGCTCTGGAGTAGCACCACTCCTGCTGTAAAATGAGACTTCTGGCTCAAAATCCAGAGGAGCTCTGTTCTTAAAAAATACAGTAGTAATGCAAGCTGATTTTCAGAATTTATGCACATACAAAAAAAATAATAAAATTATGCATGAAAGAAACACTCATGAGCCATAGCTGTCTGTTAGGAGTTAACATTACATCAAGATCTAATTTGAATCTCTTGCAGAAAAGGAGTTCAATATTCCATGCTATCCCATGCTCAACAGCAATGAGCTAAAATGGTATGTAAGAATTATAAACAAAAATGATCCCAAGAGCCAGATTCCTAAGTGGATCCGTAATTTAGAAGTGCCAAAGAGTGATTATGGAGATCTCAGAGTTCATTTTAGTCCATCATAAGCAGAAACAGTGCATGTCTGCTTTGCTCCCTTCACCTCTCCCCTAGTGTTTTTGTTCGCTTTTGGTTAGCATTGCCATAAACAAACTATCAACCAGTAAAAGAGATGCAAAATACCTTTAACAGCAGTTAGTCTTTTTCTTGCCCTTTACTTATCTGTATATTCCCATCAAATGATTAAAGCAAAACAAGTCATTCCTCCATAACTTGTATCTAATAATTGTGGCCAATCCAAATTTGATCTGTCAAAAATCTTGTTGTGTTATCTTGATATATCACAGCTAGAAAGAAAGGAGGAGTTGTCATTCTGCTAATGTAGAACAGCTGGCATAACAGACTCCAAGTTGTGTGTTCCAGGAATTAATTTATTATCAAGGTAAGTTGAGTTGCAGATTTTAAACTGTTAAATTTTCGGCTCTGCCTGTGCTGCTTGCCTGCGTAACAGTAGAATTTCAAAGGAGATTAAAGGGAAACCATGCAACATATGTTTGAGGGTTGCTGGTCTTAATTTTTATTTTCCTCCCCTGTAAAGGAGTTTTCTGTGACTGAAGTTGATTGCTCTGACAGCTGCACAGGGAAACCAAAGACTCTCCTGTGTGGTAGTCAGCGCATGTATATTATATGATCTTTTTTTTCTTTTGTATCTTTATTTTTTTCTCTTAGGAGGTTTTTTAGAAATAAAGTAACAACTGAAGCTTCATTAAAGGGGAAAATAAATCCATTGGTGCTCTTTAATATTTTCAAAAAGTACTTGTTTCTTCCTATCATGAGATCCTTGTGAGGGGCAAAGGAGAGGCAGGCACTGATCTCTTCTCTGTGGTGATCAGTGACAGGACCTGAGGGAATGGCCTGAAGTTGTGCCAGGGCAGGCTTAGGTTGGATACCAAGAAAGGGTTTTTCACCCAGAGGTTGTTGGGCACTGGAACAGACTGTCCAGGGAAGTGTTCAGAGCACCAAGCCTGTCTGAGTTCAAGTGTCCGGACAGTGCTCTCAGGCACATGGTGTGACTCTTCGGGATGGTCCTGTGCCCCTGGAGGAGTTGGACCCGATGATCCTTGTGGGTCCCTTCCAACTCGGCATATTCTGTAATTCTGTGAGATATTGGTTGTCAATGTATTTTCCGAAGGCTGAACTCCATTTTTTCTTCTTCCTACTTTACTGTAGCGTATGTTTGGGAATGCTGTGGACACCATATTCCTAGATGTACACCACTTGAATCATGAGGGTTCTAGTAAAGAAAAAGAATGAAGTGTTGCTAGTTCTTCATGGTAAACATCCCCAACTTTTAGATTTGAAAATTTATTTCTCTGTGTGTTTTTAATGCTGTTTAAGATTTCCACAATTTAATAACATAGATGGTGATTGAAGGGGCAGGTACCATTTGTTATATTTGCAAGATACTTGGTGACTGTCTGTTATGATCCAATTATTATTATTATTAAGGTTCTTTAGAAATTCCTCTGCCCCAATTAAGGTGCAAACGAGACCATATGCCTAGTGACAATAATATAAGTTTTATTATATAGTATATATGAGAGGAAGAGAGCGAGAGAANTGAATGTCCCGTGGATGCGCCCTGTGGGATTGGGGGTGCCACAGCTGGGCCAATTTGTGTACTGGGAGGATGGGTGTTTATTGCCTCTGACCAGAGGTGACGCCATGCACCCGAGACCTCCTGCTCCCTCCTCGGCTGGGGTGAGCAGTCTGTGTACCTGGCTTCTGGGAGCTGTGCTCTCCCCCACCCCAAACTCAGCCAGGGATGAATCTTGGCAGGGCTGCTGGGTTTGGCTCACATTCTTTTCTTTGTTTACTTGTTTGTTTCTCCCCTGAGGCTGATGAAAGAATGGGTTTTCCCTTTATCTAATCTCAGTAGTTTGACTTACAGTGCAAAGTCCTTCAGAGAGGTTTCTGGAGTTGTAGCTTCTTTAAAACTTTATATCGATATTTGAGGCATGAACTATTTCAGTCTCTGACACTGTCTTGGTACTGTATCTACGAATGCATCCCGATAGGTGCTCCAGGCATGTGCCATGAGGGTTTCTAACATCATACTTCTCAAAATCAAGTCAGTAGCTGCACATGAATTTTTAAAAGAAGTGTAGTATTGCTGGCAATCTCATGGTTAAGGCTATGGTTGGATTTACATTAAAATACTTCACAGTTATACTCTAAAGGTGTAATTACTCAGACCTCTAGATAACAGTGGGAATCTTTCCAATGATTTTTGGCAGGCTTTCTATAGAAAATTTTCATTTCAATATTTGATGGAACATTTTTTTCTTTTCAAGAGAAAGCATATTGGTTTGTGGTTTTTTCTGTGTTGTTTTTTTTTTTTAACCCACCAAACAACCCAAAACCAAAAAAAGCAATGGGCTCAAATGTGTCTAGTCACAGCAGTTGAGAGTAGTCACAATCCTCATCAGGTGCTTGTTTGTGTGTGCATATAAACTGTGACAAAACTTGGGCCCTGGGGTTACATTAAAGAAGTAAGATATTTGTAGCTGTTAACCTTGTTGAGAACAACCTAAATTCGCTTTGTCAGACAAAGGCTTATCAATCTGCCAAAGCTATTGCAGGGCCATTGAAGTCCACACTCCTTTGTTACCTCTTGGAGAGCATTAATTAGCTGGGTTTGAAGAAAAGAAGTCCTAATAACAAAAAACCAAAAAAAACCAAAAAAACCCACCCAAAAACCAAAAAGCAAAACAAAACAAAAACAAAAACAAAAAACCAACCAACAAACCAAACAAAAACAACAACAACAAAAAACCCCTCCACCCCAAACACAAAACAAACAAACAAAAATTTAAATTATTGAAAAGTTAGAAAAGGAGGTTCCTTAATAGCTTTGTTTTTAAGGCAGCAATGCAGCTTGCTTTTAGAGATTGAAACTTCAAACCATGTTTTGTCTGAATGAGGCCCTTAAATGAGACTGACTCTTCAGACAAGGATTGAATTGGTTGAATTGCCTCTAATGTTGTTTGGAACAAACACATACTGTGTCTTTTAGAGGAAGCATTTTAATGTTTCTTAAAATTCTTCATTAATGTAGTTTGCTTTTTTGACTCGTTCAACAGAAGGTCCAGAAAGCAGAACATGCGCTGATACCGAAAAATAATATGATACTCTGATTTTACTTAAACATTATTTCTCATATAGTCACTTTACTGCTTAAAATTTATCAGATTTCTTCAGATCTACTGTCTGTTATTTTTCCAGAGCTTCCTACCTTATGATTTAGAGTTCACTGTTTCCACATGCAGTACACCCAACCTGCCTTGTTAGAAAAGAACAACCTGTAAGTTAAACTGAAGGGGTTGTCGTAGGGGTCTGGGTGTTATCAATATTTTTCCAATGGAGTGAGCTGGGGGAGAAGACTGCTTACAAGGTGCCTGTGCTCTGTATTTTCTGGGGTGTCCCATCAGTGGATGCCCCATAACACATTTATCTGGTCCTATGCCTTGATGAGTAAAATCTTTTTAAGAAGTTAGAGTGTAGATGACCGCAGGGGGAGCAGCTTTTCCAGTCATTCCTCTTCTTAAAAACTCCACCTGTTTTTTTGTCAAAGGTACTCTAGCTAATGGGTGCTGGATGAAGGAGGTGGATAAGAAATTTATGCTGATGAGGATTTTTATTTGGTTTTAGAATTTGTGTGGAAAGATTGTTGTGAAATTGCCTATACAAAGTTCAGGGTAGAATAATGAGACTTGTGACCTTAGAGGCAACTATAATAATTCCTTATATTCTCAGTATCTATTCAAACTTTTTGCGCAGTATTTTTACTTTGTTTGTACTCTGATACTTATTGGACTTGTTTTATATTGTGTGTATTACCCTTTATTAAAAGTGTGAGCTTTTAGCACTGTAGAAACTCAGTTTCTGAGTAGTATTACTTTGACATTACCTTGAAACAATTCATGTCACCAATATAGAATCAGCTGCTGCCTTATTTTTCAAATACACATGCATTGCATGCTAGTTTTGAAAACCCAACTGCAGTAAAGCCCAGAGCTTTGGTGCTATAAATTATTCTTCTCATGAAAATACACTGGCATATTAATGCTTCCGACGATTTCAGATACATGCAAATGTCCGGTTAATTTTTTCCACTTTCACAGAGTTCAGAATTGGGGTTTTTTTGATAAGTTGTAAGTGTCCGGGTTTCCATTCCTATGGAAATAAATGCAGAAGATGAGAATATGTCTTCTACAGTTTCATGAAGCTGACTCTTCAAATAGTGTGGCTCTAAAGACCACTGAAAAGAAAATCAAGCAGTAGATTTTCAGGGAAAAAGAACATATGCTCTTGCTTAAATGAAAATCCAAAGAAACTGTAATTTAATATGCATTTCGTGTCTTTATCTAAAGCCTGGAATTTTCAAATAAGCTTTTATCTTTTTTTTTTCAAGTTTATTTTATATTCTTGACAGAAATAAAGAAGCATCTGATTATCTGGTTTGAGTAAACTTTAAGAGCGGGTTGTGAAAAGAGAATTTGTTATATTAAGAGGCAATGTGTGGGAAATACAAAAAGGTGAAAAGACCCTTAAGGTGTGGGAAAAAAGCAGGTTTCAGAAAATGAAGCACAAGAATTTAGGATCCGCTGTACAAGCTAGAAGCTAGAGGAAGATACACTTATAAAGTAGAGCAAGGACACTAAAACAATGGTCAGTCTGTAGATCTGGCTGAGAAATGATTTGAAGTAACGGGAAATATGCTTAGCAAGATAGATAAGTTAAAACTTAATAATGGAATATTGTATGCTATTATATAAGGCATAAAAGCAAGTATTGTTTGTACGTGTAAGCAGAAGGATAGGCTAAAACAGTTGTCTATAAACTTTAGATGCTTGTTATTGGCTAGAAAGCCTTTAAGAACACTCTGTAACCAGGAAGTTTTTGGATGCCTGAGGCTACGTGAGCTATGTAACCTTTTCCATGTCTCAATTCTGTATATGAGACTGATGCTGGAATAAAATAATGAAATAGCTCCTGACGCGTTTGCCCGGTCTCCCCATCTCGTTTGAGCAGGAGGAAAAGAGACTGCACTCTGACAGCAATGGATACTTGCGTTTCCTTGCAGTTTACTATTTTTTAGAATCACAGATGCCTATATACTAGTTTGAATCAGTAATGTTGATATCATCTTACATTATTTATGTGGTATCCAGTTTCTCCATTGTACAGTATTTTGACTGATAATTTGACAAATAAAAGTTTTGGTCTTCATAGGTAATGGGAAAAGATATAATAGGGAGGGAGAGACTGTCTACTCACAGAATCATGGAAGGAGTGGATGAAAAATTAGAGTGCTAGGGGTAAAAGTGGCACCTCTGTGTTTGTGCAACAGAGTACCTTGTGTGATGGAGGACCCTGACAAACTGAGGAAACACAGCAATGCCTGTATGCTTCCACCATAGCACAAATTCATTGAAATTGCTGAAATTATGGTAACAAGTGGGACTTAACTTGTTGATCTCCTTAACTAGCTGACTGTTCCTCATCCTAATAGTATTAGTCTGGTTTTGTTAATACATTCAGTTTTGTTTGCCTGTTTTAGCATTCATTTCCTTTTTTCTCTTAACCCCTACTCCTGTGGTACTTTATCCTAAACTGAAGGTGCAGGCTCTTTAGGACAGTGACTTTTTCTTTTTACAATATGCCTATGCAGTTCTTGGTTAAACTAAGTTTTCAACTTAATTTTTCACTTTTAGGTTAGTTATCTTAAAGTTTTAAAAATACGATTTATTTATTTACATGCTGATAAGAGAATAAAGTTCATGTGACTCATAGCACAGGGTGGAGATCCATCTATTTAAGTGCTGTCATTTTGCAGTTAGGCACCTGCTGGATGTTTGTGTGCCTCCTGAGAATGAATCCCTGTCTTTAGCTTGGCCTTGACAGCAATCGCCCCAGGGAAGAACAAATAATTACTAACATTATTGTTACTGCATCGTAATTTATATTCAAGAAGATTTTGGAGTTAAGAGTTGGGGCCAGAAAGTCCCATGGTGGTAGATATTCCTTGTATACATACAAATTGTAGGTTGAATTGAAAAATTGTCAGTCTAAAGCAGCATAAGTAAGGTAAGCAGCCTATTTTGAGTAGCTATTCTACTTTAAGAGGTTTCTAAAATCACACACCTTTTTTTATCTTGAAATTCTGCATACTCGCACTGCAAATGTCCTGAATAAAATGCAATATTTCAAGGCTATGAGTCTATCATTAAACTGGGTATTTTCTAGTATATTTTTAGTGTAGAGTAATTTGACAATTAGAATTATATTAGAAATGTAGATAGCTGCCAAATAACGTAGTTAGGTGGTGCTCGTTCATGAATGAGTAGCTGTACTTTCATTTAGAGACATGATCAAAATAATGCAATAGAAAAGGTAGCCTTTTTGGGATCAGATAAGGTGCTTTGTTCAAGACTTTCACTTACTACACTGATTTTCATTCATATGGCTATTACAAAACCTTGCCTCAGTTTTTTTAGCATTTCTACTTTATTTTATAAAATAAAACAAGTAGCTTAATCAAAGTGTCAGTTAATGTATCCCTCCTGTATTCCCTCCTCTTTGCTTTATGTTGCACAAATTTGATAGCACTTCATCTGAGGGTTCAACATGAATCCTTTCAATCACAGAGCAGATTTTTTCTGTTGTTGATTTTTCCAAATAAATACTTAGATGGTATTTAAATTAGAACAATGCCTTTCATGTTTAAGTAGTGCTGTTAATTAATGTTAAGATGCCATAGAAATATTTTTTATCTTCCTTTTACGCTGATTTAAGTGAGAGTAAGTGGCAATGACAATTAGACAGGAATAGACTTTTGGAAGAAGCAAATAGTAATATGCAGAAAGTCCTAACTACCTTTTTGTGGTTTTGCATTACTCCTGCAGTGTCTGTGTTACGAGAGTATCTACCAGCCACAACCCTAAATCAGACCACATTATGCTTGTCACCACACAGAATGATATGGAGTAATTATTTCTGCACTGAGGTCTGTGTACAGGCCAGAATCTATGTGAGCAGGTTGGGAATTTATAATTATTGTCTACGATTCTGCAGTATCTTTGCATTTTTTTCCCCCAAGGAATGGATTGTCTCAGTCAGGATGCAAAGGGGTGGTTGTAGCTGTAGTCTTCTGAGAAATGAAAATGCAGAGGACTTTAGCATTACTGACTTGAAACCTGTAACCATGAGATGCTTGAGCTAGAAGAGAGAGGAGGAGGGGAGGAAATATTTCAGATATTGGCTATAGACAGCGTAGTTGAATGTACTGAAAGGAACCTTGTAATTTAATTACTACAGTACAGGATATGGTTTGATGTCTATACTGTATTCTCCTGATACTTTGTCACAATTAAGGTGACATCTGCCAGAATATGAACAGGTTTGATGAACATTTTCCTGCACAAATATGCAGCTCTTGTGTATGAAGAGAGATGACCCCAAATTGGAAGCACATACAGAAGTTTCTTGAGAAAGTCAAGTGAAGCACAGATTTTTATAATTAATAGGAAAATGTTGTATGTTGTTATGTATTCTCATTTAGCCTAAGATTCTCTAGATAGCAAGAGAGAATCGTCTTGAGATGGATTATATCATTGGCTTCTAGGTTTTTCTAATGAAGGATTCTTATTCCTCCTGTGGTTCACTTACTGAGCATGTAGTCTCAAAAGCCTTAATTCAATTTCCTTTCCTTAAAAGGAAGCATTTCTGTGGCTTGGGATCCACATAGCAAATTCTGTCAATAAGTAATTCTTACATCATTCTTACTACATTTTCTTTCCAGTGTTCTGAAGGCTGGTCGGCAAAGTCATGATGTCAAATAATGAATCATGTAAAGTTGAATTTGGAAGAGGTCAACATTGATGAGAATGAAAAAACATCTGTAGGTTAGCCCACAGTACAGTTGTCATGGTCTACTGCTCGTAAGAGAATTTGTCCTGGTAACAGAAGACAGAGGCACCATTATTAGCCGTGTTTACAACTGTCTGAATCTTCGTTACTGAACAAATTTTGTAATTATTTATGGTTGTCCAATTACAAATGAAACCATTTTAATGTTTTGGCTGAGGTGTTATGATACAGTGTAAATAAAAATGAATGGAGTCTGTAGAATTTTTGGTACTGCTTTGAGAAAACTTTGCCTTTAGCTAAACCTGTGCAGTTGCGCTGGAAGATAAGAGCCTGTTGTCTGAGAACAGCTGAAGTAAAAATGTAAAGACCTTTAAGTCACACATCTGCTACTGAGAGTAAAATTTGATCGGCAGGAGTTATTTTCTGCAGCTGGTAATACACCAGCTGAAAACAAAAAATGCTTGATTATCAGTTTCAAGGTGAGGTGAAAGCTTCTCTCCACTCCAAGTACATTTGATCTCTATATCATGGGAGAAGTCCAAAATGTTTTGCATTTTGCTTTCACAGATGTCAATAAGCGCAGTCATTGAATGCAGCAATGGAAACATGCAGTATTTAGTGTTTCCAGCCCTTCCAGCACACACGCTCAGCCACTTTACACTGCTGCTGTAAGCGAACGCATTGGTGTTGTTGATTACACAGCCTGCCTCTGAACCATATCAAAGTTCAAAAGGAGAGCAGTTCTGAAGAACATTTTGGGTAGTTCTGTAGTTTTTATGTTATCTTACACCACTTCTCCCTAGTCAGGGAGATAGACATGGATGTATAGAGATTGCTTATTAGAATTTAACTAAATGGCTACTGAGTTAAAATACATGTACTTTTTATAGTTTCCCTGACTGTTTTCCTAAGAAATGAGAGAATACAAAGGAAATAAGCTTTAAGCATGCTTCTAGCCCCCTAGTACTTAGAACAGTATTTTTATGACCCTTGAGCAAAAGAAGTGGGGTACTGAATACACACACGCTCGGATATTTTAACAGGATTTGCTGAT
>WEIT01002510.1:95449-112365 GCA_013389985.1 Dryoscopus gambensis | reverse complement strand
TCATTCAAGAATGATTGCTCCTTAGCTTTATTATTTGATTATAAGAACACAAGAATAATTTGTGAATCTGCTGCTGTTGTAAAACAGTCTGTTGAAGTGAACACACCAGATGAAACAACTGCCTGTTTCAGCTAAAATGATAATGCACTGAAACTTTTTTCTGTCTCCGCAACAAAAACATTTATAGAAGCTGGAATTCAAATATGGTAATTTAAAAATTCATATAAGGAAGAGATTCATTTAAATTGCAGATGTCATATTATCTGCTTTTGTGTGTTGTCAGCTAAATATCTGGACTATTTTACATTAATTCTGCTATCAGCAGTCCATTTTTTTAACTCCTTTAATCATTGATAGGCAAATTCAGTTATATTCATAATAAAAATACTCATTCGTTAAATAGATAAATCATAATAAGTATTTGTATATTTGTGAGAGCTTTTTAAATTCTACTGAGTGGAAATCATAACAATAGAATTGTCTTTGAGGCTGGACAGATCATGCTTTTGTGTCTGTGCTACAAATATGAAGAAAAAGCAAATGATATTACAGTTATGTCCAGTAATGATTGTGTAGTGGAGCTGAGTTGTGATTTTTTTCTAGATCTGTTTTCTAGACTTAATACTGCAGTTCTGTCGAATATTTCAGGATTAGACATCAACTCTTTTAATAGAAAAATTATGGGACAAGGCTAAGTAATTTCACTCGGTACCTTACTTCCTTGCAAGTTATTTTTTTCCTCCTTCCTATCACTTCCATCCCAGCACCCCAAGAAACAGATTATGAATCTGTCTTCCAAAATAAAAAAGTTGAGATCCCTAGGGTGATATACCTGTAGCTGCTCAAAAAGAAACAGTTCTGAAATTGTGCAGGTTTTAAATGCTGAAAACAGTGACATTTTTGTCACATTCACCTCTAGTGGGTAACTTTTATGTCATATTAAAAATAATATTAGCATTTGTAAAGTGATAAAAAATGGTTTGTCTTCAACTTTTTTTCCTGCTGATAGCAGTCTGTAGATTTTTTTAAAGGAAAAAAGCAAAGATGGTCAAGAAAACTGAAACCCTCTGTAAAACCAGAGGAATGAGTATTGCATGGCACAGCCCGGAGTCATGAGCAGTTACATTTGCTTGGCTGTTTGTTCCCCTTTGCTATTGTAGCTGTGCAAGACACAGCTTGCTTATTTCATTGTGATAGAGGACTTCTCTTTTTTTTTCCCCAACACAGTTCATAATTTAACATGTAATTGTAGCTTGAGTCCAATTCGCTTTTACTTACAGTTACCATTTTTCAATGTTTTTGCTAGAATGACTTCTAATTATATTAATTTATTTATTTAAGCTGCTAAGGCAAATTTGGAGGTAATAAATTAGACTGTGTAGATACAAGTTATTAGGTAATCTAGAAGGCCTTGAGCATAAAGGAGACTAATTTATTTTAAATCCTGTATCAGGGAGTTGCAAAACCAATTAAAAATTAAACAGATAATGGTCTGCTTTATCATCTTCTCTTATTGTTTGGGGGTTTTGCTAGGTTTTTTGGTTTTTATAAATTTGTTCATATATTCATGATTCACCAGTGCTTAAGGTCTTTACGCTCTGCAGGTCAAATTTCCACATAATGAAAGACATGAGGTAGTGTCTGGACGTCAGTTGAAGAGGGTAGCGAGTATAAACTGCTGGCAGTTCTGTGTTAAAGGAGAAGGGGGAAACCCTTCGGGTTCCTGTTGCTCACCATGTTCTTTTGATGCTCTGGTAGTTTGGGCTTCCTGGGGGGCCCAGCTGATCAGCTGCGCTTATCTTTCTTTCTTGCTGCTACTTAAAAACAGAGGCAATAGGGGGAGAAGTTTTCTCATTACATTCATACCCTGTCATCTTGTTTCCCACAGATAAATCTGGCAGTTTCTTCCCCTTTCTCTTCCCAAAATGCTCACTCCTCCTTGTTTCATTCCATACTTAAGAAGTGACACTGCTATGTGTTCAGTGCTTCATGCTGTTGAATTATCACCAACTTCAGTGTTTCAGAACAGAAGCATTTTATGGGTTTTCTCTTGTAGATGCAGTTTGTTCTGACAGTGGTACATAAATGGAAATAATCCTTGTGGGTTTTTTTTTTTTTACTAAAATCCCTGTAAATTTATTCCATATGACTTAAATTTACTGGTTCATCACAAATCCCTCTAGATATCACTTTCTTCCAACATGACAAACACTTTATTAAGAACAGCCTAATTATCTGTTTCCTATCAGGTTTTGTTATTTTATTTAGGGCACTGTACTATAATTTTAGGCACATTTTTGATTAAGGAGAAAAATAGTAAAGCTCCACGATTCCAAGGGCAAGTTCTCCCTTGGGAGAACTGGGCTTGAAGGACACTTGAGAGGGTCAAAATTGCTTCCCCATTTTCTTTTTTCTCACAGGAAATAGTATCTGTTTATTGACTTACAGTGATAGCATGAAACTGCACTTCTGCTGGCTCATTTTCTTTGGCAGATTGCTGGAGGACAGGGCACAGCAGCTGTCGCTGCCCTGTATTTGAGGTTAATGTTCCTATGCCCTGTGTGCTCCTGTCCGGACGAGGCGCTCACATTACTGCATAGCTTGGAATGGCTCGGCTTGTGCAGTGGAGACCTCAGAGGGTCAAATCCCTTCCTAAGTGTAAAGGATGTGAAGACTAGAGATCAAAACTATAAAACCAGCTTAGAGCAGGCAAGTAAATGTACATGGGTACTTAGCAAGACTTTGAGAAAAAAACCTATGCTTCAAGAGGGATCAAAAGATCAATGCTTTTAAAGTACATTGTTTTAAAACCCAAAATTCTACTGATTATGAAAATTGTTTCTTTTCCTCTGAATGATATAGAAGCATTTGTGCGTGCCATTTTTAACTTTGATATGTGGGTCCTGTAGTGTTGGGTTTTGTCACAAAAAAAGTATGAGAAAACAGAGTCTGAACACTGCTTAATCTTTCCTGTGACTTTGTCAATCCCACTGGCAAACACCCATGGAATTTCCCATGTTCACAGAAATAAAATGAAAGAGTGGTCACAGAAGTAAACAGAATTATTTACTTAATAATAACAGAATGGAAAATCTGATAGCATAGAGTTGGTAAACTGTTGAGTTTAAAAGAGAAAAGTAAAGGGAGGGTTCTTTGTAATAGGAGAGATATTAATCAAATCTAAGCCAAGGATGATTTCTTACCCTATAATTGGTTTCACAAGATTAATAATTCTGTGTCAGTCTGCAAGTTTAATTATTATCAAGAGAAACTTACTGAAAATTGGTTCAGGGAAAGTGAATGTTTAAAATTAAAATTGAGCAGTCTTATAAATAAATAAATAGAAATCCATTTTAAATATGTCAGTGATTAAAATTATATAATTGGAAGAAATTGGAATTGTCTCTTCATCCAAAGATTAATGATGCAGTTCCTTTGCTAATGTAAGCCTAAATTGCTTCTGGCCCAGTATGTATTTCACAAAAATAAGAATGTCACATACAAAGTATCATTTAAACTTTTGCTGTGATAGTTCTGTAAGGAGGGACTACAGAGACCCACTTCACAGTTAGGTGAAAATCTGTATCCTCACAACAAAGGCAACAACAGAATTACGTTTAGTGGGTGGTATAACTGATCCACACACTGCTAGGCTGCGAGGGCAGCAGAGCATGACAAAGCAGATAGTGGATGGCAGAAGAACAGAGATAAAGCACAAGTGTACAAACACACTTGGAATGATTTAGAATAGGAGGGAGGAAGAATGAAAACAACACTGAAGATGAAGTACAGTAATGTAACAGTGTTATGGTTGATATTTTGCACAGTGGAATAAATCTTATCTGTTTCTGTCAGTCCAAAAGGATTACTGATAGCAGAAGTGATATTCAGATTTGAAGTACTATTTGTAAAACAGGCAGAACTCATTTCCCCAGGGAAATTTTTTTGATCCTTATACTCGCTAGTTGATTCTCAAGGACCCATTTAAATTTCGGGGGTGTTGCAATAAGGAATATAAAATTTCCTTGTTTATTGTATATTAAAATTACTTTGTTTTCAGTCCCTTTGTATGTACCGTACTAGAGCAAGAGTTTATCCCTACAACAAAGTGCCTTGTCTTCAGAACCAGAGGCTGTCCATATACCAGTAACGTGTGGCTAAACGAGGACATATAGACACAGAGTTTTGGTTTCTTTTCCTGTCTCAAATAACCAGCATATTTCTCCATACATATCCATAGTATTAAATTAATATTGTCTTTAAGGAAAATAATACTTTATGGTCTTTTTATTTTAGACAAGTAGCATTTTATATACATGCACGCAGTTCAAAAATGCTCAGTGAGTTAAAAAAATTATCCAGACTGACAACTCGAACTGTAAGACTGCTGCAAAATGATCTCCTATATTGCTGCAGGCAAAGTCAGCTTCCAAATTAGGGCAGGATGCCTATCCTTGTACCACATTAATTTGGTTGGCAGAGTGGAAAAACAGTGACAGCCTGTGGTTTATAAAACTGAGTCACAAACCTCTGAATAACAGGTTTTGTATTAGAAATGGCAGTTCAGCTGGGCACTGCTGAAAGAAACAGGAATGATGATGGAAAGTGTACTTGCATTATGTCCTGAAACCTTAAAAATTGTGAGCTGCAACCATTAACTACAAGTTTTTATATCTTCTACTGTTTTGTTTACATCCAGTAGCATAATCAAGTACAATTTGCCTTCCATTCAATTCAGCAGCCGGTATTACTTGTATAATTGGTAACTCTTTTGCATTTCCCTTAAACAGACACTTGCAGCTCGAAAATCTGGTATTTCCATGGCCATGCTCATCCGGACCTCCATAAACACTGATGAAATGGTAAGTGTTTTCAGTGACAGCTTTAAGTCTTTTAAATAACAGAAATTTTTGTTCAAAGATCTCTAAAAATTATTTCAGCCTTACAAACTCCAAACTGGGTGAAATTGAGTGTATTCCATTTATTGTGTGGGAATGGATCTAGAACTTCTAACACATTCGTGGCAGTCATGCATGCGTTTAGTGAACACCCACCCCCAAAAAAGCCACAACCAACCTAAGCTCATATTTTTGTGTGGTGCCAAGTTATGCCCTACAGGCTGCTGAGTTCCTCTTATTCCCAATAAATCGCCCGGACCGAGAAGACCTCGGTGCCTGAGTAAGAGATCAAATAAACAAACGAGACCATTGTGCCCATATAAGGCAATGTCTTAAATGCAAAACTACAGGGACTGCTTTTTCATCTTACTAACCACTAAGGAGCTGAGATTGAGGTTGTTACACTACTAATCAATAAATAGCCAATAATTGTTCTTGTGGCAGAACCTAGTCATAGGTCTTAAGCTGAAACAGCCCAAGAAATGGGTTTGGATTTTTGAGAGTATGGATCATTCTTGTCTATAGTAAAAAGCAACTTGATGCTTAAAAACAAAGTAGTGAGATGCTATTATACGAATACAGATAAAATGGAACCCTACAATTGGCTTGCTTTTATTTGATGAGATTATATGGACACCAAGTAATAAAGGATGGTGTTGTATATAATCAAAAGACATTTTCTGCAGTGTGTCTAAGTTCCTATAGGAAGTATTTAAATATTCAGAATTAATGTTAGGTAGCTACTTAAAATGCCCCAATAAATGTAATGCTGATGATTTTTTTTATTTCTGCCTTAAAATATATATAAGATATATATAAGACTTTGTGTTGACTTACTTGATTCCAGCTTAACTCTGCTGTTTGTGTAATCAGACAAAAGAGTCATTCAGAGTTCTTTTGTCTTCAAAGTATAAAGCAAAATGAGTAAATCAGCATTTTGCAAATTGTTTCATACTTCTATGTGTATTCGGGTATTTTGTAACATTTTAAGTGTAACTGGCATGTAGTGTAGAAACAGTTCACTTGTGTTAAGCAACACACCTTTTCTTTTTCTTTTTCTTACCCAACAGAAAATACACGTCTTCAAGAAGACACTGCAGGCTTTGATCTATCCAATATCATCAACTACACCTCATAACTTTGAAGTTTGGACAGCTACAACTCCCACATATTGTTATGAATGTGAAGGCCTCCTTTGGGGCATAGCCAGACAAGGCATGAGGTGCACTGAATGTGGTGTCAAATGCCATGAGAAGTGCCAAGACCTCCTAAATGCTGACTGTTTGCAGAGTGAGTATTTCATGACAGCTGAAGTGTTGTATTAGTTCACATCTTTTGATTCTGTGTGTACACTCAGCTGTATCCTGAAATGAAGGACAAGATGTCCCAAAATGAGTAGTGTTGATGATCATCAGCTGAGAAGCTAGCCAGAAACTTTATGGAACACCTACTGGTAGTTTTGCTTTTGTCCTTGAAACCTGTCAAATGTTGCTGGGCATTTACAAAATAATGCTTGGTAACATGAGTGAATTATTTACTTTCCACTGCCTATGGCAATATCTGGAGTGATTTATTACTTGACGTAAACCCTCTTTGTTTTACTTAAGTCAAAACACAAAAAATGTCACAAGAAATATTAAAAAATTCCTGCTACTTACTGTAGTCATATTGATGTGCTATATAATAAACAAAAGTATGGAACAGTGAGTAGGATCTTTTCCCTTCAAAATACTAAACCCTATATGCATAAGGGGAAAAAAATTTTAATCAGTAAGCCATTTGGCACTAAAATTAGGGCAAAACAACCTTTGCTTTGCTTTTTCCTTGCCCTTACCCAGCTTAGTTCCAGCCACAATGCATTCTCCTGCAAAACTTTATCAGGTGTATTTAAATGATTCTTAAATTACAACACAATTATTGTATGAGAGTCTAAGCAAGAAAATCAAGACATGCAGGTTTGCTGATATTCTGATTTTGGGGTGGAATGGGCTTTCATTTCTCTGGAGTTACACAACACTGTTCACTGTTGATATGTTCCAGAGCTTCTACATGTAGGAAAACTACACAGATATTTCACTCAATTCTTCCTCCTCCTCACTGTGTTCTCTGTGTGAGGAGCTCTCACGAGGGATGGATGCTCAAGGTTTGTACTGTTCAGGAGCTAATTAAAATTTCCTGGAGCAACTGACCCCATGGAGAATAAATCAGTGATGAACTGTGCTTAATTGTGATTCTGCACTGTGGTTGAAACTGGGCTGTTGTCTCCTGGCCCATATCACCACCCCCCCCCAAAAAAACCCCATAAAAAATGGTTAAGAGCACCATGATGCCTTTGATGAAATTTTAGAGATATATATGAATGATAAGTCTGAGAACATGCAAAAATTAAATAGGATCAGCAGTCATCTGTGGTATGAACAGTTTGAAAACCCTGAACAACTGAGTCTTGAAAGAGCAAAACCTCTAGAAGGCAAATTGCAGATAAAATATTTAACATGCCTAAGGGATCCCACTCTCCTCATTAGTATGCAAATGTTTCTGAGCATCCTGTCATATTTTTTGCAACAGGTTAGTTGTTCAGTGTTCATAGTATACTACTTTGAAAATGAGGTTCATGTTCTTTGTTTTCCATTGAAAAAATGAATTGACCAATTGGTTAAATCTCTGTTTCTGAGAAAGCTGATGACACTAACAGTGTCACAAAGTGAAATGTAGTTATTTTCATCACAGTCATCCTTTTGCCCATCTCATAACCACTAGAATGTATTGGCCTCCAAACTAATGTGATTTTTTTTTTCCATCTATAATGATTGCTAATGTGGATTCTAGAAATGTATTCACATCTCAAGATCTTTAGGGTCAATGTATAAACTTGTTCTAAATTAGATTTAGAAAAAACCCAGTAACACTTTCATTAGATCGCTCATCTTCAATAAGATATCCCTTTCTAGTACTAGGTGCAATATTAAATTAGAATTGATTTCAATCATGTTGAGTTTGAATCGGTCCCTAGAGCAAAAGGAGCTTGTTAACTTCCTGTGCAATGCAAGTTACACTATTGTCTTAATTAGTTTGATCAATACTGCATGAAAAGAGTTGTTGATAGACAGCAGTAGAGGTTGTCAGCAATAGAGGATGTAAAACTAGTTGCAATAAATGAGCATAAAGAGAAAGATATTTACTTAGAGGAAGCTGTATTTTGACACATATTTCAGTTTTATCTGTGCTGTCTCAAAAATCAGCAAGGTTTCTAACAGGAATATGTTATTGCCATCCAGATTGCGCCCATGGTTGATCATTCAGTTATGATGCTGCATTTCTACCTTTTAAGGAAGAGCATAAAATAAGAGAAAATGAAAAAAAGTTCCCTCCTGCATCTTCTAAGAATGACCTGTCATGCTTTCCAGGCAGCTCAGCAATCATCTCTTTTGTAATAAAATCACTAGAGAATTTTTAAACTGGAATTTGTTTTTCATGGTAGAACATAATTCTATTTCTACTTCTTTCTAATTTTTCAGTCTGGAAAATCTTTAATCTCTAGAATTTCGATCTTCCACATTCAAAAAGATTAGGTGCTCTGACCAAGAGATTTTTAAGATTCCTCAAGATTTATTAGCCATGGAAAACACCTTGAAGAAGCCATATAAGTCAATCTTTTGGCAGTCTGGGATCACTGATATCTGGTATTTCAACCCTCACTCTTCCAGTCTTATAACATTATGCCTTCCCACTTTACATCTCTCTCTGTATATAGATATCAGTTGCCCTCCAGTGTGCTAAGAAACCTTCAAACACATTGAAAACTGAAGAAAACAAAGCACGTACTATTTGATTTGTAAGGCTTCACTGAAATCTTATGCTGAAAGATGACCCTCTCCAGCTCTATAGAGTTGATAATTCTTTACCTATTGCAAGCTGAGTGCCTCAACAAAAACTCCTTCAAAGTAGCATATTGGTCTTTGATGGTTTTGTAAAGAAGGAACTCCGCACTTCTTCAGTGTTGAAATATCTGAATTATAATTGCACAGCAAATTGTTCAACATTATTTTGTTTTAATTTTACTATTCCTATTACCTCCCAGGATTTGAGGGTGGCTAGTGGGATGATGTTTTCACGACTTTTTGGAAGAGTGACGTACTTACTGCTGCTAATGGTAATGATTCTGACATTCAGTGCCACAAGCCTTTGAGTAGTGTTTAATATCAGCCAAAATTCAGCAATGCCTGTAGCAAGTGGCAGTATGTCATTGATTATAAATTTTTTAGTATTTTTTATCCTGCTTTATATGTTAATCTTGTCAAGAGTTGATAGCCTGTTTAGCACTGCAGGAATTTAAATTTTGGCTTCCTACGTTTGTAATACCATTCTGATCATCCACTGCAAGATTGATGTTTGCAGTTTTTTCAAGAATGTATTGAGAGACATTGATCAGAAACCTTTTCCTCTGACAGACAAAGGACATTTTGTAAGGTGAACTTCACTTTGTTTTTTAAAGGGCCTCTGAGATCAGTTACAATTGTTAGAGAGAGAAATCTCTCCAGAGCACTTCTGAAAACAGCTGTGAATAAAATCTGCAACAACTTGGTCTCCTTAAAATCTTTTTTTTAAAATTTAAACCAGTATACATTGTAGTGGTTTTGATGTCCCAGACAAATTATCTGTGTGTTTTCCACTTGACATGCCACCACAGGCTAACACAGTCTAGAAGTATTCTCAGATAATATCCCTTGATCTCTTCTACCATCCTCATCTACTTACTGAAATTATCAGTAATGACCATTTTGCTGGAGAGGGGAACCTCTCTGCTCCATACCTGTGGTATATTATTTTCTTTGGTGGTGTTTCTTTTCCAAAAAGTCTGTAAGTTTAACACCACCCAAGCACAGGTGTAGTGTCTAATGATTGCCTTTTGAGATCACAAACTTGTGCGTTACTGCCCAGTTCACATGTTGAGATGTTTTCACAGTACTGATGGGCACTGAATAGTATTGATTTAATTACTATTTTTAGCTATAACACATAACACTGATGGAAGCTGAATATTAACCCCTCATGTTAAACTAAATCAACTGATGATTTTAGATATCACAAAGAATACATGACGTATTATTCAGGTGAAACAAAGATCCTCCTTCAAGTCCTGCTGTACCAAGAGTTGACTGGAGACCCTAGAGAGGAAAAAGAACAAAGTTAATAAAAGTTAATTTTCAGTAACAATGGTGACCTTTTCTCTCATTTCAGGAGCAGCTGAGAAAAGTTCCAAACATGGTGCAGAAGACAAAACACAGAATATTATTAGTGCTATGAAGGAAAGAATGAAGATTAGAGAGAAAAATAGACCAGAGGTGTTTGAAGTGATCCAGGAAATGTTTAATATTTCTAAAGAAGATTTTGTACAATATACAAAAGCAGCAAAACAAAGTGTTTTGGATGGAACATCCAAATGGTCAGCAAAAATAACTATCACAGGTAATTTTCTTGTGTTCTAAGAGCTTTTTGTTTCCTATTCCCCTGGTTTAGGAACAAGATTTTTTTGTAAGTAGAGCTGGACTGTGTGTTCAATTGCATACTTAGTGCATCTACAAAGAGTTGAATTTATAGGATGCCACCTGCAAGAGTTGAGTTTTAAGTTGCCAAACTTACTTTATATTCTACTGCTCTAGGAAGGAAGATGAGTAAAAATAATCTATCTCCTCCACCTCCTACCAATATCCCCTGTGCTAATGATGAGCTTTTTGGCACCAACTGCAAGAGTTAAAGTTCACCAAAAAATAGGCTTTGAGTGACTAAAAAAACTCATGAGCTTCCAATTCCAGATCGAGTTGGTTTGAAATGTATTATCCATCCATGTTGCTTGACTAAGGGTGTGTTCCATTTTAGTGATGCTGATGTTGCATAATTCTGCTCACTCCAAACATATTCCAGGTGGCTTCCAATTGCGTTAACCTGGTTGCTCATGAAGATTTCCAGGTCCTCTGACTTTGACATTTCAGTTTTTGAATTAAAACCTCTGCATGAATGGAGACTATTTTGAAGGTTGAGGGGTGGAGCATGAAACTCAGAAGAATAATTGTGGAATTTTGGGACTGTCACCAAGCTCTAGGGACATATTTAATTCATATGTTTACTTTTAGTTCTACCTCTAAAGGATACTGAAGGCTGCCTTGTGTTCAGGCCAGTATTATGCAGACAATTTAATCCTTGAAGACTTTTTCTAGGCTGTCCCTTAATTCCACTGCATAAATAGGAGAGGGATACTTCCTTGCCTTCTAAAAGTTTCCTTGTGGATTTAGAGTGAATGGGGAAGACAAAATAAGTTATTTCATTCCTAAGAGTGTTTTCAGAAATTGGATGTGTCAAAGAATAACAGAATTTTACTTCTTTCACTGAAGTCAGCACATATGACTGAACCCACACCAAGAGCTGATCTGCTGAGCAAGGTGCCATTTTTAGGTAATCATTTTTCTGAGCACACCAAGGGAGCTTCATTATCCAAAATGATTGACATTAGAGAATGTTAACTAAATGTTACCACTGAGGTGATTTAAATAATACGTGCAAAATAACAAAGCCAAGTGTTGCTGAATGGTGAGAGCCGGAGCAAGAGTTTTAGCTGCAGTTCTCTGGCTTTGGTAGGCTGCTCTTTGACAGTTCTGCTTTCTCCTGAGATTTCCACTTTCATAAATTTTGATGGGAGATTAAATTATATATATTTATATTTGCCACTAAATTCATATCCATTAACTATACACCCACATTAACTGTCAGAAAGGATAGCAAATACATAAACAGTTGATTATAATTGATCTGAACTGTCACCCTCTCTGTGATAGCATAGAAAGTATTCTAAAAATCACCGTTCATCTCTTAGGAGAACAAATGACAAATGATAGCCATGCCTCGCATGTTTAGTTCCATAATCCACAGGGCATATATTCATATTATTGAAGGTTTTACTTTGGAAATGTTAGTTTGTACCTTTGGAGAAATTTTGGAAACTTTTATTTATTTACTGGGGGGCAGAGAACTTTATGGAACTATCAGGGTCAAGACAAGTTTTACAGCATTATATTCCATGCCAGTCTGATTAAACCAAAGTTTGAGAAAAGTATTTGAATTATGTATGAAAAGTATTTGTTTGGTGCTCAGTAGTGAATCTTTATATTTATTACTCTATTAAACTATATTTTAAAATCTGATACAGTCCAGAAGGGTAGTTGGACAAACCTTGTCAGTCTCTAGAGTTACAGACACTGGGAAAATAATCCAAGAATCTTTCCTTCAGGAGCCCTCACTTTGAGGGCTTTGTTTCCTGTTGCTGTTGTCGTTGTCATTCTGATTTCCTTCTTGGCAATAAAGGCTATGAGGGCTAAAGCAAATTTCTCTTCTTTTGTCTCAGTTCTTTGTGCTCAGGGCTTACAGGCTAAGGACAAAACTGGCTCAAGTGACCCATATGTTACTGTGCAAGTTGGCAAAAACAAGCGAAGAACAAAAACTATTTTTGGAAACTTGAATCCAGTATGGGATGAAAAATTCTATTTGTAAGTATAGAAAATGCTATTGATATTGCTTTTTAAATCTACGTTTAAGTAATATAACTTGACCAAGCAAAATGCTGGCTTAATTTGAAAATGTTTTGTCTGTACTATACATATTCATAGCATTATGAAATTAGCAAATTCTGAATGGAGAGAGCATCAAAGTTTATTGTGGCTTTATCTTATAATGATCACATGGCTTATAATTAAGTCTTTTTGGGGATCTGTTGGTAGTGTCTAATTATTCTAATCTTTAAGGGAACTTAAGTAACAGTTTTCATACTTTAACCTTACATACCAAGTACTGTTGTTAGACATGCCTTCCTGTGTGCCAGGCATTGGCCGTGCGAGGGCAGCGTGTTTGTGTTTGACCCCGCGGTTCTCCGAGGTCTCACTGGGGAGTTTGGGAGCAGCCGGCGTGCTCCGGGCTCTGGGCTGGTGTGTCTGTAATGTCCGGACATTTTGGCAGACTGAGCGTTGTCCAAAAGTCTGATGTGGAGAGTATGGTGTGATGGCTTTGTTCAGTTTGTTCTCACATTCCTTTTCTCCTATTCCTATCTACATAAACTGTGGAAACAATTTCTGTGAGGGTTCAGGCATTTGAAATAGAGCCCTGTTTTCTTTGAGAAGCTGCAGTGCCATTAACATGACAGCTCACCTTCTTATTATCTAGCACTTCCCTGGTTTTTGACCAAAATCTGCTACGTTATTGAGGACGAGGTTGTTGTTTGAGAGAGTTATGGTCCAATATGCTGCTTCTGTTTGTCTGGGAAAGGTACTAGGGAATCCAGCTGTGTTAAACAATGTATGCCTATTCCTTGCACGGTTTCAGACACTTGTATTAGAAACGAATAGTTAATTCAGAGAAAACAGACACCTAGAAACTTTTTACATGCTTCCTCTATACAGAAAGTGTTTTCTTCTTGACTTAATTGTGTTACTCTGGTAACAGTTGTGTCATACCTCATTGAATGACTTTGAGGGACCAAAAATAGGAGATTAATTACTTTCTTGCATTTAATTGTAGGATTTGCATAACATCAAAAATGGGATGAGCAATTCAGCAAATTTGGTAGGAAGTTTTGAATGTATTTTCTCAAAGGTGTGAGCAGGGCTACAATAAGATCCCTGAAAACTTGAAAATATTCTGTATTTTTTTCTCCCAGCACTGTGTTGCTATCATCTGCTGCCCTAGCAATAACATTTATACCCCCCTCTCCCAAAACTGACTATAGCATGAACCTCCTGAGTAACTGCTTTGAACTGAAGACATTTTCCAACATTTTTATAGTGCTTGTGCTTTTTAAAATAATCTCCCTCACTTATTTAGTGCTTTGTATTTCAACTGAATGTATATGAGAATTTTTAAATTGTATTAAATAAACTATAGATGTTTAATCAGAAGATTAAATCTAAAGTAAATCAATATAACTATTTAATTGACTCAGGAAACATTAGACTCTATTAGTGATATATGATATTCCTTTTTAAAATCTAATATTAATCATCATTATAACTTTTAAATTATGAAATGCAGAAATAAGATGTCTCAAAAATCTTACAATCTTATACTTACTTATTATACCAAAACATGCATTTAAATCTTCCCATCTGTTTCAAAACAACGACTTGGAAAGAAACATTGGCTCCCCACTGTGCCTTTGCTGTGGCAAAAGGAGTGAGAGCAATGCTCTGCTTCTGGAACCACGAGTACCCCAGGTATGGTTGTATGCTAACAGTGAGGGCATGTTTCTAGCAAAATAGAGTCTGACCCTCTGCTGAATGACCATGGCATACTGGCATGGATTTTAACAGGGGACCTCATAAACCGTAACTAAAATAGTGCTTTTTGGTGCATGAGGTAAAGAAGTAAATAGGCCAGCAGGTGTTCATTTAATGGATGGAGTATAGGTGCTAAGGGCTTTGGTCCTTTCTCCTAGCAATATTAGAAATGAGATAACAGAGAAGGTTTGGGATTTTTTTCAGTAAAACATCAGTTTAGGAGAGTTTTTTTCAATGCCAGAGCAAAGGAAGAGTTCTGCAGCTGTCACCTTCTCTTTCTGGTTGAGTGTGGTATCTGATACCAGAAAAGGAACTGCATTTTCATTGTGTTAATTACAGAAAGATATATTTTGGCTGTATAGTTTTCAGCTTTGTAGAAAGCTTTAGATTGATACACTATAATAAAAGTCTGTTTTCAACAGTTAATCACTGAAATACAGAAATCTGTTTTTTCTGACAGTTTCTAGGCAAGCACACATCTCCAAATTCCCATGCTGACTTTGCAGGTACCACATTTCCTCTGGCCATTCATAAAAACCTGAGATACGATTGTATAATACGGAAGTACTTTGAATAACTGGATGATTACTTTGCATTATTCTTCCTATTTTGGCTGTCACTAAGACAGCATAAGGGCTCTAATGAATACCTTCACTGGATATATATTGCAGCCTTCAGTGCATAAAAACATTTGCTCAAACTGATTTCAGTGATCCAGCTGTGGATGTTCTTTCCTTAGAATTACCTTAAAGCATAGCCCTTGCACATTATTTATTCTGAAATAAATGATTAGTGGATTCATTTAAAGCAATATTTACTATCAGTGGCCAAGAGGACTTCACCGAAGTCCCTTTGTACTGTTATTTTACACATTCTTGATCAGCTGAACTGACTTGTAAAAAATATGGTCTTCACTGTACCTGAAGATAACAAGATTGGTTAACTGCTTGAATGGTGCTCCAGTTTCCAGTGATATCTAAACTCAGTTTTGCAAGAATTGTTGAAATAGCTCAAGGATTGCCTCATAAGCAAGAGTATATAACAGAGAATTATATTACATAAAACCAATTGAGTAATAAAACCTGCACATTAGTTTACTAGATTCGTCCATTCTAAAAATTCTTCAATTATCAGCCAAGTTTGAGACATTCTGCTAATTAAAATAACTGTATCTCACAGCCTCGGCCCAAATCAAGAAAGCAGAACACCTCTAAGAAACAATTCCAATGATAAATTGTTTGTTCAGTGATAATGTTTTTCAGTTTCACGGTACAGCATGCATGGTCTGAGTCTTTTTTTCAAACTGTTGTCAATCCAGATTAATTTTATACAACTCTCTTTTTGTTATGGCAGAGTAAAATAATGCAAGAAAAAGCATAATTAGTCTCATTCTACTTTATCATAAAGCATGGCCTGTGACAACACTGCTAAAGAATTGGGACTGTCCAGACTAGAGAAGAGACAAGTAGTGGAGGTAAGGATGTCTTTAAACACATCCTTTCTCCTGCAAAGAGGAAAGGAATCATCTATTTTCTGTGCTTACTGTTATAGTAGAACAAGAAGTAATAGCCAAAAATTCCATTTAGAGGGGTTTCAGTCAGACTTCAGAAAAAGTTTGCCAGCCGTGGTGCTAATGAAGTTCCAGAAGAGATTTCCTGAGTGACCATGGAACTGTGTCTGAACACCTAAGAACAAAGTGGACAGACTTCTCATAGCAATGGTATGGATCTGGTTCTGGTTGGCAGTGAGGGCAGTATTAATAAACATGAGGGTAATAAGAGCAAGAAATGGCTTCTTGAACTCACTGAAGGTAGCAGAGTATCGCTTAGTTGCCATTCTGACACTGGATGCAGATCTCTTGGAGAAGATGTACCATCAGCTCGTGGCAGTGCATCTAATATTAAATTTACATTGGGGTATGATTGTAAAGATACTTTCTTATTAAAATTTTATTACTTTAGCCACTAGAGTAATACAGTATAATATAAGCTGGAGTTCTGTGAGGATTATTTCATGTCTGTGTGGCATTCTGGAAACGCAGAAGTAATGTAGTGTCACCAGATTGTTGGTAAATTATTAAAACTATCTCTTCTATCTTGAGTCTGTGAATATAGTGCCACTTTTCTAGTTTTCAGAAGCATAATTACCTTCATTCTCTACGTGCTAGAGAACAATTCATTTCTCATCTTCCTGTATCACACTTGTGTGAACGCTTTCACTGAGCACATAAAGCAGAGTGGCTGGAAGAGGAACACTGAAAATAGCATATATTGTCTAGCCTTTAATTTCCTGGGCTGATTTGCCTGGAGTAAACAGAAGTAGGAATTGCACTCAGAGCTTATGCATGGATGTAACCAGTGCCTGAAGCAGAAGGTGCCTGGCATTACATAGGGCTGTTTCTGTGAGTCCGGGCAGGTAAGCAGATTCATTCAGAGACAGCTCTGTAACTTTAGCAGTAAATCTCCCTGCACTCCCAGTGCCACAGGGCAGGCCAGGAGAAATATTTGTACATCCACTTTTCAGTTTTTGAATCACAAATCCATGCTGTTTTTGTGGTCTTGCACAGGAACATTACAAATGCAGCAGAGCTGACTCCCTGCTAAAGTTTTGACACAAAGATGAACATGAGTTAACACGCTGGTTGTGCCAGGTTTCACTAACCTAAGATTAAAGGAGAAAAGGATTTTGAAGACAACTA
>WEIT01002510.1:55535-92733 GCA_013389985.1 Dryoscopus gambensis | reverse complement strand
TTCTAATGAGCAGTTACTGGCGTTCCTAAATACAATCTCTAAGTATGTATAATTGAATCAAGTTATTCTCTCTGTACATATACTAATTCTCATATATATACTAATTGTAGTTTTGTCCGCGGCAGTCTGGGATGGCCTTTTATTCCTCTGGATGTTGCAGGTTGTTTGTGCTTTGGCGTTTGATGCAGTCAAGCATGTGGAAATCAAGTTCAATGAGTACTACAGAGTAATATCGTTTATATATCACTCACATTGTGTGTTTTGTTTTTGTTTTTCCAGTGAATGTCATAACTCTACAGATAGAATAAAAGTGAGAGTATGGGATGANATAGAGCAGCTTTGGTGAGCACCTACCAGAATCAGCCCATCACACTCAGAGTAGTCCAGGTTGTTGCTAAAGTCTTCATAACTAAAGGAAAAAAAATAATAATTAGTACAGATATCAGGTAGAAAATTAAAGTTATTTCAATTGAAAAGGGGAAAGTAGTAAATAAATTGCTGTGCAGCCTTATTTGAATGTGAGAGATAAAATAAGAAAGATTCTTTACTTCATAGTTAAATATTCTATTTGTTTCGTGGCCTGAACCATGTGTGAGGTACCAAAAAACATTCTCATTTTCAACAGTAGGACTCCCTGGCTTTAAAAACATTAAACTAGAGTGATTTATGAAAGCTTTTCATGTGACATACATATGTTCTTGGTAGTTACTAATGTATTATTTTTCCACTCTTCAGAAAAGCGAACAGATAAATCGGCTGTCTCTGGGGCCATTAGACTGAAAATCAATGTTGAAATTGAAGGAGAGGAGAAAGTTGCTCCCTATCATGTGCAGTACACCTGTCTACATGAGGTATGTTGGAGAAGTTATAGTATACCCTATAGAAATTGCTATTCAATTGTTGCATGGATAAGGAAAAAAGGCTGCAGAACATCAGAACACTGAAACAAATAACTGCTGCTGCGCTTCAGGACAAGTTTATTTTAGATTTCCCATTCTGTATTGCTGATGAAATATCAGGTTTAGAGGCGAAGGCACAATAACTTAAGACCAACAGATCATTCCTGCCAGGGGGTGTTAGAAAAAGAGGTTGAGCCAGATAAACTCTCCCTGTACTGTTTTTTGATTTAGCACTTTGATGCTCCATACATGATTGCTAACATCAGGAATATACAAATATTTCTATTTGTTACAGAAATATACTGTAAAGGATTTCTGCTCTTTTACAGTAATTTGTATTTAGAGAGTGAAAAAAAGGAGAAGCACAGGCTTTCTTTTCATCTAGTTTGCTTTTGTCAGCATTGAAAAAAAATCATCACTGATGAATCAGTGTGTCTTCTGAGAGATTTTCTTTGTAACTGATTACTCTTCCTTCAAATTGTGATCCATGTAGAAATTCTTCTCTGAAAATACAAGTAGTTTCTCAAAGCTGATAGCTAATATAAGGCTGAAAGTTCACCACTAGCATGTAGCCACAAAGTCCCTTTGTTCAACATTTGTAAAATTGGATATTTAAGGCATTTGTTCTGATAGATTTTGACCTAAAATTGCAAATGTTGGACCTGTGAAGTAAATGACAATATTCAAATGCTTTAAGATAATCCAAGAGACAGTTATGGGCTAATTAGCAAAACCAAGTATTTTCACGTTTTGGGGTTTTATTCAATCATTGAAAATAGGAAATAAAATCTGCTGTTAATTTGTGGATACATAGGGAGCTAGGCAATCGGAGAAGCATTCTGTGCCATGAATGTCAAATCCTACCTTTGCTCCCAGGGTTACTAAACCTAAACATTATTGCACACCTTGCACAACTTGAGAGGCACCTGCAGTATTTGTTAGCTCCCTGGAACATAAGGACTTAAATAATGAATTTGAAATTTATTGGTCACAGAACCAATTAAAATTGAAACACTCTGTAGTAAGTATTACAACATCACGATTTCATTCATTAACAAGGGCATATAGAAGAGAAGCTCTACACTATTTAATGTTGCAATCTTTCCGAGCCAGTTAACTGACAGGACTTTATATCAAGGAGATACAATGTGCTGAATCACAAGTCTGCTGACCAGTTTGAGCCAGGCTTCAGAAAAATAAACAAAAAACGGACTAACAATTAATATATTGATGACTGTATGTAAGATATATTTTCAGAATGCTACTTAAAAGCCAAAATTTGCTATTTGAAGCATTTCTTACCTTTAGAATCTCTTCCATTACTTGACGGAAGTTAAATCTAATGGTGTGGTGAAAATCCCTGAAGTGAAAGGCGATGAGGCCTGGAAAGTGTACTTTGATGATGCTGCACAAGAAATTGTGGATGAATTTGCAATGCGCTATGGAATTGAATATATTTATCAAGCTATGACGTAAGTATTATCATGGCTGGCTTTCTGCTTTGCTGTCGACCACATGTTTGAGGGGAACAACAAATTTCAAGCCTTCGTGATTTCCTTCGCTGTTTCTCTTCCATTCCTTACTTTGAATTCTTGTTATCATTTTCGCATCTGATTCTAATTGAAGTGCTTCTCATCTGCAGGGCAATTAAGATATAAGCATTTTATAAGCTGTTACTGGTATTACTGCTCATGCATTCCTTAATCCTTATGATAGTGATACGTAGCAAGGTTCAGTAAGACTTCCAGTGTTCCAGATGTGACTGGGATGGTAGAACAGGGTTTCACAAGCTCTGTACTCTTTTTCAGGACTACAGAAATTATGGAACAACAGCAGTGGCTATAGTGAGCTTCTATAATATATGTAAATAATTAGTGGAAGTAATTTTTAACAGTATTGAGATCTATTACTACACTGTCCATTCTGAAGTAGCTGTCTGAACACAGCACCATACAGCTCAGCGGCCTGGAGACATGAGAGATCCATCATGTATTGTCAATTTATCCAGCAAAAAACCTTATCTGGTGAAAAGGACTATATTCTGCTGGAGCTGTAGAAAAGCAGGGGACTCCAAACGAGTCCTCTAAATAAAAAATACAGACTTTTTCTTACAGAAACCTGATATTGTGGAATTTTGAATGAGAACATCTCTCATTTTTTTGCATCTTTTTACCTCCTAAAAAGAAAAGTCTTATAATAAGTTGAAGGTACATAAAAATGTGAAGATTTCTTTTTATTGCAGGATATAATGACACCACCTGCTATTGTAATGAGCTTGTCTTTCACTTTATATAGCTGTCTGTGAATAATTGTATTGTTCATCTAATAGAAGGGTAGAGGACGTATTTTGTAATATACTTGTTTTTAATTATCTTCCTTCAAGGAATTTAAACAGCATTGCGCAGAATAATTAATGAAACTTGCGAGTTTCTCTGTTGTATACCTAAACTACATATGGAGGAATTCATGTGTTGACTTTCAGGAATGTTTGTGCTTTCTTGTTTAGTTTCTCTTTAGCCCTGTGTGATTAAGTTATGTCATTTATTAACTTAGCCTAATATTGTAGCTTTTTAAGTTGATTTAAAATGGTATGGCATATTTACCAAAATGTTAGTGATAGAGTTGTTGTTCGTGCTGTATCAAAATGAGTTCAGGGTTTGACCAGAAATGAATTCTTAAGAGCTATTAATGCCAAAGGATGGCTGTTATTTGCAATTTGCATAAGCAGTAAAGGGCTGGTTTAACATTAGGTTTCTCTTAACTGTAGCCCCAATAAAACATGGCTGTATTTTTGACAGAAAACCCTAACTGTAAAATTATTTTGAAGTTGGTTTTCCTTCATCTCTTGATGTAGTCAAGCACTGCAAAATTTTCCAGAAAAAGTTTGAAACTGGTTTTAGAAATTCAGATGCTGCCAAAGTCAGCATTGCAAAAGTAGCAGTATAACTGATGTATTCAAAATATTTTTTTACTTAAAAGTGGCAGAAATTGATAGCTTATGTTTTTTATGTAAAGAAGATGCTCTCTTTTTATCTCAGTAAATCACATAATGTACAGATATTCATGAAAAGGAAGTAACATGGAGCTGGACCAGTGCTCCAATACATTTTTCAGGAGTCCCTACTCAAAAATTCTGACCAAGCCATTTTAAGTTAAATGACCTAGTTTTCCTTGTTAAATGACCTAGTTTTCCTTGTCCTCTTTTTGTTCTTGCGTTCTTCTATACCTTTTCACCTAAATTTCCTTGATGTTGGTGGCTGCAAACCAGGTGTCTGAAGGTAGATGTAATAAGAAAGTGAATTCAGTATCAGTAGTCACAAGAAATAAAAGCTAAGATTTCATTGTCCCCATACACACATCCTTTTATATTTTTAAATGTTGCATGTCAATAATCAGCACTGCCTGTTTGAGGGGAAGGCCACAGCCTGTTTAAGTTAGGAATAAAATCAGAGATGAATATAATCTCAAGTAATACTTGGGGAAGAATATATATTCATGTATGTTGTTTTGCTGATTCATCTGCAGACATGTCTCAGAGCATTCAGACTTTGGGGAGAAGAGTAGTGAAGACACTAAGTCTGTTTGTCATGAGGAATTTTCTTTTGGACTATATCTGTTGGTTTTACGTCTTTTTATGAGATTACCTTTTTCTTCTGGAACAATTTTAGTGTCTGGAAGAAAATGTACAGCTTCTTGATTTAGGAAATAGAATTATCAGATTGCATTTGGTAACAAAGTCTCATAGAAAACAAAAGCAATTTTCTACTGTACGACAGAGAGAGAATTTGAATGTAATCACTTTGCCCATAGGAATATTGTGTAAGCAATTTTTGCTTGAGAATCTAGTTGCAGAGTACTTCTACTGCATGTCTCATGATAGCATTGCAAATTAAAATGTTTGTGTTTGTAAATGCAAGACTGACTATGCTTTAATACCCCGTGATCCAGAACCCAGAGAGCATCTGCATTTCATCAGGCTACGTGGGTTTCAGGATTCTGCTAATGAGGTGCTCATTTTGCCTGAGTGTAATTATTGGTTTTCACATTTGTTTTAAGGTTAGCTATTATATAAAGTTTCAGTGCCAGTTAGTGAGTCAGTCTTGACCCTTTTAAGTATGGATAGATGGCATACTCTGGAGTAGGAACATGTGCCTTTCTGCATTTCTACACAACGTAAACCTGATTAAGTTCCCTAAAGTACCCCTGTCTGAAATGATTTGGCATCCTGTTCCACTACAGCAATAAACAATCCCACTTGTCTATAATTTCTGGTTCATGATGGTGGCTTTGTCTTCTATGATCCCGTTAATAAACCCTGAAAATTTCTTTCTGTCTCTCAGTATTTAGTTATATCTATTCCTTTAGAGCACAGAAATAATATTTCAAAAATATAGTCTTGATTTTCTAAATACAGTGAGTATACTCGTACTGGAATGTGGGTATCAGCCCAGAAGATATCACACAGGTGGTTACCTGTTTGCTATAGTTATTGTCCCCAGTGAGACCTTTCTCACTAAACTTAGAAAGAGAATGAATTCAGGTGATTGCACCTTTTGATGGAGATAGAAGCATCCAAGTTTTTATAAGATAAATGTAGACGCTTTTGCCCTAAAGATGCTGACTGAGAAGGGGTGTCTTACTCTCAACATACAGATTACAACTGCACAGTTCCTGAGCAAGGAAATCTGCTTCAAGTTACCAGATGTGGAATTCGTGTGGATAGAAAAACAGCTGTTGACCCAAACCAAAGTACAAAAAAAAGATTGCTTCTGTTGTAGTAATGGCAGCTTTTTGAAGGTTTGGCTGTATAGGTTACATAATCCACTCTTCTTTCTTATGATTATTTTATTCTTCCACTCCTCATGGAGTCTGTATTAGGAGAAGAAAAGCGAGACAATTGCAGCCATTCTTACATGGTTCAGATGAGAATTATTTTTTTCTGTGATGGATAGCAGCCAGGTAGACCCCGTTAGCCACATGAATGGTACGTGAACTCCCGGAAGTACGAGCACAGGTGTGTGAGATGACAGGGAAGAAAATAGGTGTCACAGAAAACAGGCAGAAAAGTAGAAAAACAGCACAATGATCCAGCTGGCCTTTATTTTGATGACTGTGGTGATTGATGGCAATTTATGTTGTAAATTCAACATCTAGAGGGAATCATACTGGAACTTTATTTACCTACATATATTAAGCCACCACTCTGTCATCAAGAAAAAAAATTTTTTTTCCCCTCATTCATCTTTCAACATAATTTATTTCTCTTTAGAAGGCAAAAATCTGAGCACGTATTGAAACAGTGTTTGACTAGACACTGAAATTACACATAATATCAGCAACCTGAATTTACTGTTTAATAGAGTCAAGTGCAATAAAAACTCTACTAAGATCTTTGCTTCTTACTGGCAAGTCACCACAGGTAGAACCTAATGATTTTCAATCAGCAACATAGCTCTCATTCCAGCAGGTTAATGGGCACTAACTATGTCATCTTGTTCTCCTGCTAGTTTTCAATTAATGTGGCAGCATTGCAAAAAGCACACAAATTGCCCATTAAACTAATTTTTTATTGATAGCATTTGCTTACTGATGAGTACAGCACATCAATTAGACTTCTTTCTTCGCTAATTCACGCTAGCAGAAATATTGGAAGAATCTCAGGCACTGCCTGTTGGTCAGGAAATTGCATACTAAGAAAGTTGGAGCAAGGCCTGGTTTCAGACACCGCTGGAATTTAAGCAGTGCAATGTTGCTCTGAAACCTGTGAGACTTAGCAATGGATGCTGACATCATGTGTCCACTAGCAACTGTTAATAACTCATGCTGTTGGCTCCTGTTTTCAAAGACCTGCAAACACAAGGATGGGTTTACTTGGATTTATTCATTTTAGCATGCAGAAGGAAGCCAGGTAGCTTGCAGGTGGCTAATAACCTGAGTTCTCAGCACTCTCAGAATCATGACCCATATTGTGTACTTAATAGGTTCTGTGAACATTAGCGATTTTAATTAAATGATGGAGAGAAACAAAAGTCTGTCACAGATGCTGTATCATCATTTTCACTAACCACATTGCAAGTGAAACAGTGCAGTGATACAATAAGGACATAAATTATACCAATAGGTTTAAATTTTCCTTGTGAAAAATTGGTACAATTTGGGTATTTTCAAGATAAGAACTCAGTACAGATCATGGGTAGCTCATTGTGAAATGGTCAGAAGAACCTGCAGAAGACACCTTAAGATGTTGACCCAGACAATTTTTCCATTGTCTGTCAGGTTCCCTGAAGGCAGCTGAGACAATCTCAATGATTTCTCTGCTGCTGACTGCTCCTTTTGCCTGCCTCCTCCCTCAGCAGAGTGTATGCTACAGGTATGACTCTAAGGCCAGTGGGATTATTAGTGCCTTTTTATCTCCAGATTGATGTTACTCGTGCACTAAGGACTGTTAGATCCACTAAAAGATTTTTGGAAATTAAAGATCATAAGTAAAAGTATGAATTATTTTGTTGTCAATTTTTTGAAAACTGGTTCTGATCATCCCTACATATAATTCTCAAACTTATTCTTAGATAAGGAGATATTTGTATTAGCTTTAAATATTACCTTTGTTGGTAGGAACCACCTAGCATCACTATTGTATTTTATTAAAAAGGAAAATATTAGTCTTTTACTTGACAGAAAACACGTGATATATAATAAAAGATTTTCTAAGGGGTAGAGAGCTGTTGTTCTTTTGTTGAATTCACATTGCAGTATTCAAAAGCACTTCTTGAAAATACTGGCAGTGAATTAAAGGTTTGGTAACACTGTTCCGTGAGCACGTAGCTGGGAGTGCTGGGCTCTAGTCCTGGCCCATGGGATTGGTTTGCTGTGTAGTTTTGAGCAGCTTCTCTCAGTTATGTAAAAAGCAGATAATAGCACTTAATGATTCCCCTTACAGGAAAATAATCTTGAACGATGTCTTGAAAGATGATTTGGGCGGTGACAACAGTAAAGGGTACTTGGTTTAAGTTCAGCAGGAGAGTTAACTGTTCCTCGTGTTAATGTTTTTCTTGGAAGGGCAGTAGTGCCCAGGTGGTTCAGGCCCAGCACACTGCTCTGCCTTCTGCTCTGAGGAGGAACAGGAGCGAGGAGCCGGAGACTCCAGCTGAGAGGAGCATGTGGCCAAATCAGGGCCTTCAGTCATACAGAGACTGAGTGGAGTTTCTCAGTCCTCCACTGTTTGACTGTACACCCATTTTCACCACCATCTTTTCCTAATCCCCCTCATTCTCTTTTCTATTTGTGTGCATTTAGTCTTTATCCCTTTATTTCCTTCCCAGTCCTGCCTAACTGTAAACCTTGGAATTAGGAATTTATGTTTGCAATGATGATTTTCACTCTCCTCATGTGTCAGGTCTTTCATTCATTTGCACCTCTCACCTTTTGTTGTGTTGTAAGCTCTTTGTAAGCTACCAGCAGGCCCCTCCTGTTTCGTTGAACAAGTAAACAGTGCTGCTACATTTGCACCTCTGGTTTTGGCTGCTTTGGGTTTAACAGACTGATTACCTAAATTTTACTGGCCTGGGTTGAAGTGGAACAGTTTCAGTTATGGCCTAATTCAAATCAAGGTGAACCCAGAAGCTGCTTGATGCCTCACCTTTTATTAATAATGTAGCCTAAAATAAAAGCCACACTAAAGTGCTGGTTTGAGCCATTTTGTTGGCAACAGTTAAATCTCTTTCCACTATAGATGTCTGGGACTTTGTATGATGATGAGTTTGATTTTTAAGATTCCTTTAATATAATGAATGTTTTGCTTAATAGCAATTAAAATAGTTAAATCATGTTTTCATGTTTAAGATTAACAAAGTAAGAACTGAATGTGAATATAATGTTGCCAGTTTGAAAATATCAGTGTGCAACAAGTGGCAATTATATCAAACATGTCTGGATTTTGCTCATAAGCATCTGCACAATTCTCCATATGAGGTAGCTTGAAAGTTACATCATTGGAGTTAAAAAGAAATTATAATGGGAGAAGAAGCAGATTCCTTGCCATTTTTAATAACTGTTGTTTTGTTTGAATTGCAGGCACTTTTCCTGTCTATCTTCTAAATACATGTGCCCTGGTGTTCCAGCAGTTATGAGTACATTGTTGGCCAATATAAATGCTTTCTATGCGCATACAACAGCAGCAACTAATGTATCTGCTTCAGATCGCTTTGCTGCTACTAACTTTGGGGTAAGTACATTTTTAATTTTCTTTTTTCACTCCTTATTCTGATTTCTTCACCTACTCTCACAGGAAATTGAGAGCAGGAAGGCAGAGCAATAATTCAAAGAGGTTGCCTTCATAGCTCCAGTATTACTCATGATACAGAGAGTATAAACACAATCTTATGCTGAAAAATGCCTTTATTCTTTCCTCTTTTTTCTTTTTTTAGTAGGGCTTTTATTTGTAGGTCTGATATCAAAGGTATATTTGATGTAACAGTTTTCATAAAATACCATTTCTTGACATGAAATAAAATATTCATCATAATTAAAATTTATTAAATACAAATTAAAATTTCAAATTTTATTTGAAGTAGTTAGAGGCACTGGTACTCTTCTCCAGTATAAGAATAATAGAGACATTATACATTTTAGATTTTCAAGACAAAATATGAAATTATACGTTTGGATAAGTAAACCAAGAATGCCTTAATATCTCTGTTGAAACAAGTCTTCTCTTTCAATGTTCAAGCTTTATTAGACTTTGACCTTTGACTTTGATACAACTTTTGACATTTAGAATGTTTTTGCTGGGGTTTTATCCTTTTTTTCCATTTTTCTAATGATCAGAACTACTATTGTCCCCAGACTGAGCAGAGATTAAGTCCTTTCTCTGATGTTAATGCCAGTTTGTCTTTGACACAATTCCAATCCAGTTCATAGTTCAACAGATGGATGGAAAAAGAGTAGTAGGCATCGCTAACAGAGATTTGGAGCTCTTTATTCAAACAACTGACTTATAGGCAAAATATTAGATTATTCTTCTCTCCTGGGTCAAAAGGCATTTGTTAGTGAATAGCTGCACATCATTCATCAAAAAGAACATCTCAAATTCAAGTCCTCAGGCTACAGCTGGGAATGATTTGGCTGACTGAATATTTCAGTACAAATTTATAACATGACAAAAAAGTTCTCTTTTGATTGATCCCTTAAGGGAACTGTGCCAAATTAGTGGGGTTTGGTGTAGGTTAGAACTCCACCGATGAGAGAAGGTGCACAAAGACTGAATTTTCAAATTACTGATCATCTCATTTGAGGGATGGTGCAGGTACAATCAGTGCATCCTGAGAGCTATCAGGTCTTGCTTCTTCCAGAAGTCTGCTGCTTTCACATAGGCTAAGAATATTTTGCACAGTTTTGTGCAGTAGACTATGGAGTATTTTCTAACATGGTAATTAAAAACTCTCATTAGTATTACTTGAGAATGGCACAACTCAGCTGGAAATCTCACAGCAAAATACTTTCACTGCTCCTTCATCTATCAAGATAACAAGTTAATCTTTACATTTGAAAGGAAAAAATATAATTGCATAGTATTAGTATTACTTAATTTATTCCTACAAAAGCCACTGTTTCGGAAGTATAATTTTCAATCCTACTTTTTGCACCAAATTCTGTTGTAAATGAGCATCATTTCTTACTTATTGAAGGGAAGAGGAGATGCTTCCTTCAAGAGTTTAATCAATTGCAAGGCAAATATAAGACAAGAAAATGTTGCATTGCAAAATCTTTGTGACTTCACTAATGTATTGGACAGCTACACAATGTTTAGTGCATACCAGGTAAATCACAATATAGGATAGAAAGGAAAAATAAAGTGAAAGAAGAGGCATTGCCTGTCCTTGAAACACAGATATTTCAAACCATCACTTGTATATGAAATAATGGAAAACAAATTGATCTTCAAGTAAGTTAAGAGTGGAAAGAAGCAGCCTAAAACCCCAGCAATTACAGGAACCTGCAAATTCTAGAGCAACATATTCTTGTTTTGTTTTTACAGAGAGAAAAGTTCATAAAGCTGTTGGATCAATTGCACAATTCTCTGAGGATTGATTTATCTAAATACAGGGTATGTACAACATATTCTATCTAGAGTCAACATGAGCCCCAAATCCTTTGGAACAAAAATTAGCAGAATTTAAGCTGTTTAAGACCAGTATTTTTCCAGTTTGACAGAGCGAGAAAACTTAGTATTGTCTTTCCAAAAGCTAAGAATGGGTCAAGGGATAAGCACATTTTCAAGAAAGAGTAGTATTCAACAAGTTTGATTAAACTGGTCTATAACTAGTCTTAAGTTGATTAAGTTAATTCATCTGAGAATTACCTTTGCTGAATCGGGTAGGGCAATGTGCAGATAATCTTTTCTGAGAGACTGACATCTGTGCTACAACTTGCATGCTAAGATCCGAGTAATGTTGAAAGAGTCTTGTCTCCTCGTTTTCCTGTGTGGTAGGAATTCCAGTTTCACTTCTGCCTCATGGAATCTCCTCCCACTGAGGCATGCTCCAAATGCAGCCTTTCAGGAAAGCACTGGACACCTGCCAGCTGCCGGCTGGTTCTGAGCCCCCGCTCATCTCCGGTGCACTGCATCATGAAACCTTGGACAGTACCTAAGTTAGGGCTTCATCACCTGGGGCTCTCCCTTCAGCTTCTAGAAATGGCAGCCTCCAAATCAAGGATTTCTGTGTTCATCTGGCCTGCTCTCTAAAACGGGAGGAGAAAGGGAATATTTAAAAGAACCCCAAGGCATTAGAGGGAGCAGAAGTTGCACATACTTAGTTTTTAAGACCATATCCTTTGTGCAGCAGATATGTTCATCCTAAGATGTTTTAATTTTGCAGAGTGCTATCCAGATAGTTTTGTAGCAGGAGGCTGATGTTTCATTAGTGGGAAGTTATTTCAATAACACTACTTCACATCAGTCTGTTAAGCCAGAGATCATAGAAAAATTTATTATTTCTGCATTAAGCTTACTACTGCATTTATGCCTACAAATGATGTATGTGCCATGGAAAACCCATAAATTATTTTCATTAGCAACAGTTTCCAGAACTTTTGTAGTATTTTTTTACTCCATTCATGTTTTGAAAATATCACAATATTTTAAATTATTCATATTACAAGTGCAGGAGCATTATCAAAGGTGTTCCTACTTGTGTCCAAGGGATACTCATCATTAACTGCCTCACAGGCAGAATTCGGGTAACATGAACATCTCTAATTCTTCCAAGCAGCACCTTATCTTTTCTTAGAGGGTTTTTGACTTGTTGTTCAAGGATTTTACTTGTAACTCAAACTTTGCATGATTCCTCTTTCCCTGATTCACCAGGATAATTTTCCTGCCAGCAATTCTGAAAGACTCCAAGATCTGAAATCAACTGTGGACCTGCTTACCAGCATCACTTTTTTTCGGATGAAGGTATTGTCCTTTACTTGCACAAATAAATTTCCTGAAGGAAACAAAAAATTTACTAATTTTTAATTATTTTAAAGTCAAGTCACGTAGAGCACACTTAGCTAAACTCCTTAGGAGTCATATAGAATAATGGTTTCCTACTGATACAATAAAATCACAAGTCAAACAGCAAAATAGGTCTGATAACTATTTGCCTTAATCACTCCAAAGGTTGAAATCTAAGTGGTCAAGCTTGGAAATATTTTTGGAATTGAATGGTACACATTAATATTACTGAATGAAAAAAGAGAAACACAGAGCAACTTCTGTCATAATAGCATGTGATTCCATTGCATTAGGCACTACATAAAGAGAATTAAAATAATCCATTAAGTCAAAGTTTGAATTACTGTATCCTGAAATGGAGTAAAAAGGTGAACCCTTTGCTTTAAATAAATAACTGTTATTTGGCTGGTATTCAGAGGAAAGCACATAATTATATGGGTTAGTTATTTCCTAAATAATCAAAAACCTTCTAAGATGTAAGCCCTAAGATGTAAAGATGTAAACTCTTGGGCACACATGCCTCTTTCATCATATAAATATTTTAATTCAAATGAAATGTAGTGATAAAATCTACTTGCTTAAGCACATGTTTTAATGTATCTTTGAACTAAGTCCACCTTAATTCAACACAATTTTAATTATTTTTATCATTGCTTTATTTCAACTCTTTTCATCCTGTATTACAGAACTGCATTCAACCCTTGGATTTTTTCTGTTCAATCTAATTCTGACATTCTACCATTTATGAAATATTTTATTAGGTCCTGGAATTGCAGAGCCCACCTCGAGCCAGTACTGTGGTGAAAGACTGTGTAAGAGCCTGCCTGGACTCAACTTATAAATACATTTTTGATAACTGCTATGAACTCTACTCCCAATTGGTGGACCAGGTAAGGTCAATATGAACTTGTGCTGTTGCTCATTCATAGTTTGGCTTAAGTAAATAGAAAGCCTTCCAGTGCTCCTTCATGTCAAAGCACTCAGCTTTTCATTTTGTTTATGCACGAAGGAGTAATATACCATAAATACACCCACAGACATCTATGAACTCTAAAGTGTTTAACAAGAAGAGTTTCAAAATGGATCTGTTAACTCCTAACGCAGTCATCACGTTGGACATGACTGTAAAATTGTCCAGTGGTTTTGGGAAAGATGACATTTGATTGATTACTGTTCATTTAAGATCTGTAATAGGGAAATAGTTATTTAAAATCTAACATTTCACTTTTGTAGATTTAGAAAAAAAAAATTAATTTGCTGAACATGATATAGTCTTTCCAGCCTTATATTTTAGCACCTAGGATGCATACTTGGATCCAAGCTTTAGTAACTGCTTTAAGAAAGCAGAGGATAATTCTGAAACATTTCTTAATATTGATCTGTTAGGTTGAACTGTCAATGCAAAATAATTATGGCATGTGTTGTGTTCCAAATGCAAAATCCTTGAGAATGCTGTTTATTTTTTCCTATAATATGGTCATTCTATAAGTATTGTTAAAATTAAGTACTGTCTTAAAGGAGCATCACTGCTTTATCGTATTACCTCCTGTACCTTGTATCTGCTTTCTGGATGGTACACTGTAAAAATGGTAGTTCTGTGACTATTGCAGCCTTGAATAGGATTAATTAAGTTCTTTGGCAAATGCACACTGTTTGTGTAATATATAATTAATAAGAACACTCATACTAATGATATAAGACATCAAATTTCATTTGAAAGCATATTTCACTTAAATCCAGAATATCAATTCCTGTATATCAGGATGGGTGATATTTGCTATATATTCAACACTTCTGAAATGAGAATTTATTTTCTCATGTTGGGTTCCTGTTATGTGAGAAAACTGATCTGTGGCTTTGAATGTAAGAATTTCTCACCAGCACCAATAAGCACGCCACACTTAGTGCTGATGTGTGTTTATCCTACAACAGATTATATTGCAAGCTGACTAGGAGTATAAATCAGTGGAAGGAGCAGCTTCATGCATCACATCTATTTACGTCATAAACTGTTCTGTTTTCTTGCTAACATTTACTCTGCAGCCATTTGATCTTGTCTGTTAAATATAATATGAAGTGCAGCTAGACTGGGTATTACAAAAGTCTGCAGTTTATCAGCAGATTCAGTAAACAGCTAAAAGTGATTGTCTTACCTCTGCAAAGCATTGTGACAACTGCAAAAGCTTATCTGTATTCAAAAAATTCACAACTTTTTAATGTGAATCCATAGAGTCGTTTAGTCTGCCTATTTTAAAAAATTGTTTTAAAGCGCAGGGATATTGCAGCATTTCTGCTTGGTAGAGAATGTAAAACTTGCTTAAGTGATGGTTCTCTCCAAATTATATATGAGGCAGAACAGGCAATGTTGTTATTATATTTTTCTGTCACACAGCTCTACTTAATGGTGGAGAAATAAGAAGTCCTGAAAGTAAAAAAAAAAAAAAAAAAAAAAAAATCCACAAGTATCCACTCAGTTGGAAAACTGAGTTAAATGCATTTCACTGTATTTCTGCACCTCTCAAATTCTCTTTCACAAGATTTCCAGCAGGAGCACTTTTATGTGGAAACTTTCAGCAGACAATTGTCTGTACAGTTACAATCACCAAGCAGTGCAAGAAACTTCAGTGAAGATATGTAAAAAGCAAAATGTCAAATAAATAGATTGCATTCAAAATAACTTATTTCTAACAGCAAATTACATCAACAATCAAAAAAATCAAGCAGCACTCTCATATAATCTTAATGCCAGACAGTAAAACTTTGTTTCACAGAAGGTGAGAGAGTCCTGGGAAATATAACTAGTCTAGCGTTAATAGAGAGATGAGTAAAGTTAATTCAAAACACTACCTAAATTCTGCATCAGCTCTTTAGTTGTACAAGGAGACTGTGTTCAGCATTATCCTCTTATCACTTCCCATCGATATATCCACACTGGCATTTGGTTTCAGGAACAGAAGTGTGCAGATTGTTTGAACCTATAGAACTGGAGGCTTTCCAGTGAATCCAGGTGACTGGCTTGTGGTAGCACTGTTATTCTAATGAAGCAGTAACCAGTATTATAATTTGCATTTCATGAGCTTAGTGTCCAAGCCCCTTAGATTACACCAGATTCCACCCTTAAGCCTTCCCATTCCCTTCTCTCTGCTCACGTCCCCATCAGGTGAGGTCTCCTCCCCTCAGAGGGAGGAAGGGAGTTCATCCTGGCGTGGTGCTGCAGCACAGGAGGTTCATGTTTTAGCTGCACAGCTGAACTTTGAGCTGTGAGTACTGAGAACTGAGATCGATGAACCCCAAAGCAACAAGAAATGGTTCTCATGTAGGTCACCACCTGCTCTCGCTCAGGGGAAGGGCTGGCAGCTGCTGTCCTGCTGAGGCCCCTGCACGCTCAGGTGTGTGTCTGTGTGGAACTCAGGGTAACAACCTTCTGCAGTTGCTTTTGGCTGCAACCTAAATGCTCAAAGATGCCTGACACAGTATTTCTAGAAAATACTATTCGTGTCTGAATGTGTGGGATTGTTTAAGTTTGGGGTGAAAATAGAGCAATGACTTAAAATTGAGGGTGCTCAAGCTGGAGTTTTTGGAAATTTGCCACTATAAACACAACAAGTAAATCACAAAATATGCTCAGCAGTCTCCATTTCCTCTTTTTATTGCTCTCTACCTTTGTGTCAGAAAGACAATCACTGTTAAAAAGCTGATGTCCTGAGGCAAAGTGTCACCCCTGAAGAGATTTGCTGGGACGAAGCATTGCAAATGCTAACAGTATGCAAAAATGTCACATTACAGTCCCACAGCAGAATACAAAGAACAGCTGATGACAAAAACCAAATGACTACTACAGATATAAAACATGGTAGCCTGACAGTCCTACTGACATGTATATTACCATCCTCTTTATTGGAGACAAAGCCCTCTGATGAAAAACTATCTAGTTCCTTATGCAGCACATGCAGTGCAGTATTTTCTCTTTTTAATTAACAGTGATCTGAATGAAGTGCTCAGCTGCCCTATATTGAAAAAAAAGTCTTGGAGAAGTAGTTTAGGAAGCACTTTCTGACTCAATTTACAGATATGTCATTCGTAATTCGTTTTCGTAAGAAAATAAATTTTGAAATCCTGGCTGATGCTCACAGTGACTGAAGTCCCTTCAACAATTCTTTTTGCAGTCTTCTCCACTGAGTGACACCAATATAATGCAGACCATGCTCTTCATGTTATCTGAAGAGCTCTTGATCAGTACAAATAGTTTCATGACTGACAGCACCAATATACTGGAATAAAACACTGGAGTACTTTGTATTTGACCCCAGCTCACCAGAACAGTGCTGGCGTTGTACCTGATGTGAGACCTTTACCCGAGGTTGCTCAGCTGCCCACGTTGTCGCCGCACAGAACGGTGCAGGTGGGAGGTAACAAAGAACAGGTGACTCGCTCAGGAGCCGCGTGGTGCTCAGCTGCAGCAGCACAGTTCTCTGCCCTGGCAATGTATCTCTCACAGGGGTGCAGCACCTCTGGTTGGGTTGATAATGTACTAAAAATATCTCGGCTTCGGGGAATCAGACCTGTAGATGAGCACGTGGATGGGCCTATGCTTTGAGAGCTGGCTCAGTTTTGCTTTACTCAGCTGTGAGTCCCTGGTCACTTTTCCATTTGGGGTTAAGGAATCCAAGCCTCATAGTTGTTTTTGAAGGTGTACTTTTTTTTTCCTTAAGTATAAATGACAAAAAAAAGATTAAATTATTAGTTTCTAGTAGAAATAGTGCAAGAATTGAAGCACGACATGATCTGTGATCTTCAAACACATTCAAAAGTATGAAGTGGTAAATAAAGTGCAGTAGCAAAAACTGTTTACTACAGGCAGTCCTTTTTTTCAGGCATACATATTTCAGTGTCAAGTAATACTTCTTGTGAGGCACTTTGTTATATTTACATATTGCTTTAGATGCTCTGAAAAGGTTCTGACTTCTTCAAATCTGGCATGCAGAGCGTACTTAGAGATCTCTCCTTGTGTTGCAGCATTGTGTTTGATGGGCAGTGCGTTAACCACAGTAATAGAAAAGCATTTGGTAAATTACCTCAGAACAACAGAAGGATGCATTTTGTGCTGTGGTATTTCCAGCCCCATTCTGAGGATTCTCTGTCAGAGGAAGACCAAATCTTACAGATAAAATTGTTTCTTAACAGCTTGTCTGAGAGCACTGGTTAGAAAGTCAAAGAGCTTGCAATAAGTGAGTGGCTCAGTTGGCCGTTCCTCCACTCTGCAGAAGCAGAACTCTTTTGGGTTGGTGGGGCAGATCAAAACCACACTTGGCCACCCCTCCAGAGGAGCTATGCGTGTTGCACTGCCCTGAACAGGTAGACCAGTTAAACCAGCTTCTTTCACATGCCTGTCCTTGAAGAAAAAGGCTGAAAATTCTTAATGAGAATTTATCCAAAAGAATTGTGTTGCACTTCAGTTGGTACTGGAGAACACATAAAATAGAGTTTCCCAGAGAAGGTGTGGATGCCTCATCACTGGAAGTTTCAAGGCTGGTTTGAATGGCACTCTAAGCAACCTTGTCTAGTGGAAGGTGTCCCTGCCCACAGCAGGAGGATGGAAAAGGTGATCTTTGACGTCGCTTCCAACCCAAACCATTCTGTGATTCTATGATGATTCTATGAAGAGGGTTTCAGTTTCAAATAAGAGAATGGTTTAGGAGTTAGTTACTGTGCAACAGCACTGCACAGAGAGATCCCTCACGGGTTTTGAATGCATGTCTGCAGGTGATTTCTGGCTTTAGGCTCTCTAAAGTAAATTCTGTAAAGCCAAATTTTCATTCTTTTACATATCAAAAAAAACCATAAAAATTACATAAAATTCTAAAATTAGGCAGGCATAATATGTAAATATCTATGTATGTCCATATTTCATATATAGGGCATATTGTATATTCCCTGGTGATTCTACATGAAGTAATATTATATGTAATATAAGTAATAAATACCCAGTTTAAAATACAGAAGGATTGTTAAAATTATTATTTCATTATCTAAGACTAGTCTATAAAATTGCCCTCTGTAGCCTTGTACTGATCAAGGCTACTGTGTTGGTTTGCACTGAGTTTCCACTCTATCATTATTTATATAGAAAATATTGTATTCTGAACCCTGGCTTGGGGCTTGCAGCAGACAGCAGTATATGACTTTCTGATATCATAGGATTCCATTTATCAAAGTCACACAGATACTAATGGGTATTGATTGCACAGAACCTATCAAAATAAAAACAAAGAAAAATAAAACCAGACATTCATCCTGCAATCTGATAAAATCAGTGATGAGAGAAGTTGAAAGCCCTCTGTTCCTCAGACCAGGCTCTGCAGATTTGTCTCAGGGTAATACAGATGTAGATTTTAATCTTGCTTCACACTGTGCCTGAGATAGCTTTCTCCACTCTCAGCCACTTTTCTAGAGGACAAAATGTTTGCTTGTCAACAGTTTAGCCTTTTTTGCTTTCCATTAAACTCAGAAAACTCCCTTAACATTTAATTTTTTTCTTTAAGATTATATCAAAATACCAGTAATGATTTTGGAGGCTCTGTGCTGCATGATCCATTGTTTGCATATGAATTCAGGTGACTAGGAAATTGATAGGAAAAGGGAATTGAGAAAAACATGATCCAGTGCAAATAAAGAATTTATTTCAATTCATATCCTAGAAAAATTGCTCTTATTCACTTCCTCTTTCTGATTTTGATGTCTTCTATGGCAAAAGACAAAGAGTCATACATCACCTCATTTGGATTGTTGCCTTAAAAAAACCCACAGAGAATCTCCAGTACTTACTCTGTTTGTGAATCTTAAGTGAATAATGTGACTTCACTTTAAAGATGCTTTTCTTACAAGGTGCTTGCTACAACTCTAGGGTGGTCCTAAAGACATGAAGTACCCAAGTCAATTAATGAGAATATAAAAATCTGTATTGTCATGTCTTGCTGGTGAGACATCATCTGCTGTTATTGCTGGTTTGCTCTGCCAGCAGAAGCCCCTTAGGAACATCACTGTTGTGCCTTTGGCCAGACACTTATTGAGCTTTTAATTACAGGACATCATAGGGCATTTCATGGTTCTGTTCCTGTGGGCAGCATTACCATCCAAAGTGATGTTACAGGAGGTCAAGATATTTTAACTAGCCTTTTCTGTGTAAAAAGGCTCATGGAAAAGAAAGTGATTCTGCTAATGGGCAAACTTTCATTCATATCAGTACTTGGAAAGGTCTCTTGGTTACTGGAAGAGCCGTCTGCGATCTGAGCTTGTTCAGGGCTGTATCAAACAAAAACAGGAGACAGGAAACTTCAGAAAATCATTTATTTTAGAATTAAGAACCACTAATAGCATCTGTTTAATTAATCATTTTGTCATCTTCTTATATCAAGAATTTATGTTCCTCTTGACCTTTTCAGTTGTATTTTTAAAAAATTCTCATTATTCTTATCCTCTACAATAATAAGTGGTATTTAGGGTCTCCTATATCCTCTCACTGTATTACTGCCAGTGTGGCACTAATTAGATATATCAGCCACTTAGTTCATGCTTTTACACTGACAGTTTCTTTAGAATGGATATAACGAGAGTGAAAAAAAATCTGTAGTAAAATTCATGGTGAAATCAAATTTCCACCACTGTTTTACCTCATTATAGCAGCGCTGCCCCAAGCCTGCCAGAGCTGGGAAGCACTGGGACAATACTGTCAAACACAGTGTGGGTTTGGGCTTTGCTCTGTGCAGGAATCCAAGCTTTAGACTCTGATCCTTGTGAGTCCCTTGCAACTCAGAATATTCCATAATTCTATAGTGCTTCTACAAAGGCATCTGCTGCACATAAAGCAAAAAAATAATGCTGACAATAGTAAGGTAAAAAGAGCTTGAATGTTTCTGAGCATTTCTAACTCACTAGTTAGATTTTAGGATAAAGAATGGAAATAACAACTGGGCGTGGACAGAGTATGCACTTTCTTTTCAGGGCATAAAACTACATCTGTAACGTGAGACTATTTTAAAAATACCTGCTCTGGGACTTTTGAAAAGGTCGTACTGATTTTCAAGAGAATTCTGTTCCAGAGAATTTTTGTAGAAAGGACCTCCTTGTGCAACTATTATTTTGTATATTAATTACTTTTTGCTATCTGTGTTAAAGAACAGAATTTTGCATTCTGTGGCTCACATTCACAGTGAATGAATGAAAAGCTGACTCAGCTATATGTCACTTGCTGTGAAATACAGTTCTTGGATAACATGCTCAGCTAAATATGAGATGGCTTTGTCTTCTACAGCTGCCTTTCAGTTGGTTTGATTTAACAAGCTGCTGCGAAAAAAAATGGTCTATTAGACATACATCTTTGATATAGAAACAAGGCCTTTTTAGTAAAAATGTAATGTATACCAGGGAAGGCCCTTGTGAGTGACATTAATGCTCTAATGTTAATTTCTGTTTTGAAAAGCTTGCTTATTTGCACGTACAGTTGTTAATTGTTGGTGACACCAGACCCACCATCTTTTGACCTGCTTCTGAGCTTTAGATGCTGAGGGGGTACCCTTTGTAGTTCAACTGAGTATGTAGCAGTGTGATTAATGATACTTTTCTAAAATATTCCACGGTGGCCACAAAACCAATTTCAATTAGGTGTTACTGAACTTCCCTTTCTGCCATTCTAAATGCTATTCATAGATAAAAGTCAATTGGGGTTAGAATAACATTTAATTAATTCAATGTGACACTAATATAGTGTTAGGCATATTCAAAAATTTACCAGGCCCATTGAAGTGGTCATACTTGGACAAAGAATGAGAAGTACAGGGAATATATGTTTAAACTTGCAGTATCACAGGCATGTTTATTTTCTGACTTACTAGTTGAGACCCTTTTCAACATCAGACAGCTGTGCAGACGAGCATGTGTAGACCTAGCACGTGCAGACATAGCTCTGTGTGGCAGAAATTATTTGTATGTGCGTGTCCATACAGAATTAAAAATATTTGTGTCCCTACAATGAAGTTATTTATTGGACAGTGATAAAGAATCTGATCCTGCTGCCAAGAAAAGGAATGCAAAATACTTTAGTCTAGGAAATTGTAGACTAAGGGTTCATAAATAAAAACTGTAGAGACAAAGTCTATCTGTAAATGCACATTTTAGTGAAATTAAAGAATATAAAATTCTCAATAAAATACAGGGAAATTCAACTGCTTCTTCATTTAGGACATATATTATAGCAGCTGTTAGACTGAATACATTAAGTGAAAAATTCAAACCAAAATATTAAACAATCCTTAGCATTGATTTTTTTCAGTCTTTATTGTGTAGGGTATAAAAGTTCTGCTTCAACAGGCAATTTTACCTGTGCTGAGTCTCAGCACAGCAAAGAATTTAATAATGTATTTGATTAAAGTGTGGACATGCACTAAAAACCAAGTCTCTATTGATCTTCTTTGCTGACCTGACAATCTTTGCACTGTTTCTTAATATTTGTGCACAGCCAAGTACAGTTTTTTGTACATTCTGCTCTGTTAGTTAGCCAGTCTTGGTCCAAAGATTCTAAAGGTAGATCACTCTTCCCAATCAAGTAATAATCTGTAGGTGGAAGCCTTATAGTATTTTCTCTAATAAAAATATTTTCAATCTTGTTTTAACAGAGTAAGAAACAAGAAGTTCCTAAAGAAGAACAGGGACCAACAACAAAAAATTTGGATTTCTGGGCACAGCTTATTACCCTGATGGTCACCATTATAGATGAAGATAAAACAGCATATACACCAATTTTGAACCAGTAAGTAATTATTTTCCCCATAAAAGTTAAGAACCATGGACTTATTAAAATAAAGATAAGAAATACACCTGAATCAAAAGTTGTATTTTAAATAGAATCTAGCTAGAGATTTTTATACAGAATGTAACACTGACATAGTTTGATAAAAACTTAGTGTTCTGATAATGGAAAGAGAATATTTTGGTTTAGGAACATTAAAGACATGTGGTATATGAGTCATCCCAAAAATTTAAGTAGCAAAATATTATACAAGAGAGCTAAATGGATAGAAGGGAAATGTCAGTGAAATTTCAGTGAAGGGAATTTTCAGTGTGATCATATTGATGATACAAGAGTATCTTGGCACACGGGGTGTTCAAACCATGCTGAGACTCTTTTAGGTGTGATTTTTAGGCATGTAATTATAAAAAAATAATGAACTTCACAAAGAAACCCTCTCCAAAGTTATGATTGGCTAGCCAGACTGACTTGAAAATGTATAAAGTGGAGAGCAGTATCCTGGAGATGGAAGTTGACTTCTCAGAATTGAAGATGTAGCAGATGAGGGAGGTACAATCAATAATCAAGACAAGTCAAATAACTTAAAGTTGATACATGAGTAGAAGGGAGAGGAACAATCGATAAACACAGAAAAATAAGCAATTCTGGGGTTTGAACATGAAGTATATAGAAAGAGTGCAAAGAAACATGTTTCACATATTACCGCTGGAGAAACAGACCTCACACTAATTGAAACGTGACATGAAGAGGCCCTAGGGAAATGTTTTAGCTCTTTGGAACCATTTTACAGAGAGATTGCAGAAAATCTGGACATAGGCTAGCTGTGATGACTTATGCAAAAGTTAACATTGAAACCTACATCTGCATTACAACTAAACAATTAATAAAGGTTTCTGCAGTTGCATTTAATTGAATGCTCTGAAGGGGAGCAGGAAGAGTCTGGTTTTTTCAGCCAAAATAGGGTAGATCCTAAAAGGCACTCTGCACATTGAGATGTGCTTGTCTGTTGATAAAAGGCACCATTCTGTTTATGGCCCCAAAGTAAAAGTAACAAAACCCCCTGGTGATAACCAGAAGCTAAAAGATATTTCATTGGCTTCTGACTCCTTCCTTTACTTGAAATAAATGAGGTATTATTTCAGTCCTGCATAATAAGCATCTCTGTGTTCAATCATGTGTTGCACTGACCTTATTAAGGAATAAGTGAGACAAATACATATATGTGATTCATTTCAGTGTCTTAATTGAAATTAAACAAGTGTATTAGTGGGTTAATTATGCTAAGAATTGTTCTAGCTGTGTTTTTATACAAATGTGAAGGAGAAAGTAAAGGCATAAAGAACAGAGTTCTTCTAAGGGGATTAGAAGGTTCCCTAAAGTACCGATGAATGATTGTGTAAGATGTGAAAAGAGAATCAGGAGTGGATGGAATTGGGACAGATTAAGGGAGAGAGCTTGTGTCTCTGACTTCTCTCTCGCTGTTGCTGTTGTTTTGTAAGTGAAAGAGTGAATACGGGGAATAACATGTCTTTTAGAAGCAGGAGACATCAGAAGTAAAAGATGAAGAGGCTGTGGGTGGAAAAAAGACTTGAAAAACTGTTCAGATTTGCTTTGGATACATTTTTTAGAAAGAAAAGCTGCTCCTTACGCAAAAGCAGCATGTAAAAACTGTTGATAAAAAATGAGACAGCCTCTTCCCCCCTGCTTACCCCAGAAAAGAAAATGGGTTAAAATGGATTAATGGGAAATATAAGTTGAATACACAAGAATACTGCACAAATATTACTTCTTATCAGAGATATATGGCGATGCAGTGTCTCAGTGGACTACTCAGGCCTGCATCCATTCGAATCCTATTTTAGAAATGAGGTAACCAAAGATGCCCAGGAGAGCATTCTGATAGAAATTTTCACAATTGTATAATATTGCTCAGAATTCTACTCCTCAACCAGTTTTGGAAACCCTATTTTTATACCTACCTTAGAAGCAAAAATTATACTGTGATGGAGTGGTTTGAACTGTATCAGATTATGAATCCAGATGAAACATGACGTGATGGCCTCAGCAAGCATTGCAGCCACTGACAGACCATACCAGACCACCCAGTGGGAGTGTGGTGAACCTGCAGTTCTTACATGACGTGAGAAACTTGACAAGTTTGAGGGGAAAACATGGTCTGGTATTTAAGTTGTAACATTCTCCTTCTCATAGTTAAACAATGTAAAATGTGTTTGATCTAGGACTTCCTGGCACTTCTAAATATGCATTCTATGGGCTGTGAAAATGGAGAAATTGCTATCAAAATAAAATTCCTATTCTAATAAAAGGAACATCAAATTAAGGACAAAATCTTCAAGTCTAATATGCTTCATATTTTAAAAGCAAGATCAAAATTTGGGCCTCTGCACCCTTTTTCTTTTTTTTTTGCACATATACTCAGCACAGTCAAATTTTCATTATAGTAAAAATTTAAGAAATGAGACAGCTCTAGTGGGACTTTTAAATTAATTCTTTACTGATCCTTAGATCTCTGCAGTGTAAGGATCTGTTTTCTCTGTGATCACATTGTGTTCCACACACTATGGAAAGGACGAACACGTGAAATCTGCAGGAGGAGATTTCCTCATGCCTCAGGAACTAGGAGGTTTAATATCTCTGAGAAGTTGGGGATAGTCACTTATATTGTAGAAACAGCATAATTGTAACCTACGTGTCAGTGAGTTATGAAACATAGGTCAGTGGGAAAAAAAATTATGGAAGGAAGTGAAAAAATCAGAGTACACTGTATCATGGATTGGACTATGTCAGCCTAACTTTAGAATGTTTCTTGGATGATGGAAAGTGTATCTGATGTGTTTTGTGTCTTGATCCAGTGATATTCCCCATTATTAATTACACTTTATTCTGTGGAAGCATATGAATATCACTTCTTTCATTGAACGTGAGAACATTGTGTGTAACAAGGATGTTCTCATTCTTTCACAATACCCACTGTCACCTTGTCCTGTAACAATGTCTCATACACTGACAGACCAGATTAGTTATATAGATTATATAAAGTCTTCCCCATTATTTTTTCTTCAGGGAAAGGAATGTTACTTTGGTTAAAAATAAAGCTTTGGATAGATGGAGGATAGAGCACAAAATGTAAGACTGAATGAACTCTTGGCCCACAGTTTTAATAGAATATATCTTTTCGAAAATCAGATAGAACTTTGGTCTTAAGGGTTAGTGAAGCAGTGGCCGTGGGCAGCACTCACAGATGGTGTGATCTAAACTCTATTTTGTGAATGCATTCACAAAAATGAATGTATTCACCCCCTAGGACTTGTGAGATTTAGCACCTGGATGAGATTGAAGCCACTAAGTATGGAAAATGAGCTATTCTGAGAAAGCGCATCTGAGGTTCAGAGATTTGATATTCTCAAGATGCAGCAGACTGGAGATTTGGCAGCACAGATTAAGAAAAAGCATTTTTAATTGTCATGATAGAATTTTCAGAGTTTTGGGTTGAACTAGAAACACACAGTACTGTCTGGGATAAATGCTTTTGGGGGTTATATATGTTTTGCTTATACATTGATTCTTTTCATTTTGCTTTAAGCTGAGTTCAATTTCATTCCATTGATCTGTGGTTTTATATATAGCCCTTTGTTAGAACTAGCCAATGAGAACTGTTTTCACTAAATTTTTGCTTAATTAAAATCAATAGAGGGAAGACATTTATAAGTGGCTGTCTTGTATATGCAATTTAGTATTTTTGGAAATACATGGATATGGTCCTGTATGTGCAACATAACTCCTCTGGATAAACTGAGATTTTATATAGTTCCAAGAACGACATAGAAATTGAGAAAATTATGGCCTATGGGGCAGAAATAACTGCAGCAAGAGCAAGCTAAATGACTGACAGAGTGCTCTCCTGGTTGTCCTTTTGCTTCACTAAGAAATGTGAAAATACATGGGGTTTACAAAGATTAGAAAATGTAATGTGTAGAGATTTGCATGGGAAATTTCTCTGGTATTTTGCTGCTTAGGGATCAAATTCTGAAGTCTTGAAAAGGTCTTTTTACCTAAAAATAAGGTGATCAAATACAAATAATACAGAATACCATACTTATATAGATGCTTTAGTATTTGACCTTTGATTATCTCTTCCCTTTAGTAAGACAGCTGCTTCTGTTACCCTTTACCTTTGGCATGTCCAGGGTGCTGTGTGCTTGTGTTGTGCATTAGCTGTCAGCTTCTCACCCACAGTGAACGGCAGGGATACCCCTCGTCGCTGCATAGTGCCCGTGACTGACAGCTGTGCAATGCCCACCGGTCTGTTACAAGTATGAAAACTATCATCAGTTTTAGACTTCACCTAAGTGAAGCCAGGTGGCATGTGTTGAACTACATTCATTTAAACAACATTGATAACTGCAGTTTGTGTGTGCATGTGCTTTCCCAAGTTAAAATGCACAGACATATCTATTAATCACTAATCAAACACGCGTGTTTTTATCAGAACCGGCCTTGCCTTATGGCCAGCTTTGCAACATGGTCAAAAGAAAGTGTCAATATTAAATCAGCTGTTCAATACTTCCTCAGAGCAACATTGTCAAAGTTCAAGTCTGGTGCTAAAAGAGAGCTCAGAGTGAACTGGAGGTAAAGAAATTGAGACAGCTGAAATGCATTTCAGCTTTTGAACAGAAATTAATTTTGTGTTAACAGAACTAATACCAACTTCTTTAACTGAGTGGCTATTAGCATAAAGAAGGCTCAGTGAACTGAGCTAGCAACTGCTCCCTATTAAAGTGGCAGAGCTAATGAGCTGTTTAAGTACTTTTTCTTTGCAGATATGATCAGGGTCAAATAGGTCTCTAAAGGAATGCATTACTTAGATCGTACTGCTGCCACTTTAAAGTTGCATGTAATTCTCATTCTTTCTAAGTCAACAAGACCTTTAAAAATTCTTACATTTTTACAAAAAGTATTACAGAATATTTTCTGAATTTGATTAGTGCTTTAATAAAAGGTCAAAACACTCTGGATCAAATTCTCTACAAGTATGCAGTGTAATAAACTTAACACAAAAGCCACGCAGCTCTGTGTATTTCGTCATGAATATATTCCCTTATTTTCTGTATTCCTTGTGAGCTGTGGGTGTATTTCTGTGGCTCTCACTGCACCCCTGTGCTATGAAGAACTGCTTTACCCCACTGGGAGGTTCTGTGCTCTGCTTTCTGCTCTTCAGCTGCCTGACCCACCTGCCTCTGCTTCTGGGCCCTGAGAATGGCTCATATTAATGTCCCACATCTGCATTAAAGGCAGCCCTTTTTTTAAGACAAAAAATATGACATAAACACTCTGTCGATCCCTAAAATGCCAGCTTTTGCTGAAAATGGTAATTCAAAGATTAAAGCCTTTCTTTTACATAGAATGAGAAGCAGCTGGGATCTATGAAAAAGTTATGTAAAAATACTTAACTGATAACAGCAGAAAGTATCTAAAAAAGGACTGTTTTTCCAAGATGACATGAAGCATAAGACCAAAACTAAAATTCTGATTCAAAATCTGCATTTCACTACTTGTTATATTCTTTAATGTTTTATCCATATGTCAAGGTGGAAGTCTTCAGTGAATTGGATTCTACAAATATATAAACCACTAGAGCTTCACAGACAGCAGTGTCACAAGGGAATTAAGGAAAACCTGTACCTGCTAAAGATCTGAGCCAACTGTTTAATATTCTTCGTAAGCCATCTGATTCATCTAAAGCTGAGGAATCATGTGGAAGATAGATGAATGCAAGATAAATAAAATGTCACGTGAGGGAGTTTGTGCAGCATTTAACTAATTACTCATCCAGGCCCCCCACATTGGGGAAGTTTTTATTTGAAGGTTGGATGGTTTATATAATTGTTACAAAACATAAAATACAGTAAGTGCATACTAGGGGAATTATTTTGTGGAAATATTTGCCTTTTTGCTGTGCAGCTGTAAGTGTAATTCCTAGCAGCAGGTGAACTGATGTAATGTGATTGATTGCAGGTTCCCTCAGGAGCTGAACATGGGAAAAATCAGTGCTGAAATCATGTGGACTCTGTTTGCCCAGGACATGAAATACGCTCTGGAAGGTAATTAGAACAAACTGTTAATTACACTGGTGAGTTCACCAAGACTGATTTTCACTGCAGGTGGTAACTGGCACCAGATTTCTGTGTCGGGTTAGAGCTTTCTGGTGTACTTGTTTGAGACACTTTGTAAGTTAGTGAAAAGGAAGGGTTATAAGGAATCAAATCATTGTACTGTGAATATATGAAGTTTTCTGTGGAAGAAGGACACAAAAGGACTGTGACTTGAAATGCTGCCTCTTAGATCTGATAAAAATCTTCAATGTCCAAAGAGGCACAAATATGCTTGCTAGAGAGAATTGAAGACACTCCAATTTTCCTCACTAGCTGAAAATTGCTAACTTGCCCATAAGGAGCATTTCCAGAATGAAATTATGGAGAAAGCACACACTTTTAATTAAATCTTTTTGTGTTCAAAAGGCAGGATGTATTCATTCTAGTTCCCACAGAATCAAATGCAGTTTCATTTTATCTCTTAAGATATTGCTGTGGTTAACCATTGTTAAAATACACGGGGTTTTGCTATATAGCAGATTGTCTCCAACTAATGGCTTCAAACACACAATAAAATATGGTTATTGCAGCAAACCAAGTAAAAATACCTGCATGAAACTGGCACTGTCTTTAGTCAAGTCTGCTACTAACTACAGAGCAAGTCTGAAAGGGGTGAGAAAAAACCTGAGGTTGGCTTTAAATAATTATGCAATTCAGTAGGCATAAAGGATTAAAAAACTCAAATATTTGAAGATTCACTTCTGTATTATTCTCTCCAGAATGTGTAATGCAATAATATCAGTGTGGTGGTGCTTTGATGATGTGGTGGATTTTTATGATGACAAAGAAAGAGAAAAGATGAGTGGCTAGAATGGCTATTGATGGAAAAACTGTTTTGTTTGTCTGCTGTTGAGTTACTTTATTTTGTTAATGGTGTTATTTGAATGTGGAACTCCTGTACTAACTACAGCAGAGGAAAAAGAGGAGAAAGGAAGGAAGGTAATTAAAATATGTACCATGACAGTAGAAGACATGAGACATCTTAGATGTGGGTAGGAGAAGAGATACTCAAACTATTGTTTCAAAGTGATGTTCTGCAGTCATGTCAGAGTGAATCAGAAGTACAAGTTTGAGAAGGGATTTCAGGCAGGACATCATCCTTTAGGATTGATCAGTGAAGGCAAAAGCTTCCAAGAGCTGAGAAACATGAAGACCAAGTGAAAGCCACTGTTTCAGATTAAAGCATTTTCCCAGTTCCATCAGCGAAATCTTTCTATCTTTCTAAACTTTCTGTCTGGAGAGGCTGTCAGTCAGGAACAGCTATCGGGAAATTGCTCTTCAGTAACTCAGTGTTGTGCTTGCCTTAGCACAGGTTGGTGAGAATTTCTAATAGCCACCAGTTGCCATGACTTCATAACCTTGAGTGTGCAGTTACGCTCCACACACGGACATCCCTGAGCACACAGAGCTTGTAGTGCTTTAGCCATTGAACTATAAACATCCTGTACTGCAACAAGATCATTCACAAAACATCGCTCCCTCTGTTGTAAGAGTGTTAAGTAGAGCACATTGATCACTCACAAGGTAGCTTCAGATCAAGCCGTGGTTTGTTTCTTGGTTGTAAAGAGTAGAACAAGAAGCTCTTAAGAAAAAGTTAATTATACAGTATATTAAGTGTGGATGGTTGGGCTGAATCAGGACTTTAAAATAAATATTAATGTTAATATTAATCCTTATTCTGCGGAGAGAGAGATATAGAAGGCATTTGACTTTTTATGTTCCAGACCAGTCACTGAATGTGGTCTCATTGCTGTGTTGCTGTGGATACTGACTTTCTGAGGAGAGCAAATGCCATTGCTGGCATTAGGAATTCTGAGCTGCTCCCAGAATCATTAGTGAAACAGTTCCTGCGTATAAATAATAATTAAAGGAAATTGAAATTAGTATAAGTTATTATTTTGAAATTAGTATAAATTGCTATAAATATACACAATTTCACCTTCTATGATTTCATTCCTAAACAGGAACCTCAGTAAATCTAGTCACAAAATATAGATCAGTATGCTGATCCTCTACCCAGCTTTGCTGGGACTTGAATTATTAATTCTTTCCATAGATATTCTACAAACTGGGTTTAACTCAGTTGTTGATGGCAATAACATTTTTTTCTTTAAATTCTGTAAGATTAGAAGCAAGACCTTAAATACGTTCACAGTTGGTCCTCATGGTTTTAATGGAGTTCATTAAAATGCATTGCATTCTGCTATGCCACTCTCGCCTTCCAAGTTATTAACATAGGCTACCATCTGTTCATACCTAGTGTCCAGGGCTGTGATTGCAATCCTTCCCTACTCCAATTTAGTATTAATCTCCTGAAGCAGCATCTTTTGTGTTACAAAGTTGATTCCTTTCTGCATCCAATCAAGAAGCAATGAACTGGTCCAGCATTGTTTGCAAAAGGATTGCTCATGTGATAAAAAAGATTAGATTAGCTCATCCAAGATCCTGTTTCTGGTTTTACCCACTTCATGTATTCACAAATATGTCCAACCACACCCGTCATCTTAAATTCAGGAAATAAGAAGACAGCGAATGCTGGAGCATCCACTTTGCATTCCTTTTCCCTTTTTCCTAAGTGCAGCTCAGAAGGGCTGCTCAGGCTCTCTGCTGTCCCTGTACAGCCGAATCCCTCCTGGCTCTGCCTGGGGGGCGCGTGCAGTGCAGAGATGCTGCTCTGCACCAGTGCCCTCTGCCCCCCTCCTCTTGCAGAACAACGCAGCAGGCACCACCCAGCCTCTGCCTTCTCCTGTCCCTTGGTCCTTGCCGGGACGCTCCAGCTCGGAGGCTGTTGCTGTGACGGGGAGGAGTCGGAGGGGTCAGAGCTGCCATGGCAGTGCCTTTGGCTGGAGAAGGGCAAAGCCGTGTCTCTGTGAGTACCGAGGCAGCAAAACTGGCACTGGGGAACAGCTTGGGGTTTTGGTGAGGGAGGAAAGGACATCCCAAAGCACAGTTCAGATCTCCGCAGCTGCCAAGGTCAGGGCTACACTGCCAAGCTGACATGCCTTGGAAACAAAACTGTACTAAAATCTGATATTGAGTTCATAATTTCATTCTAGATTTTCTTCCAATTTAATTTAATTGAAATGTTTAGCCTTTGCATAGTGTTAAAAGTTTTAGGTGAACTTTAACAAATTGAGTTCACACCAGTTACATATTTTTTTTCTGATCTAATGGATTATTTTCATGTATAGATTTTGCATGAAGAAGGTATCACATGTTTCTCTTTGAGAATTGTCTTCATTAGATTTGGTCTCTTTGGGGTTTTTTTCTTCTTTGCAGGTTATTCATGAAGCATCAGTGGTTTGCATGATACATTATAAATTGTTGTTTGGCATTTAGTTTACATAAACATCATATCCTACAGGATGGTAATATTTTTGTACTGTCTGATCCCCCAATTATTCCATATTTTTGCTGCAAATAAATGAAAACAGAGAGAGAATTTCACCAGCAGTGCTTATGATTTATTACTGACTTCATATGGTAAGAAATCTTTTCCTTTACAAGTATGAAGATGGAAAGGTTAAAAGATGATGAGGTAAATTTCCTCTTATGGTCAAGTGCATTAGTTCTAAACTAAACATTTGATACTGCTTCGCCTCCAGGAGAATAGGATAAATCCATTAAAACTGCTTGTTTCCACATTATCTTTTAATAAGCCTGAAGTGCAATTTGCTGGGTAAGAATTCGAGAACACCTGTGTGATTTTGCCTTTGCAGGCAGAGCCAGATACAACATAGGTAATTATTTAAGTGCAGCCTCGCATTTATCTTCCTGCTGGATTCTTCCTGTTTTGTACTTCAGTCTACTAACAGCTTATAAAATCCAGGCATGCCTGTTTGATAAGGTTTTATGCTCACTTTGCACACTTGTGACGAGGTAAATAGCAGAGCATCAGGTTCCTTCACAGAAAGACACATTTATTTTAAAAACTAAGCAATAAGTAAGTGGAAGAAACCTGTCACAAAAATTACATTGAAGATGCAAAGCTGAGTATTCAGTAGCTAACTTCTAATGCTATTGAAGTGCTCTTTGTTACCTTTATTCTGTTTTCCATCCCAGATTCAAGCATTATACTATCAAATAATAAAATCATGGAATAGTTTGAGTTGGAAGGGAACTTAGGTCATCTAGTTCCAACCCTCATGCCATGGGCAGGGATGCCATCCACTAGACCAGGTTGCTCAGGGTCCAATCCAACCTGGCTTGAGAACTTCCAAGGATGGGGCATATATTCTCTTTTTATTTTGCAATTTTTATACATATTAGAGGTTTATGAAAGCCTAATCCATATAAATTGGATTCCTATTAGCATTACTTTTCTTCTTTTATTACTTTTATTACGTTCTTTTTTTATTACTTTGAATAGATGTTAAAATATCAGTATGAAGTACTTGAAATTTCAATAATATTCTTCAAAACCAGGGCTTTAATTATCATCATAGGTCTCATATCCATAGGATGGACTACTTCTTCTGCTTCATTTATAGCTTCCGTTTCCTTACACTTTCCATGGTCAATGAATCTACAAAGCAAGAATTCCACCAACAGTAAAAGAGAATCGTTCAGGTTATTTCACTCATTGGAAGCAAGTGCTTATTTCCTTTTATAATCAATAGTAGCCATGTATATCCAAAGACAGAATTTTGTCTCCAAACATTTATTCTTTGAATATTATCTAGTTAGCATCATGGTACGCAAATTTCACTCTGATACAATATTGAAGGGTTAAATTTATACTGAGGTTGATCTTATTCACTTACTTGCAGTCCTGGCATTTTTCTTGTCTTGGCAGCAAGCAAAACAGAGCAGGTTTATGCATAATCAAGCTGCACATCTTGCATTGCCCTTTTGCTGATAGCACATCCACTTTTCTGGAACTTTTCTGGAAGTATTTGGCTTTGGAAGTAGTGATTAATTGATGACGCTAGTAGGAGTAATAAGGACTACAAATAAGCAGTAAAAAGCAGCTGCGTAATGTTAATAAGATATCAAAGTTGATATCTTGGCCTGTTATCTGAAACATTTAGGCAATATAAAACAGCAGCAAAAAATGGCAAATGCAATGTTTTGAGAAGATAGGGTAGTTTGCAGCAGGTTCATACATCCCTCATGATCGTGCATGTTGCATCTCTTAGGTAGTACATGACATTGGTATTTGATGCCCTTGAAGTTCCCATGAGACATTTATCTCTCCCAGGAAACCATGTACAGCTCTGCCTTTTCAGACACCGAGCAGGTGCCCCTGAACTCTCTTGCACCTGCTGTGAAATGTCAGGCAAATCTGAGCACTCTGAGCAAATGGCCTCTTGCTTTGAGAGCTTCTCGTTGAATATAAAGGGCAACGTCATATCAGCTTTTACAGTGCACTGCATTAAGTCAGGGATTGATTTGCCACATCCACTGCAGGCAAGAAGACAAAAAAGAACAGCAAATCCATTTTTCCTCACCATTCAGAAAAAGACAGTCTGTCTTCCTTCCCTCACCTCTGTCACAGAATCACAGAATTGTTAGGGTTGGCAAACACCTGTGGAGATCATCCAGTCTAAACCCCGTCACGGCAGGGTCAGCTGGAGCAGGTGACAACAGGAATGTGTCCAGGCAGGTTTGGAATGCCTCCAGAGAGGGAAGACTCCATGACCTTCCTGGCAAGCTGTTCCAGTGCCCTGCTACCCTCAACTGAAAGTTCTTCCTCATGCTGAGATGAAACTTCTTATGTTTTAGTTTATGGCCATTGCTCCTTGTCTTGTTGCTGGGCACCACTGCAAAGAGTCTGGCACCATCCTCGTGGCGCCCTCTTTGGAGATATTTGTAAGCATTAATGAGAGCCCCCCCCTCAGCCTTGTCTTCTCCAGACTGAACTGGCCCAGCTCCCCTCCTAGGTCTCTCCTCATGAGAGAGATGCTCCAGACCCCTCATCATCTTTGTGGCCACCCCCTGGACCCTCTCCAGTAGTCCTTCCTGTCCAGGGAGGAAATACAAGTCCATGGAAAGGAATCTTTGAACAAGATCTAAATTGCCTTTCTTAGTCTACTAAGTTTACTAAGGCATGTTGCCTTAGTAAATGTACGTGGTGTCTTTTTACTTCAGTTTCCAATTTGCACAGCTTCATCACCCCACGGAGATGTTCTAGGTGCAGTCTGTTATGTTTGTGAACTGTTCAAGGATATTCTGATGAAAATTTCCCAGTGAATGCAGAGAAAAGATTGACTGGGTAGAAGTCTGTTGTGAAAGATGCGACATATTTTTTTAAAGGAGAATTAGAGGGGAGGTTAAATGTAATTTAGAGATAAGTGTAATCCAGAAATGATGAAATGACAGAAGTTTTTCAGGTTTTGGTTTGTTATATTTATCTTGACACAAAGAGCCCTCTCAGAAAGGTCAGTAGTATTTCACATTATAAAAATCAATGTAAATTATATATAATTATCAGTTAGTTCTGTTCAACTCTCTATTTCAGTTAATAAGCAGTGACTTCCATTGCCTTCAGCAAGTACAAGAATCCTGGGATAAGATTCTAGTAGAATGTAATGTTTTCTTCTAAATCAGTTATGAACTTTCAGTTAAATTTTTTCTTCATTTGTGGCCTGTACACTTCGTTACATTCATACAACCAAAGGCTTCAGGTTTCTTTCAGCAGTACAGGGATTAAATCTAGAGCACTATAAGCATAAAAAGAGGCAGTGGCATAGCAACCACGTCTGTATTGTGGGGAAATTGCACTGGGATCAGGTGCATTAAACATCAACTTCTACTTTTCTCCAAAACATTGGTGCATCTGTGCTGTGTAATGTTTGCATAGATTCAGAGGGAGGAATACCAATTCATACCCCGTCCATATCATTCCTTGCAGGAGCTTTTCTTTTCCACTAGCTGTATCCAATTTGTGTTCCCAATTACCCTTCCCAATTATATGACTGCAAGTTTGGAAATAGCAGGTTTTCTGAAACAGCAGTTCTGGAAGAAATAGATTGCAGCTGGTAGTCTCTAGAAAGATTGGTAACTAATTATTGCAAATAATATGGAATTATGTCACAATGGTTGAAAATAACAGCTGAGTATTGATGGGAAAATTTGCAAACACAAATGCCATATGCTTAATCTCAATCATTTCTGTTTAATAAACTGTAGGGCAATAGTTTCTATGTCAGTCAAACCAGCTGGTTGTGATGTAATTAATTTGCTTCACATAAATATTCTTTATAGTAGTTAATAATCCCTGAAAAATTATCTCTAAAGCCTGAAAACTAGATGAGGGCTTTTTAAGATAAACATATTTATGTGTATCTATTCAATTTGTTCATTTTTTACAGACTAATTTCCTTGAAGTTCTTGTTCATAAAGATTTGAAATATACTTTAAAACCATCTTATTAGAATACTTCAAGCAGCTTAACTATATGTTTTTACAAAAAATATTGGCTTGGAAACTGTTGTAGGAAAAAAAAATTGCTCTGAGGTTTTGTACCCAAATAAGGAAAATCAGAGTTGAACGAAGTATCAATTTGATTATCTGAATATTTAACATGTTCATCTTTTATGAAGGTTGCTAGATTACCCTTTTTTCCTTTTTTAGCTACTAATATATCCCAAAAATTACCTGGAAACTCAGAGTGATGTTATTACCTCAAGGTTAAAAATAAAAAAGGATTCTGTAGTGAACAAGATTCTATTCCAGTTTGTTAAATGACATTCTGTCTTTAGTGTCATGTAGATATTTCTGCTTAGAAAGTCATCATTATGAGTTTTATTTGTTACCCAAAGAAAATATTCTCAGCTTTCTCTAGCAATTGCTGGGGAAATGAGCAAGAAATCAAACACAATTCCAAAGTACTGTTGTTTGGTCAAGGCCTGGGAGGAAAGTACTTTGATTATAGTCGTTCCTGTTATGTTTCTGTGTACATTTTTCTCTAAAAGAACTGCTGCCTGCGATTAGGTTATGTGCCAGATACAGCGTCACCAGCTCTGTGCCTGATTCCATCACACAGCAAGTTCTTTTGCATATTTTAATGCATTCCGTGCAATAGAACGTGTAATAAAACATCCATGTAATAAAACAATCTCTCTCTTTTCTTGGTTATACAAATGACATCTGGGCAGATTTTATTTTTTTTTCTTCAGTGCTGTTGCTTACTGGAGGTCTTCTTAAGGGGGCTCCCATCTCTGTGATTTGTACTGCTGAGATGGAACAATTCCTTGCAGTTTTCATTGTGGTTGCAGTTACAGTGTCTGTCACTGCAGGCCTGTGAAATACATTCATTGCAGCAGCAGCATCCCTAAGGAGATATTCCCTCCCACCCCAAGTGTCATCAACGATAGAAAACAGTTACACTTACTGGAACTGCAATTCCTAAAAGCAGCTAAAGTGCCCCATACGCACAACCAAAGTTTACAGATGTTCCAGTTTACAAGAATCTTACCAGTGTTTTTTTCATTGATATAGATCACACAGTGATATAGAATATGCCAGCATGGGAACTGAACCTGACATCTTTATGGAACTTATTGGATGAGTAGGTGCTTATAAAAATATTCTGCACTACAAGGAATGTGTCAGAAAAAGAGGAGCACAAAATAAAAAACATTAACAGCATTAGGTTTGCTGTACTGGAGATTTCCTTCCCTAGAATCAGTTATGAGAATGTTCAGGTATTTCTGTCATCATCTCTCCCAAGAGCACATTTCCACACAGTTGGCAGATTTGGTTCCAGATGGACTCAGTAGTATAATAATTTTGCAAATCAAGAGTGGACTTTTTAAAAAAGAGTTGTATTGTGCAGCTACTACATCTGTCTTCCAGAAAGCCCCATTGGGTATGTGTGTAC
>WEIT01002510.1:0-55458 GCA_013389985.1 Dryoscopus gambensis | reverse complement strand
TTATCCAGTTAAAATTGTCACAGGCTGACTCATAGGGGCACCTGTTTCCTCCATCTTTGGTTTATGTGAACTGAAGAGGTAAAATACATGGATACTAAATGACTTTGCAGGTCATGTGAAGCATTTGCTGATGTTCTCATACTTTAATATCAGGAACTGTGGATGCATTTTTCACTTATATTTAACTAGAAATAATATCCTGGGAGACTCTTTAAATATTCTCTAAGAGGCATAACAGCCTGGAGAAGAAAGTTCAATTATTCATGAATTACTTTTGTGCTCATTTTTAATGTGTTATAAATCTTAAATTTAAATAAAAAGAAAATATCAATGAATGGTATGTGTAAGTTGTACCCTCCTGGACAAGCTTGCTAATTGTGGCAAGTAGCTCATTTCTAAAATTGAAAAAAGCATTTTCTTGGTTTGTCATACTATAGCAAACATTCTAAAGTGACATTGTATAGTCTAATAACCCATTTATGCAATGCTTGAATGAAAAAAAAGTGCAATTCATTTCAGAAATTCCACTCTTTTGGGATGCAGTGTAAAATAGATTTTTAACAATGACTTAAGCAGCAGATATGCAGTGAATTTGATAGCAATAACATAATTGTTCTCAGTGAAACACTGGTCTACCTTGTAAGAATACCTTTTGTAGAGCAAATGTTATGTCATTTAGCTTTCTATAATAGTTTGTGAAAAAACTGCTGCATAAAAAAAAGAGATTCCTCAGAACTATGAGAGAAGGCAGCATCTTTCTCTCTGTGGTTCTGTTTAATGCCAGTAACAATTATACTGTTCTGGGGAGAATTTGTAGTACTCTCAAGTAGCATGAAGATGAATAAATTCACTATTTAGACAGAAACTGATTTAATGATTTTTCTTGAGTGTGGTGGAAAGGCAGTGAAGGTGAAAATGCTACTGCAATGCTAAAAAGGCAATAAAAGCCCACAGGGGCACTTCATAAGCGGATTTGCACAAAACCTGGTAACTCACTGCATAATAACACACTTCTGGAACGCTTGCTGAATGGCATGGTGTACTGCTGGAGTGCTGATTTGACATAACAGTGAAACTCAACATTTCCTTCTAGTGTACCTGGCTAGATCTGAAAAACACAGTATTTGTTTTCATAGTGCATTTTCACTGACAGAGAATCCAGTGGTACATTCAAGTGTATGACAGAGGATGGGATTCTCCTGCTGTTACAGAAAATTAGGTTCACATCCAGATATATGAGATTTGTGTAATACTGTGTTGCAAAGCAAGCAGAAGAAAGAAGCAAAAAGGAGGCTTGAAGGTGCTAAGTTCTTAATACATACTGTTTACACAAGAACATCATTCCTGCTGAGCACCTGTATTAGGTCATATTTTAAGGGAGCTGGGAAAAGAAATTACTCTTTTGCTTAGGAAAGAATGTGCAAGTGACATGACACCTAACAGATGAGATCTGTGGAGATTTTAGGAAGCCGTGAGCTGTAAGCAAAGATATGATTATTCTGCCCAAAACTTGTAGATCCCTGGTTTCATGCTGTGGGAAAAGGAAATAAAAGGTTTGAGCAAGGATGAAGTGCCTGGTAGCTAAAGGAGAGAAGGGATGGAGCTGTCCAGGTCTGCAGTGGCTGGGTGAACAATGCAGAGCCTAGTGTACAAGCTTACACAAGGATCCAACTCCTGCAAGAAAGATGGATGTTTGCTCCAAACAAATTAAATCAAACTTTAAAAATGCAGGAAGTGATTACAAGTGGCTCCTGCCACCCACCTCCATCTGCATATTCAGTATGTGGCAAACAGGAGGACACTGAGAAGGTGAAGTCCATTTGAAAAATTTCAAAAACACTTTATTTAACCATCTTTTCTACTTATGCCACAAGTCAGCTGGCTGTAGAGCTATGGAGTTGGCTCCTCTTTCTTTTTCTTAGCTCTAATGAATGCAGGTTCCACAGAGTCATCTAGGACTGGCATTTATAGCTTCGTTTATATACTTCTGGCTCCTACACAGCTATGGTTGTCTTTTCTAGCTTGACACTCAAAAGCTTCTTAACCATTTTGTAACAGAAAAAGAAGAATCTAAAGAATGGGAAGTCAGCAAATTTGTGGTTTTTTCTCACTGCAGTGAAGAGAGGTGAGAAGCCTAATTTGTGGTTTTGGTCTTTGGTTTTTGTTTTTCCTAAGGGCACTCAGATCCTGAAAATTGAAACTCTGGGTACTACTACCTCTGGAAAAATCAAACCAATTATGCTTTAAAATGCAAGTCCTGTATTATTGTGTCACCAGTGCACTGAGGTACCAGAATGTTATTTACTGTTAGAATGCTATTAAGTGCTTTTATTTCCACTCCTTCTATTACAGAACATGAAAAGCAACGATTATGCAAAAGCACAGATTATATGAATTTGCACTTCAAAGTGAAATGGTTTTATAATGAATATGTGCGAGAACTCTCTGCTTTCAAGGATGCAGTGCCTGAGTACTCTCTGTAAGTGATGTTTCGGGAAGGCTTCCGTGAGTCTGGGCTTCATGCAAGGTTTATTTTGGTCAAATATTTATGCTAGGGTTTGTGCAAGATCTCAAGGTGTGTAGCACTGGCAACTACTTTTTACACTTCTTTCTCTTTAATTCTTCATTCTATCAAGTGAAATAGTCCAGGTGATAAATGTGCAATTAGCTATTTCATAGATTTCTACAGTTGTTGTAACTGCAGGTCTTCAGAGATGACAAAATGCTGTGGTCAGAAAATGTCTGAGGAAGGTATGAGATGTGGGAGCAGCAGCACTATTAGTTACAGGTCCCTGCATTTGTTTTACAGCCAAATTTGGATAAAGATGTAATGCTAATGGGATATACTACTGAAATCATTCTTACTGGATCGGGTTAATACTCAGCTGCTGGTTTTCTTTTCACCTGTCTCCCTACAATAACTATATTCAGTCCTGTCCTTTCATATGAGCTATCCTTAATCTTCTGCCAGTCTGCTGGTTTGCTGAGATGGTTTGAGGCCTGTTATCACTTTAATTCTTTCTAAAGTAAACTAAAGAAAAATAAAATGTAGATGATTTTTATTAAAAGTTATATACAAGTTATTTCATCTACAAATAAAAAATAAATGTTGCCCAAGAGCCAATATTGATAGAAGACACATACCTGCCATGCGTCGCTGGTAGAGAATTGGCTACTGCTTATTTTACATCACCAGAGTATACCAGCAAGAGTATTGTGAAACTGAAGCCTGAAAAGCCTTTTGGTAGGTGCAGAATTTTGGTGACAAAAATTTTTCCAGGGTTGTTAGAATTTTTTTAGCAATAAGAATAGATATGAAACCACAAAGTGCCAAACTGCTGAGTAGTGTGACATCGCTCCTCTTGGGATCTTTATGAAATCTACCGACTTTACAAAATTGCTTTTAATTTTCAGGTGGTTTGAACCATTTGTCATTCAGTGGCTGGATGAAAATGAGGATGTCTCAATGGAATTTCTTCATGGAGCACTAGAAAGAGACAAAAAAGATGGGGTGAGCCTTTACCTTTTAAAAAAGAAAATAAATAAAGTATTAAAACAGTTTTGGATTGTTACAAAACCAGAAGTACATTTGGTCCCGCGATATCCTTTTCAGACTTTAGGAGATAACAGGTCTTGGAGAACCTTATAGAGAAATTCCTGCTCTAATTCCCTCTGCCTAAATCCCCACAGAATTTATATTCTATAACATTTCATTAGCCTATGATGTGATGATGATGTTATGAAGGAAAATTCTGTTTTTATTTTAAGTGGTTTGAAAGTATCAGAAAAGTGAAAAGAGCTGCATTTCTCAGTATTAACCATGAGACTACTTTTTTTTCTGTATTACTTTTTGTGACTCTAGAAGGAGTTTCAAGTATAAAAATAAGTGAAGACAGTTTTGATCTCTGAACAAAAATTAACATATAAATGTTTCTCTCTAGTTTCAGCAAACATCAGACCATGCCCTCTTCTCTTGTTCCGTGGTTGATGTCTTCACACAGCTCAATCAAAGCTTTGAGATTATTAGGAAACTGGAGTGTCCTAATCCAGAAGCACTATCTCATTTAATGAGAAGATTTGCAAAGGTAAATTAAAGTCAGTGCATCTCAACTAAGCTTCAGAGAGAACGATACTGTGTTGCCATGTCTTTAAAAGCTAGGTGGTTGCAGTGTTTTTAAGAATCAATGCTTTTTCTATCTGACTGGGATCCCCAGAAACACAGCTGTCTGTGGCTTAAGGCTGGGTCTTGTCTACTCTGCCAGAATGGTTTGCCTGTTTGAGAAGTTCTGTCCTCGCTGAGATTTCACATTTATGTATTTTATACGTATATGTATGCACATACATAATCAATTTTTATCTTGCTTGGAACTGATTGCAGTTCCATTAATGGAGCCATTCAGTGAAATGCCATTAGCAAATTAGGCAGTGCAAGTGAAGGAAAAATTCAAGGTGTGGCAATAAGGCAATAATAACTTTGTTTGAAGTCCTGTGGTGGTAGTTATTCACCTGCTGTTTGATAAACTCAGCTCTGCTAGCTTTCTATTTGGATAGTTACATTTCCTCCCAAGCTCTGAATTTCCATTATAGTCCTGCTGGCTTTAGAAAAGTTCACATTTACATTTAATTCTGTTCTTTCATTGCAACAATTCTCCATTTGCAGAGTTCCTATTAACATGATTATTGTAAGGTAACTCATATTGCCAGGCTTTGAACAGTGCTCCTTTTGTCTTATTTTTCCATTGTAGTTCTATTCTATGCATTGTCACCCTGGAGGATTTTTTGAGCTTGCTACTCTTCCATTAACTGTGTAGTACATTGCAAGGAGTAGAGTTCTCAGTGCTTCTCAAAAACAGCACTGCTGAAATTAAACTGTCTCTGCTATTGAAGTTTACCTTAAGAACTACCCACCATCTGCTGTGCAGGAATTTGAAAATGTGCTCATGGGATTGTTTATATTATATCTAAAAAATATAATATACTATATATGTAAGCACCTGTAAAACCTATAATTTATACAAACCTCTTTTTAAATTATTTTTGCTTTACATTATGTAATTAACCATTTAAAAGAGTCTTCTCCTCTTCTAGACTATCAACAAAGTACTTGTTCAGTATGCTGCAATTATTTCAAGTTACTTCAGCTCATATTGTGATAAAGAAAATGTGGTGAGTAAGAAGCTGTGGCTTTTTTCTGCCTCAGAAATTACCTTTAGGTTACTTACTGTACTTTTTGAAAATGTAATTACTTCTTTATATGAAAAACATGAATGGAGGGAGGTCAACATGTTTTCATAGCTGCTTACAGTGAGGTGTAAAAGCTGGAGTAAGTGAAATCAGTGAAGAATCCTAGTTAATAATTTCAGTATTAAAGTTAAATAATTACAAGATGACCACAAACATGCTGTGGATACCAGCTAATACTATGGTGAATGTATCTGCATCTTGTTTCTCAAACAGAAGAAAATATTTTTGGTTTGGGTGTTCACTTTGCACTGCCTTGCCTCTCTGTATCAGTTTGTGCACTGGAGAGTTTCTAAGATCCCTGTTCCCTGTGCGGGGAACTTGTGCAAACGTTTCTGCTGCTGCCACTCGCTGTGCTTTAGCCGTGCAGAGGGGACAAGAAAACCATGTGCTATTTTGTTGCCTCACTGCTTACAAGGGAGTCCCTAATGAAGGACCAGATTGCCATGGATTCAGAATTAAATGAGATATGGATACTAAAGTTGTGGTTGAGCAAATGGGCACCTTATGAATACTTTAACAAGACCAAGGAAAATTGTTCTTGTGAACTGGCTTTTCAATATCATTGATATTCAGTCAAAGCTAGTTCTCCCATGGCAGGCAGGTTTTAGCACAGTGTCTGCTGTGTTTAGTAGTGTTTTGCTCAGCTGTATCAATCTGCAGATCAATAACTGCAGCCCCATGCTCGGACTGTTTACCTTCAGTGCTCCAGCCCTCAGACAGCCCGGCAGAGATCTCAGCTGCCCGTGTGTCACATCCCTGTGCAGGACTCGAGGGCGGGCTCCCTCCTGCCACTGCTCTCTGGAGTGAGGGCCAGTGTGATGATCTAGAGGTCACCATCATACACACAATAATAGAATTTTAAAAGACATCTATTGCAGCTAAGTATCAAATATTAGTCGTTCTTATGAATTTAATGTTAATGTTAAATAAAGCTCACTGCTTTCTAGAAGAAATGAGTTCTAATAAAGCATTGAATCATCAAGTCTGTTTGTCTAGTCTTTTGGCCTGTCCAGTGGGATTTTTTAATTGTTGGCGTGAATAATTTCTGAAGTCATCGTCATATGCCTATCTTTATTAAGGCCCTAGATGAAATTAATCTCATTATGAATGCTAGAATGGGTTAGGTAGGAAGGCATTTTACATGTAGTCTAATTCCACCCCCCTCCATGAGCAGAGACACCTTCCACTAGACCAGGTATAAAGTATTGTATCAAATGCCTCTGAGGGACATGACTTTTTTTAACAGAACTTGCCTCACTGAAATACATACTTTTAGCTTAATTAAAGTCCGTTTGATCTGGTGATTTCATCTGCAATAGATGTTCATTTAGAGTTGATAGAAGAGATTAAAATGAATACTTTTTATTATTCAAATTAGAATTCGGCATTCCTTTTCAAGTCAGTACTTTTAGTAATTTTATTAAACACTACAAAATGTGCACATAAACTGTTCAAATAAAAGCATATCAAAGATGCTTTTCATAAAGGTATTTATCTAATGTAAAACCATCCTCTTATCTTCCACCCCCTGACGGCATTTACAAACAAATGTGGGTTCTTGTATTGTACTTGCCACTCACTTGTACATGTTGTTGCATCTATCTGATTCCTGTAAACTGCTGCAGAGACTACTCTGAAGGTTAGGGGGTATTGAAATACTATGAGAATGGTTTTAAGTAATGTCCTTTACTGACAACAACAGCAAGTTTTTCATTGAGCCAAGGTAGGCTTAGGCTCTGAAAGAGCCACCTGAGCCGGTCTCAAAGGAAACTTTGAAACTGCTTCAGTGTGAAGTATTTCTCTCATAGCTTCAGTATATTGCCAAAGGCATTTGCATTTGTTTGGAACAAAAGGAAAAAGATGTTATATTCAGCTACTTAAGCCGCCATCAGAATTCATAATTCTAATAATTACTGATTTGTGATATTGAAGATTATTTCCAAAATAATTAAGTTGTTAGAAGTCAGGAAATAGTACAGGAAAGGAGGATACAGTCCTAGTGATTGTAAATTAACAGAAGGTAGATAAACAAATAGAAGTAGGGTTTGTGGATTTTTCAAGAGATGGGCAGAGAGGTGACAATTCAACCTCTGTACAAAGCCAGCGCATTCTGTAAGAGGATGAGCAGCATGCTTCACTGGGAAGTAATAATCTAAGTAGTAAGAAGTTAGACCAATTTTTTTTTTTTCTTCAGTTGAGAAGGACTCTGACACCAAATTCCTATGAGCGTAATGTATTAATAATTAAAGCTAAATCATGTTATTGATCCCATCATGTTTCAGCTCTACACTGGAACATACTATTAACTAGAAAGGTACAAATGAGTATCAGGATGATGACGTGCTACTTGCATTAATCCACCAGATGTAGAAACTGCCTGGGATAGCTCAGGACATGAAGTTCCGGGATCTGAAACCTGTCCAGCAGACTGGGAGATGGCATCCAGTGCCCTGGGGGGCAGCACTGCCTTTAGTGGGCAGTCTCTGGCTGACCAGGCAAGGGGAAGTGTCAGTTAAGGAGGAAGCAAAGGCAGCAGAGGATGGGAACCTCCTCTAAACAACACAGCTGTATGAATGAAGATGGTCCTAGAAATCTTTTCCAACCTTAGTGATTCTATGATTCTGTGAATGTAGGGCTGCTGAAGAATTGGTCATGCACAATCTCACATTTGGTGTTCTCTGTGTAGGCCTGTATCTTGATGAACAACATTCAACAATTAAGAGTCCAGCTTGAGAAAATGTTTGAGTCCATGGGAGGGAAGGAGGTGAGTCACATTTGTTTCCTGGTTCATTCAAAGTTCCTTAGAGATCATTAGCACCATGTTTGCAGCCTAGTCAAAGCTTTCACTTTTAATTGCAAAGAAAATCAAAATGTTAAAAAAAAAGGTCTACCAGACCTATTTACTGTCCTGACAATACTGGAATGACCTAATGTTATTTCACAGACACATGCTAATGATCTGTAATGTTCTATCAGCTCTGGGTGTTTTGTGTTGCAATTTGTAGTGCCAGCTTTATTTTAATGTTTGTATTGGACTATACTTTGCTTTTTATGTATTGGTATGTTTTGTCTGTAATGTGTCATTGTCTTTGTCCAATGCCTTTGACTTGCAATCCACTGAGCAGAAGAAAGAAGGAGAGAGATTCTCTTATGAGGTTTGTGATAGTAAGCATCTTTTATTATTCCTGACCATATTTTCTAAGGCTAAGAACAGTCACATTTTCTACTTATTTCCATTGATGCATTTGTGTAATTCCCTATGATCTAAAATCAAAAAGAGCTATGCTTGGGCATTCAGTTGACACTAAATTGAAAAGTTTTCCTAGGCAGATAGTGTAAAGCCTTTCAGAGTTTTAAAAAATCTATAAAACATTTTAAGTGCACTTTTCAGTATCTGAGGGCCTGCTTGTGTTCAAGATACCATTTCACCCAGAGCTGTTTGTTACTCAGCAGCCTAGAACATCCTCAGCTTTACCCCCTTTTTCATTTCAGAAGACTTAAAAGTGCCTGAAGTCCTGTCAACAGTAAAAGGACACAAAATAGTGCTTCAATACTTTCCTGACTGTAGTCTTTAACTGTTCTGAAACATGATGAAGAAATTAACATATCTTCAAGCTGTAGAAAAAATCTTGTTTTCTTGTTGAGAAGCAATGTTTAGAGCATGAATATCCTACCCTTATTATCAGTAGCTGGCTTTTAAAAAGAAATTACACATACATCATCCATTTTCTTGTTGGGGCTGCAGTTTGATAGATTCACAAAACTTTGATCTAATGTGGCCACAGTATAGAGAAGACTGGAAAATGCAGCATTTCATGCTGCCACATGGGCAGTGGGACGATGCGGAGGTGAGATGGGCCTCCCGCGCCACGCCGGGAGCTGCAGCCTCCAGATGCCCCTCAGGAGTCACCCCAGAGGGCCGAGGTTCTGCGAGCCAGAGCCAGCTCCTTGAAGCTGCCATGGCAAAAATACTTCCTGCTCCACATAACAGGAAACAAACTTCTGCAGCCTCGTCTGTGCAGATTTCTTACCAAACTTTGAAAACAGATATTCATCATCCAGAAGTGGCTGGTTCTGCGGTTCCTATTAAACCCTTTTCCCTCTCTGAATATTACAAATAATCTTGTCCTCCATGCTTTTATGTTCTTTGTCAAGTACTTTTGTGTTAGGTCTTGGATCCAATCTTACTTTTGAATGCCATGATTCATGAAAACAGCTAAATGTCATAAATCAGGATAATGACAAGGGCAGGCGAAAGCTGAGTCACATTTTATGTCCATTTCTATCAAATTATTTTCAACCAAAATATTTGCTTGAATCTCTAAAATGTCATCTTTTCCACAAGAAAATATTAGTTTTTCATTTGTTCCTAATGTCTTATACAATAATGAAAAAAAAATTAGGTATTTTTCATAGCAATTTACTTTCAGAAGTTCTTATGACTTCTCATCCTTTTTGGTTTCCTTTTGATGTTAATGAGGATGAATTATTAACGTTGTTACAGTATCAAAGCAGCATTTCCTACGGACATGGTGCAACATGCAACCCATGGAGAAAATTTGGATATATTTTTCTATAATCCTTAGTTAGGTGCCTTAAGTGCATCTCTGATTCCCAGTCCAAGAGAAGAGATCTTAAAAATACATTCAGACTTTTAGGGCAACTTCTTGAAGAAAAGTACATTCATGTTCAATTTTTTTTCACCCATATCAAAATGCTGCTAAAACGTTTGTCCTCAAATCGGAATACTTATTCCACTTGCTGTTCCAAAGGCACAACTGCTAATGGCCAATTTGGCTTATTGAACTGGTACTTACAAAAAACCAAAGCCAGCAATAAAATCTGTAAGCAGTTTCCTTGAAGGGAAAAAGCAGTTGAATATTTCACTCATGGAGGGCATAAAAGTTAGATGATTTTCAGCAAAATAATGAGACCCATTTCAGTTGAAGCAAAACTAATTCTAAGAAAAATTAAATGCTGTTAATCTCCTCAGTGTCACACTGTGAGCAGTATGTCTTTCAAACTGTGCAGTCAAAATAGCCACATTCAAGCAGCAGTCTCAGTGTTCAGGGTAGGCTTATTGCACACTGCAGGCAGGGAGCTCTATAAATAGAGAAAAAACTGGTTTCTCAGATCCCCCACCATTAAAATAAAATAGTCTGAACAAGATGAGCTTCTTTATTAACTGTCCTCCTCTGCTGCAGCCAAGCAGGAAGGGTGCTTACAAATCGTATCAATGAGAACAGTCTGCCATAACAGAGTAGTAAAGTGGGATCCAACCCACTGTTTGTTTGGGGTTTTTTTAATCAAGTCCAAAAACATGGGAACAGATCATCATCATAGAGTTTAGGTTTAGCTCCTGTTTGTTTCATCCAAAAGGAATGCATACATTTACACTAAGTATTTTTTTCATGTCTGACAAGTTGGAAGCTGATAAAAGAGAAAGAAGAGAAGCTAATGCTTGTGTTGCTTTACACCAGGTGACAGAACATGGCAGAAATGAGTCACAGTAATTAGGATCAAAAAAAAAGGGTGTAAAGCAAAAGGAGGTTGTTTATGTATGACAACATTATACTAACTGTAGATAAATCATATTCCCACTTTGGTAAATTCACTTCCAACTTTACATGTAAAGCTTAGGAATTCTTATAGGAATCTATGTGTGGTCTTAAAGACTTCCATGGGGTGACAGAGGAGCAGACTTCAGCAGATTAGTTCTGAAGTGTCATCTTCTCATCTTGTATTGAGGCCCAAGTACTTTTCAGTGCACTCAGAGCAGTGGCAGCCAAACTGTCCCAAGGGTGTGAGCAGAGGAAGGATGATGTCTGTCAGAGACAAAAGGAAGCACTAAAGTGATGGAGCTGATAAATACCTGTATCCTTCCCAGATATCCAGAAAATACATAAAACTATTTCTGAACAGAAGTAACCTGGTGGTCCCATCAGGAAACTATAAGCAATTAGACCTGTGAAACTGCAGATAAATAGAATTCAGATTAGAGAGGTTCCATTTAACTCATGCAAAAGTAATTTGCATCTCTGTAGTTTCGTAAAGAACCACCACCAAATTTGCAGTTAACAAGATTATGTCCGTACTAGCACACAGTAAATTACAGCATTAAATTAAATTACCTCAATCTCACACATTGAGAGCAGCCAAATTCATCAGATTTTTAGCTCTTTTTCAAGGCTTGTCTGTATTAAAAAATTCACACTTTTAGAAAGGCAGCATTTGGAAACTATAATGCTCAAGTATTTCTTATTTTTTCATCTGTTCAGCAAATGTGTTCTCAGTTTTTGTGTAGCATTCAGAAAAAGTCAAACTTCTTATTATCTGTTTAATAATACATAATCTACAGATCTCATGAAGTGTAACAGCAAATTTATGAGTATATTCCCTTGTGGGTAAAAATGAATTCTGCTACATAAGAATTTAATAAAATAACAGAAATATGAGCCTAGAAAAGCCAAGAATATTAAGAATTGGTAGAAAAGTATAATTTACACATCATTAATTAAATAAGTTTGCTCCTTTAAAAAATCCAGTGTTGAAACCTGAGCAACCTACCCCGATGTATTTTAAGGCTAGTCCACACATGCTGTGAACTGTAAATGGAATCCAGAATACATTTGTCCAAGGGATAAACGTGTTGTCTTTTCTCTTTTGGTGCTTAAATTAGATATGGCACACTAATGACACTCATAGCTGGGTTTTATTGTTAGTTTGGTTTTGTTCGCAAAATTATCTGCTCAAGTAGAGCCTTTTTCCTTTTTTTTTCTGAAAAATGTTCAGGGAAATTTGTCAGTTTTCATTCCTTCTTCATCAAACTCTGTGAAGCAAATGAGATTTGAGGAGAAAAAGAAAAGTCCCCAATACTGTAAAAATACTTCATTTTCATGTCTGCATATCCCTCTATGACATCATCACAGATGCTGATCAGCATTGCCTTTTGTGTCACTTCCATGCTTCTATCTTAGCTCTATCATATCAGGAAAAAGAAGCAGGTCATGGCTGTGGCGTATTTGGATGATGCCTGAGGACAATCATTAGCAAATGGAAGGCACATGGTAAAATAAATGAAAAGTGCACATTTTAGTTCTGGTGAAACACTCAAATCACCATATTTTCCAGTACCTAAAGAGACGTAGCCTTTGAAAATCTTGCTGCCATCATTTAGTGATGCCAGCGTGGCCCCCCGCATACCTCTTTGTGTCCCAGTCCTCCCCTGCCCCTCATCCATGAGCATGTGTACACACAGGGCCGGGGTCCTGCCAGATGCCTCCAGCTGTGCACACACAAACTTGTTCATGCAATTTGTGAGCACAAAGCCTCAGAAATGTTTAACAGTTGCATGCACCCTTCTATAATGTGTGTAATGTCCACAATCTGGCATTAGTATTTAATCCAATATTGGCTGGACTAAGTTCAGTTGCAGGTGAATTTAGCAGATACATTGTGTTTTCTCATTATCACAACAACCCCTGATATCTACATTGACCTCTGTAGGCACAGTGACAAGGTGATTCTCTAGTTTGTGCATGATCTGCTAAGAAACTTTGGGTCTTCTGCCTGCCTGGTATTTTGTGTTTTCCTTGACATGTACCACGTTCAGTGTGAATGCTTGTGTGTTCAGTGTTTGTTAAATGTTTCTATTCTAGTGGTCTTAAATTTGTGTTTTGTATGTATCACTCCAAAGGAGACAATATAATTCCCTAGTGACATGCATTTCCTGGAAAAATCTTTGCCTTTGTTAGTAAAGTCTTAATTTGTTTACTAATATAGACATTGCAGTAAAATTAGCTTTTTAATTCCTGCTCATCATATGGAGGAAAACGATCACTTTAAATGTATGAACTGTCAAAGTGTATCTGCCAGGGACACTACTAAGATATACAGAAGCAACAGAAGTTCTCTCAATGCAAAATAATTCAAAACTAAATCAGTAATTAGTCGCAGTAAGTACTTACATTACTAAGTAAAATATGAGCTTCTCAGATTAGAAGAGTGCTGCATGACAGAGTATCTTCTAAAGGATGTGTGGTGATTCCCCCTTATCACCTATTTCAGGTTTTGTCAAAACCTGTAGTGAAAATCTTGGATTTTCTATGATTTTAACACATAACCTCTAAGAAGAGAAAGGATGGTCTAAGATTAAAACACAGTCGATCACTGGATCTGTTTCAGTTTGCTTTGCTGCAGAAGTCCTGTGTAGTCTCATGTAAATTACCCAGTGTGCTGTGACAGCTTCCCCTTGTCTCTGAAGTGCGATTAGAAGAACTGACCTGCTGCACCACAGCACTCTGGAGCACCAGAGGAAGAATAAGCACCAAACACTCCTCCTGCAGCTGGAAGATAGGAAAACACGAATAGAGACAGCCCTGATTATCTATTCTAAATGTGCAGTGTCCTTTGAAATTGTCAGGAGATCGGTACCTGACCTTGCTTCAGAACAGAGTCCACAAATTAAGGGTTATCATTGCAAATCATTCCTTAACGCTGGGATGTAGACAGCTGAAAGGCCTGGAACATCAGCTATTCATTTACATTCAGCTGTTGATCCTGATGATCATCTATCATATCCCAGAATGGGCTGTAAATATTTTTCCTAAGTGCTAAAGATCAGGGAGATAAAAAAACCTAATTTTTAATTTGAAAAAGAATCCATAGTAAATTAACAAGTTGCTGATCAATGTCAACAGGGTACCTTTTTCATTAAATATCTATGCATGGATCGTCGTCCCTGTAAATGTAAAAATATATTTCTCCTCTGCATTAACTTTTTTCCTATGTTTAGAAAACCTGTGTCAGAGCATCAGAATGTGTTGCTCTGTGCTTGAACTTTTTTTTGCCTTACTTGCTTTTAGAAACAGCAGCACTGAAATTTGGTAGATTCCCTTCCCACATACTCTGTCAGTATAATTGGCATGGATAGTCTTCAAGCCATCTTTTTCAGTGCTGGCTGTTCTAATTTTACACTGCATTATGAAAACATATGAAATATGGAAACAACTTCAACGCAAATCGCAAAACAAAATACCAACAGTAGTGAAATGTACAAAAATAATAAAAATACAAAGGCATTTGCATTGCTATTAACACAAGCACTGACTTTCCTGCATCCTCTGCTTGGTGTGTCTGGTTGAACACTGCTGGCCTGATGATGGTAGTTCTCTTCTTGTGACTGCCAACACAGTTTCCACAATCCCACAGAAAGTCATTTTTAATGGCACAGTTTTGATTTCTAACAATATAAATATTCACTACTGTAATCAAAGATTTTTCCATTTTTTTTTTTATGGTAATTGTATCTCTAGGCCTACTAAAGCAGTTTTGTGTTGCAACAGGTGTTTCCACATTTGGTTTTCCATAGTGCGGTATATCTTTGCACATATTTCCTAATTCATTGATTGTAATGGAAACCCCAGAAACCTAGTGTATGAATAAAATATGTCATTTATCTCTTTGCAGCTGGATCCTGAAGCTAGTGTTGTTCTAAAAGAACTTCAGGTGAAACTTAGCAATGTATTGGATGAACTCAGTGTAACGTATGCTGCAAGGTAACAAACCCATTTTACTGAAAACATTAGAGAAATATTCCTGCTCCAAAAATCTACCTTGTTGATGAAGTCTGGGGGGTTATTTGGATGTCCTGAGGCATGGCTTGTTTCTGCCCTGATGGAGTGGTGTGCATTTGTGTCTGTGTAAGTGTTTAGACTCTGAAACAAATAACAGTAACCTCGCTGTAAAGACAACTGAACATCGTCTGTGGGCCTGAACGTGTTACAGAGGTGAGGCTGATGGCTTTGTTCTGCTTTTTGGAAAGCAAAATCGCGGATTTTTTTTCTTGCCTGATGCTATGTTAAACTTTCCTCTCTGACCATGTTTATGTTACTTCCTGAGACTGACAGCTTTTTCCAAGCAGCCTGCTTCAACCAGGGATGTCTGCCTGTGTTTAGCCTGCTTCAAGTGGTCATTGTGAATGGCCTTCTCGGGTCATTTGCTTGCCTGTGGCTCTGCAAAAATTGCCTACTGAGCCTTACTCTCAAAACCTTTCATTAATCAGAGTGCACACTGCAGTCCTGAATGAGTATGGTGCTGTGCCAGCCGTGCCTGTGGTATAAGAAGCAGCAAGTTACTTTTGCATCAAATTAGAAAGAAATCTAAGAAAGAGGGATTAGTGCTGTAGTGGTGGTCATTAAGCAACGTCTGTAGTTGCTTATTTAATCCATCCCTGGGCGCTCTGGGTGGACAGTCTGTTTTTTTCTGAGTGTGCTTAGTTTGCTGTATTGTCTTAGTTTGCTGTACTTTTGCTCCCAGGCTCTGGTTCTCGGATCATTGACAGTGCATGAATATTATTTCTTTCCAGGGCTTCTTTCTGAATGAGCCAACTAGGTTTGTGCAAAAGCAAGCCCAGAATAGCTCAGTGTAGGAGATGCTCCAGATAGCTAGAACATTCCTCCTGGGTCAGTTCACTGCTTGGGTCTGTGAGGTTAACAGTGTTGGAATGATGGCTAATGTCAAGAAAGGCAATGCATTATTCTGGCTTTTTGGAGGGACTGGTGCCAAGAATTTCCATAAGCAGTATCACTAGCTGCCTCATTTTGATTTTATCTAGGGCTTTAAAGTGTGTAGGTAAGTGTACTTCCAAGTGCATTTGGAAAAGCTTCTGACTTTTCCAGTGATTTCACATGGAGGTTTGTGTTCTCTTTTTACAATTAGCCATGTCACTAGAACAACTTACTGCCTGATTATGTTTCTTTTCTCTCACAGTATATTTTCTTTCACTTTTCTCAAGTTAATCTTTGCCATTTATCATTTCACCTTAACAGGCCCTGTGTATTTTTGGCCTCTCTTTTGCATTTCTGTTCATAAACTAATCCTAAACCATTTTAATCCATCATAAATCAACCCATAAACCAAATTACCATGTGTGCAGAGACTCTTCCTGCCTCTGCACTGGTGACTGATTAACTGCTGTTCTGCATTGTGTCAATATATGGTCCAAAGATTATCGCATCAATAGCAGTTTAAGACTGTCAGTCACTCTACCAGATCATTGAGGAAACAGAACAGTATTCAGAGGGGCTGAGCAGGTGCAACCTTGAGGAGGAAGGATGTGTTTACAGTCACCTTGAAGTGAAAAAGATTCCTCCCAGGAGGAAGAGTCTGAGCACTTCTAAGCAAGGGGTTTTTTGCAAAAAGATATTTTAAACAGTCCAAGTGTTTTAACTTTGTGTAGTTGCAAAGAAGTAACTAACCTTCTGATGGCACTGACTGTGTGAAATGTGGACAAAAGTCAAATTGAGCCAAACAGGGCAAAATCAGTAGGAGTTTTTGATTTTGCCTCAAGAAGAATATCCAACTTGGTTCCTATTAACAATCATGAGAAAAATTATTTATCATCACCTGTTCGTATTGTCCTTTCACACCAAAAATAAAATCTTGAGAAGTTGTTCCTAGCTGGTAATCAATCACATCTAACCCAGAGATTCTGATACATCTATTGCTTTTGGCAAATAAATATTTGACACACCTACAAGGGTATGAAAAGTGTGGCAGAATGGAAACAAGGTTGGGAAAAGATCAACATACTGCATGAATTACTTAAATGAGCTATGATCCTCAGTAGAAGTTATTTTCAGACTGTAACACCACAGTATCTTCAATTTTGAACTTTGAATCGTTGCAGAAAATATTTAAATATTGTTGAAGAACCTGATAGCAAAATCATCATTATTGTTTTCTCTCCCAGAATTCTTTCATTCTCCTTTATTTTTTTTCATCCTATAGTTTCCAGTTTGTTGTTGAAGATTGTGTAAGACAAATGAGCAATGAACTGAATCAAATGAGAGGAAATGGGAACGCAGCAGCCAATAAGAACAGTGCAGCCATTGACGCTGAGATTGTGCTCCGGCCTCTCATGGATTCCCTGGACAAAACGTAAGTGTGGCAGCAGGCTGGTCTGTGCGGCAGGCTGGGAACTGGACGCTGCAGTCAGGCACACTTTGTTTTACTCTGAAGCACTGTTAATACCTAGAAGCATTCTATAGTATTTTTTATATTTGTAGTATTCACTGTATGCAGACTCCCATGCCTAACGTGTTTACTTACACTGAGCAATTTTTACATAAGCTACAGACTTGCCTTTCCATGTCTTATCATGTTTTGAGTCATTGAAAAAGAAGCGGTGCACAGTCTCTCCTCCACAGTCTGGGTTATGAAGATTGTGCTGAACAAAAGTAATTCCCATAGTGAAATTGTCTGGCATTTGTTCTAGGCTTGTACCCAATGTTGCAAGGCTTATTAATATGCATTTCTGTGTCACCAAAAACCTGGTCACCATCTAAACAGCAGGTTGGGGTTTTTTTCATGTGGTAGAATGCTAAGTTTTGAGAGGATCCTGCAAACTCATTCTAGCCTCTGAAAGTAAGCATAACTTATTATCATTCTTCGTTAGTGACAAGTTCTGAAAAGCCATGTGCAGCACAGGCACAGCTGTAATCACCTTGGTGTCACTGGTGCTTGTGAAACACCGGTGGCCTTTTGCTGGAGTGGCTGTGAGGACAGGCAGCCTGGCACTGATCCTGCACTCGAGCTCTCCAGTCACATACACAACTTACACACCCTTTTGGTTCCTCATGCGGGTTTTCCCCAGCCAGAAATTTTCAAAGTGAAGCTGGAAAAGGTGCTGAAAAAATTTAATTTCACTGTAAGTAATAGAGAGCAAGATTGCACATTCATGTCAGTATATAGAAATAAATGCTTCCAAACAGTAGCTGCGAATTTGCTTTAGCTGTCAGCAACCAGTTCTACATCCCAGAAGAAATACAAAACAAGGGAGACAGTTGCTCTTTATTTTTAAGACATAAATTCTATACTAAAACTTTAATTTGGGGGCGTGGGAGTGCTAAATTATATCACCCATCAAACTTTATAACGCATCACGATTTTGCATTGTCAATAAATATGCATCTGTGATATACGAAGCATTCTATTAGATAGTGGAGATTTATATAAGTTTGTAATCTGCAAGTCTTTTTATCAAAAATATTTACTGATAATATTGCAAAACAACTTAGCTACTGAGAAATTTTTATTAGTAGAGAAAAGATAAACCTTAATGGCTATTTATCTGAGCACATAGTGATAGAGCACCTCTGAAGCCTTAATGCTCGTTTTGGTGACTGGTTTGTGTTTTTGTTTTATTCCAGTTTAAGTGTCTCTGCAAAAATCTGTGAGAAGACAGTTCTGAAACGGGTTTTGAAGGAGCTCTGGAAGTTAGTCTTAAACAAAATAGAAAAACAAATTGTGCTTCCACCACTGACAGACCAAACCGTAAGTGTTCCAGGAGTAATTCTCAGTTGATGTAAAGGATTGTAATAACGTGCTTGATCAGGTGCCAAGGGGTCTGACACTATCCTCTTCTGTACCTTGACCACAATGAATAACACCTGGACTGCAGGTAGTGTGTTGCTCTCTGGTGTCCCAGAGTTTTGCACCCAGCTTGCTCTTAGCTGGTGAAGAAGACTTTGCTCCTTCATTTACTGCCTGCCCCGACTCGGAGCAGTTTTTATGAATGCAGTCATGTGAAAGAAGCTGGATCACTGCCTTTGGAGTGTGCTCCCATATAAGGAGTTTTAAATCTGATTTTTCTCAGCTTCACTGTGCACAGTAACACAAAGAGTGTTCCTTGCCCTTCCCAGTTGCATCAGACATTCAATCACTTCCACTTTTGTAGGTTTGAGAAAATCAGGGATGCTCCATCCTCCAGCCCCGCCTGCTGTGCCATTCTTCATCTTGAGGCAGCACTTAATTAACCTCAGGAAGCTTAAGCCAAATATAGCTCTAAAGGTTTGGGGTATTTTAATATCAAGCTTGACAGGAGGTCCTCTTTGGGCAGAAGTGCATTTACAGGCTGCCGAGGAGAGGGGAGGGAGCTGTGCCTGGAGAGGTGGGGCTGCTCAGGAGTCCTGCGGGGCACGGCCTGGCGGGAACTCTGCGGGCTGAGCTGAGGGCAGCGGGGAAATCTGATCCTGTCCAAGGGTCAGCAAAGAGAGCCTGGCTTGGAGGCCTTTGGATAGTTGCCTTTTTGCTTTTTATTTGAGGGACTGGGGTAACATAACTGTTAATTCTTCTTGTTTTCAATCTTGTTTAAAATAAATTGACCGTCTTATGACAGGCTAATCATGATGTTGCCACAGTGTGCCTTAGGCAACTTTGCTGTTACACATCCTGTGGTACCAGTTCTGCTGCTAAAAATCTGTTGGTCAGCGTCCATAAGTTAAAGGCATATCATTAAATAATATTATAATATATTAAAGATGCACAAAAGAATATTGCTGGGCATGCAGGAAAAAAATCTAATGGAGCATGTAGAAATGCTGCTAGCATAGTAATGAAATTACCTGAGCTATTAAAAGTTCTAGAGTAGAGCTGATCATAGCCAGGACTCCAGTCACTGAATTTGTTCATATTTACTGTCATGACCTTGTTAACTATGCATAATTAGAAACAACCTCTCTTTCAGTAAGTTTCAAATTTATATTTCTGAGATCTTTAATTTGCTTTTCAAACTTTTTGGTGCAAATCTTATCTGCAAATACATAGGTAGCATTTAAATTGGGTAACTGCATTTTCTGACGTGTTAGGAGCATTTATTAGCTTTATGCAGGATCAGTTGTTACACTGATTCCTTGGACAACATGTTCAGATGAGAGTTTTCCTTGTGGTCGCCTCTACCAGTTTCTGGTAGGCAAAGTGCACTATTTCCATTTATTTTGCTAATTCTTTTTACCGTTGAATATATAATTAAAGAAAATCACTGAAAAGTAGGATACTGTAACAGATGTTCCCTTTTCTAGCCCTGAATATTTCTTTCTGTTTGAGGGTGGGAGGCACAGACATTCAGAAACAGGGTTTATTTTTTAATTTTCTCTTTTTTTTAAATTTTTTATATATATATATATGCACACACATATATTTATCTTACCGTTCTAACTACTAAAAAATAATGAGATTTAAGCTGTAGTTCTATATTTCATGTTCTTCAACTGAAACATATAAGAAGCCAAATTATTCCCGGACACTGAAGCTCTTTGGAACAGAAAGTCTAATGAAAAATTAGTCCAGTGTAAGTTGGATGGTCCTTTTTTTCCTGAAATCCAGATAATCAGAACTATGTCTTGCTGAACTGCTATGTAACTGCACTGGTAATTATATTGCTTGGAGTAATTATGATAAAAGATGTGAGCATGGAACTACAGTAGGATTCTGCTTGTCTGAGACAAATGTGTAAGCATTAGCCTTTGGTGTCATGCCAGGATTTGGCTGTTGTAAAATATTGCTTTAACCTCATAAGACTTCACTCTCTTTTCTTTTAAGAAAGGCTCTGGCTCCCAGTACACCACTGGGCCGTGTTTTACTCAGCTGAGTTTCCCTGCACACAGGGTTCTGCAGGTTCCTCAGGGCTGCTCACTCACCAGTACGACTGCTCATCTAACACAGCACCGAGAGCCGCAGGTGTGGGCAGACATCTCCCTGACACACACGGAGAGCAATCACTGCCTTAGCTTTAATATGAAACACAAAATGACACAGCAGAAAGGAGAACACAAAACCACTCTCAGCAGAACATGCAATATTTGTATCAGCTATAGGATACTGGAGGGAATCTTGCTGCAGGCATTCAACCACTTGGCCTTATCAACTGAAATGTGTCTCCTGTGCAACTGAAACTTTTATTTAGCTTTGCAAAACGGTGACTTTGGCCAATGTTCTAGCAGAAAATAAGATCGTGTTGACATAAAAAGCAAACATGCTGTTGTGAGTCTGTTTCCTTAATTTTCACTGTGTTACAGGGGCCCCAGATGATATTCAGTGCAGCCAAAGATCTTGGACAGCTGTCAAAACTCAAGGTAATGGAGCCAGATGAAGCTGTGAATGGCTTGCACTAACAACAAAAAAGGATGAAATATTAGTGACTGTGAGGCCAAACCTCATGCCTCATTCTTGTTCTTATATACTATAGTGAGATTGATTATGGCAGTAAATACTCAGAGGTGAATAATCATTTTACAGTTTCATCAAAACCAAATTATGAATAAAAGACTATGCTTATATGGTAAGTGATCACTATGTGGGTCAAGAAGCCATCATTCCCATATTGCACAACTAGGCCTTATGAGCATTAAATATTTTTTTAAAAAAAGAAAAAAAGTATCTTTGCTTCTGTAACCAGTTCGGGAAGAGCCCTAAGGTGAGAATACCAGTAATTTTCTTTCTGTGGACAATTTATGTGCATTGAAATATAGAGTGTACCTCTGCAGTAAAGTCTTTAGCACTTCAGTGCTGGAGTCCACTTGATGGATAGCAGAGATGTTTGATACTGATGTCATTTTTTTGCCAGTCAATTAGGATTTTAGATTTGTACTAGAACTGTGGTATTTGGGGCCTCTATGACTAATTGTTCAGTTTGCTAAAGGAGTTAAAGTGTTACCTAAGGAAATCACTGACTCCTTATTTGGACAAAGATTTAGCAGGAGTCTAGTCACAATATGTTCTAATAGGAACCTCCCTTTTTTTAAACATGGGACATTAACAAACATCTTGTAAACTGTCAGCTTTATTAATAAAATTATTACTTCTGCATCATCTAATATAATTATTTTAAGTTAAATTTTAACCTTTCCCCCATCCCCCAAAACAGAGAAATAATGCATCCTAGGAAAAGAAGTAATGCTCAGTATTAAACAGTGGATCTGGTTCTCTACAGTCTGTGTTTTCAAGAAACAACAGGATTGCTCTAGGTTATAATTTGTTGTAAAAGCATTCTGAAATTGAATTAATCCCTGTTAATCATAGTCCTTGGGGGGCATTTGGTAGCTTTGTTTGTTTGTTTTTCTGAGAACAGATATTCACAATATTGTCCCTCTTTCAAAACCAACTGCAGTCTTCTCTTGCTTTGCAGGACCATGTGATCCGAGAGGAAGCCAAAAGCCTGACCCTGAGGCAGTGTGCAATAATGGATGTGGCACTAGTTACTATAAAGGTACAGCTTTATGTATTTTCCTGCTGTGTGCTGGAATGCACAAGAATGACAGATTGGTTTTTAGATAAAAACTGGAGACTTTCACACAGTCTTCATGGATTTGGTTTCTGATGTCAAAAGAAGTCATTAAGGAATATTATTCAATTTGCTTATCAGCCTTTTTCACATTGGCCTGGATCATTACTTGGTGTAAATAACTTTAAAGCAATCAGTTTCTAGAACAACAGCATATTTTCCTGTCTGCTGGGAAGAGACAGCACATCATGAAGATAAGGAGGCATCTACTTAAGTATAAAATTGAAGGTATAAGTAAGAGGAAATACTTGTGATCAAGTGTTATGCAATAGAACAGTCTCCAAGGCAAGCAGAAAGTAACAGAGAGGGCTCCCAATTGCCATTTTTTTGTATTTGTAGTGGAATTGGTATTTCTTTCAGAAATAACAGTAATTGGGGATTGGTAATTTTGTGGAAACATAAACGGAACAAATTGTTGAAGTACTCGATGCTCCCAAAGTCAGCCATGTGAAGTCCTCAGTAAAGTATGTAAATCTAATTATTTTCCTTTCAAAGCATTTGTTCTAAACACATAGAAGTTGGGAAAAATGTAAACTCTAACCTTGCCTAAATTTCCAGTGCTTAAACTCTTAGAGAGGCATTGATAGGTGTTGATCATTTTACTAAAAAAAGTCTAGAAGTGGAGGAAAAAGATTAAATAGGGGAAATCCTTTGTTAATTCAGCATCCCTATATCTGTATGCTAAATTATAATTGTTAATTCATAAACTGAGCTTAAGAATGCTTTCTGAGAAACCTCTTTTCAAGTTATAACGCAATGACTGTATGCATTATAACTGCCTCCTGTACTGAGCACCTGATATGGCAGAATCATTTCTTTCCAAAATACTTAATAAATAACCTTGATCATGCAGAAATTGGGTAGAAAGTGAAAAAGGCAAGCTTGAGGAGTTAACTCAAGAAAAAAAGACTGCTATGTTTATTTAGGAATGTAGTTCATAAGTTTAATGATCAAAACATAGAATGTTTTTGGTAATGCTTAGTAAATGCAGTTTGTTTAAAGGCAAAAAACCTGGCTGCCCAAATAAGAACAGGAGATTGGTTAAAACGGCATACGGTGTGTGTTTAGAAATTGGGTAGCTGGTAAGGAAGGTAAGGATGGTAAGGAAGGGTTTTGCAGGGAGGAGTGTCTCTCAACTTGCAGTCTTTTTTATTTTTCCTTTCATTTAACTCACTGAGAAACAATTAAAATTTAATAGTGGATTGTGTTATTAATCCTTTGAAGAATATAAAGTAAAGGAATAATTTTTAATCTTAAATATATATATATAGCATATCATTAGTCTTTTTATTATATTAAAACAACCATAGCAATTTCTATATCTATTGAACATTTTTTAGCTTATTTGCAATTTACAGTTAGGAGGAGTGGCTTTCTGGCCTCAGGTATCTCAAACTGAGTTCTCTGCTAGCCCATTGTGTCAGCCCAGAGACAACGTTCATTGATAACAGTGTCCCAGTTTCCACTCTGCAAAGAGAAGCCGGCACCCAAAGGGCTTGTGGGGCGCTGGGCAGGTTTCAGCTGAGGCTGCAGTGGCTCCAGCACTGATTTCCATACACTTGACATCTGCCCTTGGCATCTGTCAGGGTGACGTTCAAACCTCTTGGGTCACCCACAAACCTTGAAACTGCTCAGAGAGGAGCAAGAGTAGCAGGTGAATTATTTTAAGGTTTCCATCTCTAAGGAGCGGGGACATAACTGATCCAGCTGAATCTGTAAAACCCTGTTCACTCATTATTTTTCTATATTTGGTTCCATACAGTAAGGATACATTCATATTGCTAGTTTTGCTTGCAAATTTTATCATTTATGGGCAAAACAAAAAAAAATATAAAAAACTCAGGAAAGCAAGGGTCAGGTGTCTTTGTTTCTTTCTATGGCTATTGCCTTTCATGGAGTTTTCAGCCATTTGTAGCTGCTGCAGATAACATTTTATTGGGAGATACAACTTTTAAAAAATCACAGTAATTGTCACAATAGCAGGAAATATCAATGGACTTTAACACTTGCTCTTAAATTAATTATGATCCTTAGTGAAATCATGACTAAACTCTTACGCAATTAAGAGATTTGTTTGGAACATTTAGTATGAAATAATTCTCTTGGAAAGATAAACATTCTATGTAAGTATGTAATGATGAGAAGATTGAGGTGATTTAGTCAGAACCTTTTAAACTGACACTAACTGTCCCCACAGTATTAAAACAATGTAAAAACTTTGCAGCCAGATGACTTCAAATCCTGTGTTTTGCACAGGATATTTTTTCCATGTAACAGTCAGTAGCCAGCAACACAGAAATGTAAATAATAGCTGTTATGAAATATTTATGTTTCATCTCCTGCAAAATCTTGAGAACTGGAAGGTGAAATGTGTACACTAAATGCAAAGGGCTTGTGTGGACTGTAGCTCTGAGCTGTCCAGATAAGCTTGGGAACCAGCAGTTAGTGGGTATGTATGGATTGGAATGTATATATTGCATCCATTCCTTTGGCAACACTCCAGAAAGGCAAGGAGAGTAGATTCTACTCACACTCCCAAATCTCCCCCTACAGAGTGAACCAATATTGCATCTCATCAAGTAGTCACAGTGTTCCCTGAAAAACACTGTTTGTTTTTACTAATTAGCCATTAATGGGAGCTTTATTGATCTTGAGACCTAGAACTGTAATGGAGGTTGCAAAATGCTTTGCAAGGTGTTTGAACAAAACAAAGGTATGTAGCACATTTATCTTTTCATTGTAGCTAAAGTGTATTAATTCATCAAACACTGTTTTGTATGAAACTTTAGGAAAAATTCTTCATTGTGGGAGGAAAAAAGGAATAATCTGTCCCCTAATTTTTATGAACTCACCTTTGGGATTGAAAACATAATATAATACATTTATATATACAGGGTTTTTATACATACATATATATATATAACCTAGTCAGCATGGCATCAAAGTGGTGAGCGTATTTGTTTTTCCAAATCTAGCTGTGCCAGTAGAACAGTAATCATCTTCTCACACTGCTACTCCAAAACTTCACACTCTGGAGTATTCTCTCTGAAAATTTTAACAAAATTCCCTTTTCCCTAAAAAGGAATATATTCTTTACCTGTGCTTGTAAAACCTGCCTTCATCTGAGAGGGGTTTGTGATGGCTTTTTTTTTTTAGATAAAGAATTAAAACTGATTCCACCCTCTGCAACCTAAAAGAATGCTGCAAATATTTGTCCAGTTAAAGCAAATGAATGCTTCGGATCATGAAGACCAAAATTAGAATTTTGTATATTGTTTTCTTCCCTTAATGCCTACTTTTTTACCCTTAGAAAGAAGCTTTGTACTAGAGATTGACAGTTATCTCAAATGCTATAATAAATCTACACATCTGCTGCTACTTCTAAAACATTAATTTAAGAATTTTATTTAAAGTTGTATGTCTGTAACTGAGGCCTTTCTCATAATTTGCCTCTATGAACAACCATCTTTGCTTTTCATTTTAGCAATACTTCCATGCTGGAGGAAGTGGGCTGAAAAAGAATTTCCTGGAAAAGAGCCCAGACCTGCAGTCCCTCAAATACGCTCTCAGCCTTTACACACAAACTACCGACGCCTTGATAAAGAAGTTTATAGCCACTCAAACCTCTCAGAGTAAGTGATCTGTAAATGACACAGAAGTACATCCAATTGTATTTCCAGTGTTCTAAATTACTGCTTGCAGATTACATTCTCCACCCACTGTGGTATTTTCGGGGTGTTTGACACAGATTTGCCCATGTGATGTTACTGATGTTATCCCTTATCTAATGCTGGTGTCAGTTGTTGGAGCTTATCTGAGGCCAGTTCCCTTCGGGGCTTGTGACTTCCCAGCAAGAACAGCCCCAAGCCCTGGGTGCGCACTGAGCACACCAGGGTTATCTGTAGGAGCACTGCACATACTGTATTCCAAGCTGAGTCTTTTCTTCATTCTAGAAACTGAAAATTTTTACACAATAGTAATCTTTACTAGATTTCTTTTGAATGTAATGAGCATTTGTAAAAGTGACCTGCCTGACACTTCAAGTCTTTGGGAAAGAATACAATTTGCTGATATAATGAATTTCCCTGCTCCAGCTCATAAGAATCAGAAAGTCTTAATTGGACAGTAAAGCTGGAAATCAATTGCATTTACTTCTGAAGTACAATATGTTACTCCCTGTATAAAAAGCATGAAACATGAATTTTGCAGCTTGCCCCAAGATTATTTCCAAGGAATGATTTCCTAAGCTGTTTCCATATTAAAACTGAGGATCTCTGTTAATAACTCATATATTACAAATGAGAAAATGGCTATAAAACTCTTAATATGTAGGGAATAGAGTCTTTTTCCCCCTCTCAAAAAAAAAAAAATTAGCAATATGGATTTAGGCAGAAAACTGTTACTTACTTTTATGTGTACTTTGCTTTTCTTTAACGCATACCTTCATTGTAACTTCTGTAGAAAAAAATTATCTAAGCTGTAGCCGTAAGGAGAGGTCTTTTATAAATCCTGAACCACAAAATTGAATTTTCTGATTTTCATCATGATTTCAGCCTGAGGTCTGTGTTCATTTCTGTGCACACATTACCATGCCTATATTTGCACACCAGTATTATCAGAAATGTAGCCACTGGGAATGAAACTTAAGGAAAAGTGACTCATAACTTTTCATTATCCTTTAATGCCTCATTTAAAAGAATTAAATCCTCATCTGTTATGATCTCTAGCCTCACAGCTATAACTGTATCATTAGCTTTTAGTTAAAATGACCCTGTTTGCAAATCAGAAGCTTTCTCTGGAATATAATTAAATTGATATTTGCCCTAATTTTTTCACATTGCCAATCCAAAATCAATAGGCAGTTGGATGTAAGTATTGGATTGCTCAAAGCAATGGAAAAAAGAATATTTTAAATGTAAAGAAAGCGGATATTGAATAATAACTATGACTGTAGATATAAGTGGGTGCTTGGTGTTCCTGTAATGACTACAAGAATCAGACAACAATCAGGCTTACTTTTAACCACAAGTTAAAATAGTTTCTCACTCACCATGATTAAGAAACTGAAGAGCAAAAATTCGTTCGATTGGTGTGAGAAGGGGGAGTTAACTTTACACACAAACAGAAAGCAGAAGGTTGGACTTTGTGATCTTGGAGGTCTCTTCCAGCTTTAACGACTCTCTGACTCTGTAAAAGTGTGTGTTATGGTCCTTGATAGTTCCTGTGTTTGTGTTCATGCAGGACCCCGTTCAATAGGAATAACCAAATTATCCAAGAGTACGATTTGCACCATTTCTAAAGAAGGATGACTGCTTGAACCAGAGTTTTGTTTCCCAGCCTTTGTGCCCACAAATTCCTAAAAATCTTGGCAACAAAGAAATTTGCATAAGATAATAGTAATAAAACCATTCCTAACTTTTAAAATGGTCACTCAGGGATTCGTAGTTTTTCCTGCGGTGGTTTCACCACACTAAATACTTGAAAGCTCAATTCCTACTGCCTTTTTCAAATACATCATGAGACTACATTGTTATAGACACATGTATAACGTCTTGCATACATTCAGATTATAATATGGATTGTGTTCAAAATCTTTTGTAACCAAACAATTCTTTGTGCACACTCCACTTGTGCCAAGCGTGAATCAGTTGTGAAATAGCAGCACAGTGCCACGCCTGACCTGTAAAACCCAGCTGAGCTGCAGGACCTGGGGGTTCAGTGCTGCGGGCTGGAACAGCCGTGGCTGGTTAACGGCTGGCAGGCAGTCAGCAGCCAGCCACAATTCCAGGGAAAGCTCCAAGGCTTCTGCAAAATACCATACATTTTGTACATTGACAGTAGCTCTAGGCAAAATGGACAAATTTCAGGTAAGGCAGGACAAGATAATTTTAACCAAACTTGAGCTAAATTCAACCACATTTTCACAATCAAGACAAAACTCTCAAAGCCAAAGGACAAACTCTTACTGTACTTCTGCTGGCCTATTGCATGAACTTTCCTGCTCTATGTACACTTGACTTACCCTTACTCAGTGCTGAGACCAGGACTGGTGAAGCTTCTCTGAAGTCATTCCTAAAAAAAAAGACCAAAGCAGTCACCTTTTTATTAAGTTGGACCTTCATCTCTTAAACTACTTAAAGTATATCAAAATTAAAAGTCTGTGATTTAGTTTAGCAAATGCCTTAAATCTTCAGTAGTTTCATAAACTATAGGCAGTGCTGTGAATTTGTTTAGCATTAACACTAATAACATTTGAACAAATACTATTTTAGTTTTAGCAAACTATATAAAAAAACAGCATATCAGAGTTTCCTGAATTAAGTCTCATTTATTACCACTAATTTCTCCAAAGTAAACACCACTCTTGCATCTAAAATGGTTTTTTATTTGACATAGAGAAATTTTTTTTCTTACACATTTACAACAACTCCAATTTATAAACATCGTTAGAGAATGCTGCTGTTGTTGTAAGGTACACAACAGTAATAGATAATGGCAGGACTCTGCAATATATTTTAAAATAGTTTGTATTACTTAAGCAGAAGAAGCAATACTCATCTCGCAACACAGAGTTCATACTGCAAACCCTACCTGTGTGTTTACAAGGCTGCAGAAAAGGCTTTGCTTCAGCTGGTCTGAATCAGATTTCTTCATTCTTACACCAGACAACTGAAAGCTAAAAAGGGACAACATATCTGAAAACAAGAAAATGTAATACTCATTAGTTAAATGTGCTTATCTCTAACAGTAACTCCATCCTTGTCTTGTGAGGTCACAGGGAAGGATGTTACACAATCAAAAATGAAGACAAATTCTTTTTCAACTGCCAAGCCAAAATTCAGTTCTGTGTTCCTTTGCAATCTGTAATTGTACAAAGCAAAGAAGAACCTAAATATATCATAAATATATGGAATGGCATTAAAACAATAATCTGATATTAACTATAGTTTAGGCAAGCAGATAGATGACACCAGACTACAGAAAAATAAAAATTGCTTAAATTGTTTAGCAGCTCTTAGAGGTGAAAAAAAAAGACCTATTCTTCTTTTGCTTGTCAAAACCATTGTATTATTAACTGACATATTTTGAAAGCTATACTCATATTCTATCATGAAATTTAAGTCCTACAGAGCATTTCCTGTTCTCTCATAACCCATACTTCAGATAGAATTTAAGTCAAGAAATAATCCCTGCTTCAGCCACTGTAGTTTCAAATTGAGGTCAGAACCATGTGTTACACAACCTTATTTCATGAAAGAAAAAACCAGACCTGCATCACAAGCTGCAGAAATCAGCAGCCTATTGCAAGCAACAAATAGGAAAGAAAGGAACAAACATGAAAGAATGAAGAAACTTGCAGAATTACAAGTAATAAAAGTATTCCAGCATATGCATATAGCAAAGTAAATGCATTCAGAGTAGTGGCAGAAAAATAATTATTTTTAAAGTTCACACAGATAAAACCAGACTGCTGGTAAAACAGAAGGTCTTTACAAAATATTCACGGAAGAGGCTCTCACATTAGAAAATTTCTGGTTGCTCCTTAAAGGAAACAGTAAAGCACCTAAATTAGAAACAAATTGTATATCAGTTTCCTCTAAGCTTTCAAGAAAATAAACACAAGATACAGGTAACCATCAGTTATATGACATCAATTTTAAAAAATAACTTCCTACTGGAAGCAGAGCATTCAATACCTACAGAAACCTCTTGAGAAGCCTGTGTGTTGTCTGAGTAAAACGCTGGACAGAATACATGCATATATATATAAATATATATATATATATAAACATACCCACGCACAGAGGGATAGATGATGCCAGTAGGATACACACCTCCCAGATCAAAGCTGGCTCATCCCTGCTTTCCTCACTGCATGGGCAGAGCAGCAGGTGCAGCTCTGGGGGCCCAGGGAGCTGGGCACTGGCAGCCCAGGCTCTGTGGGCACAGCTTTCCCCAGGAGAGATGCAGAGAAAGCCCTTAGCTGGGGATTCCACTCCAGCACTCAAACCTATACTTCCTACTCACACCACAACATTCTCCTTTTATAATATGCTCTTTGTGTGCCTCATATCACTGCCTGACACCTCAAAAATTCCAATAGGAGAGAATGTACTTGGATAGTGTGGCTTTGTGCAGTTGAGGAGAGGCTTACAGATGCTGCTGAATCTCCTGTCAGCCTTAACTGCATCACAAGTGATCCTTTAGACAAATGATTTACATATTTGCTAATCAAATACAAACCTAAATCTTTTCAATCTTTTTATGACAGCACACTGAATAAATGGTTGCTGAAGTCAGCCTTCAAGTATTGAACTGGGTCTCAGAATACCCTGAAACAAATGATTATCAACCATTTGTGTGGCAACTTCTTGAAGCAAAGCACATGTTGCAGTTAGTGTGGTTATCATGATAAAATCAGCTTTCTCTGCTGCCTTGCTCTTCTCTAACACACATACAGAAGAGATCATCTAGCTTGCTACATCCATCTCTTAACAGCTCAGCTTTAACTTACTCTGGATTAAATGAAAATGTTAAAAAATGCACTCAGGGTTTTCCTCTAAATCTGCCTCAGGGTCCTGTGAAAGATAACTCAATGAGTCACCCTGATATTTTATCTCCTAATAAATTAGCATCTCAACACAAGACAAATCCGTGTATTTTATTGACATCAATCAAAAATGACAGATGCTTGTCTGGATTAACATGCTGATTTCATAGCTTGTGTAATTCCTAGAACACTGGAAACTGTGAAAGCTTGAATATTTGTTCAACTTTTTCATTCTTATGTCCTATTTAGAAAATAAGGTCAAAGCACTGGTCCAGTATTTAGATGAGCAGCTTTATGCTGAAAAAGCCAGAGAGGCAAACGGGATAGGTTGGGCTTACCACAGGCAACAGTGCCAGGGCAGCTGGTCTCACGGCCAGGCTCCCAGTGCTCAGTGAGCTTTCCAAGGCTTGGGTAATAAAATCATGTCATGCATGAGTATTAGTTTGCAGGTAGTTGTTTTTCTTCTGAACTGGATTTCTAATCCTCAAAGAGATGAAGATGATCTTGAAATCCTGAACCCTTAGAGACAGAGTCAAAAAAAAGGAAACATACATAAACCTCCACAGATTTAGAAACTTTGGATACAGTCATACAAAGTTTCAGAGTCTTGCTTATTGTCTCTGGCTACTTTGGGGCAAAAATACTGCAAGTCACCACATTCTTAAATGTTATTCCAGCTCATTTTCTGTGAATCCCATTTATTTCTGCTGGGCTCTTTATTCATGCAAACCTACAAGTTAGTTTCCAAAGTCCTCCTCATTTGAAAACATTTTGCTGCTAAAAGATCAAGCAAGACAAAGGAATCCTTCCCCAGTAAGGTACCTTTGTTCACAATCACAGACTGATTCGGTAGGAGTCTCTTGCATTAAGCAGGAATATTATCCTAGAAAATACAGGGAGTCACTGTTTTGTTTTTACAAAATATACATGACTCATGTTTCCATTTGCATATCCTGCTGTTTTTTCTATCAGAGTGCACAAAGTGCACCTTCTCCAAAGGTACCTCCTAAGGAATAGAAGGCAGGGGAAATTCTCTGTGCACATGTAGCAGTTATAACTATCATGACTGAGAAACTCTTGACCTGGTCCAAAATGTCTGTCTTCTGTCAAAATCATTAGTGTTATAACAGCTATCACATCGATGGCATTGCAGGTGCTAAATAAGGAGGAATAAAAGCCTAACATCTGGGCCTGACTGGTCCCTGAGGAGCAAGCACCTTTAGCCAGAGTAGATATTTTTTCTCCTTTACAGTTTATTTGCTGCAAATGAATAATTGCACTTTAAATGCATGTGATCACTTTAAGACCCACCAGTAGGAGGATGCTGTATTTTGAATCATATAAATATATTAACAAATAAAATGTAAAGCAGATATTAGAGAGCAAGCAGTAATAATTAAATGTCCATAAGGTTTTCAAACAGAAGGCAGAATCATTTATAAGTTTGTTAGCCTTCAAATGTGTTATATTACAGTACTAAAGAAAGAAAAGTGCAATCATCCTCTGCAGTGCACGGAGAGATATTTATTGTCAGCTAAATTGGCTTATTAAATGTAGTAGGATAAATGGACCTTTCCATAGTGCAATCAGAATCACTAATTCCTGCTGTGACTGTACAAGAGCTGGTAGCAAAAAAGAAAAAACAGCAGAAATAGACAGATCAGAGACTTTAAAATGAAGTACCATAGTTCTTGAATGTCAACAAGAGATGCTATTATAAGCAAATACTAAATGTCCTGGAATTGCATCTCTAGTTTGTTCAGCAGGTCAGAAAGAGAAAGATGGATGGGGTGATTACTAAAAGAAACCAAGTTTATATTCTAGACTCCACTAGAAATTGTCTCTGCTGGCTGAGATGTTCTGCAAAGGAGGTTTTCTCAGCAATACTGAATGCAGGGTCATTTAAATGTCAACTGCTTTTAGTATAAAACTGGGTGATGTTTTGCACAGATTTCTTTATAACCGTATCAAGCACTACTGTACATACAAGACTTATCCCACTATATATTTGCAGTACTGCTTGCAGCACTACTAGGAACAGGAAAGATACCAATTAGGAGACCTTTGCAAGAATATATTTTGCATAAGTTAATAAAAAAGTTGGAGAAACGGAACAAGTCTAACCTTACAGATTCACAGATTTTTGTCTTGGTGAAATCCTGCCTGTCATTATTAGAGGTTAACACAGAACACTTCTCTATTACCATCACCCACCAGCTGCTCTTAAGGCTATCTAATGAAAATGCTAATTGTCTTCTTTTAAAACATTCCCAGGGTTTTGGTTTGGGGTTTTTTTTAAGCTAGAAGCTAAAACAAGTAATTGACATTGGCTGATAGTTTCAGTTATATTCAGGATCACCTTAGCTCATCTTCCACTGCAGTCAGGGCTAAATTATTATTAATTGTGATTGGGAGAGAGTTCAAGAACTTCTCATTCTCTCTCTCAGTACATTCAGTTTATCCTACCCATGCAGTGTCCCTAAGATTTAGGTGTTGCAAGTTCCTGGTTCCCTTCTCCTGGTTCTCTTCTTCTGGCTTGGCATTGAAAGCTTTTTAATCAGAACAGAGTTACAGTATGTTCAACTCAAACTTTAGAGCTGAAGGAAGGCTATAGATTGAATCAAAAGCATCATTCATAAAGAGGTTCATCATCACAAAAAGTCCCTGTGCTGAGGTTGAAGTCCATGCATTATGGATCAGCTTGAAAAGTGGAATTTCACAATATGAAAGAATAAGACAGATTAATGCTCTAGGCCCTCCAGTCTCTACTCTCTTTAATTTACTTTACAGTATCACAAAGCTAATGAGAATACCCTATATATAAAAATATATTATATTTAGTATTGGAGTTCTATCCTGGGCAAGCTGCTTTCTGAATTATAGGCATGGTCTGCATCTAATATAAGGAAGGTAAGGGAAGGCTTTTTCTCACAAGTCAGCACCATGGGTTGAATGTAACTCCATTAACAACCTGCTGCTCACTGATACATGGCCTAACAACACTGTGTTTGCAACAGAAAAGAAAACCAGCTTTAACTTTATGACCTTGACCAAATGAGAATTTCCTTTCTCTTCCCAAGTAAAAGCAAATTTTACTATAGTCAGAGAATACTTCAGTCTATGCTTTTAGACAAAACCATTCTATTATTCTTACTATTTAGCTTTTCTAGTCCATTTGATTCCTACTTTTTAATACAAATTCTTTGAAAAATTATGTATTTTTTTTGTGAGCAAGACATAGAATGATTCACCAACTTAGAGCTTCCTTACAGCTTTAAGTAATTATCCAAATACAAGGAACTTAATTACTGCCACTGGAACTAAACCTCTTGTCGTTAAAAAGCTGATGTCTACTAAGTTGCTCGCTTACATGTCAGCAGTGGCTCAAACCCTCTGACTGATACTGAACTACATCTAACAGCAAAATTTGTACAGGTACCCTGCAATTCAGAAGTAACAGCTATAAATACAGTAAGATACTGACACTGTGCATGTTTGCTAAAACACTACTGACTGTGTTTCAAAAGTAGGTTCACAACAATGCCAAGCCAAACTCACCGGAAAGCTTGGAAATGCAGAATAATGTTCAAGGATTCTGAGCATGTTAAATGATCACTGAACCTCCACATTTTGATGTATCAGGTAACAAAAGGCTTGTTCTCTGAAGCAGTAACACTTGGGGTAAGAGTATTTAATTGACCTTGCAATGCTCATCCCGTGTAGAGAACATGATTACAGATCAGGCCAAAACAACAAATAAACATGACTGCAGAACTGATGTCTAGAAAGCCACTAGTGAGGAAATCCAGGAAAGAAAAAAACTATGCATGATAACAGAAAAAATATTGTGGGTATAAACTAATTTAAGGGGGGAAATCACTTTCCCCATTATTACTATACACAAGACACCCCTCCCTCTTCTCTGTACCCCTTCCTTAATTCCTGTGGGAACTGCTGGAAAAATGCTAAAGGAATGTTTGCTTCTCCTCACATAGAGGGATGGGGAACCAGTGGATAAGGAATTTCTGTATAAATAAGAGGAATATAGAATCTTTCCTCTGCTACCCACAGAAATAGCAGCCAGCTATAAAGGGGGGCAATTTACTTTAGTATGTGGTTCACAGAGATTTACTTTAGTGTGGTTCGCTGGGAAGCAAGTGCAATCCACAGAATTCAACATTGACAGTCATTCAAAGTAAACACAGTCAATTTTGTTTATGTTGTACTGTTATAATCTGATATACTGAGGGACTTTTCAAGTCCTTTTAAAGAATCATTCAGTGCAAATTTACTTACAACCTCCACTGGTGCTCAAAAGCAAAAACTTTAAAAATTAAGTTCCTGGTTCCTCTGCCATCCTTTCAACCTTCTCCTTTTTTCTTTAAGCCCCTCTCTGTGTTAATGCAAAACTTCAGTAATTTGTTGAGACAAAACCCTCAGCAAAGAATTCATCAATAGTGATACAGAAGTAACTGTCCGGATGCACTCTCAGCAGTAAGATTTTGGGGGTGTACATGCAAACAAATTACAAAACCAGCAACTTCTGCATTTCAAGATATAAAGATACCTAAGGACAACCAGAATGGAAAGTTCCAGACAAACAGTGTTTTTTATTTCCCTGAGGCACTTTCCATAGATATTTGCAGTTGCCCAGTACTTTTGTGGCGAATTCATTTATGAATCTGTAACTTATTCCCACTTAAATGTGAAACACATCAGAAATTTCTAAGTGTTTCTGACAGAAAATACCATTCATCTTTCACTGCCTATTTCTCTTGATGCATCGAGAAGCCAGGTGTGCTAACCAATAATTCTTGTTTCAGGTCAAACTGCTAATAATTCAGTGGGTGAGATATCTGTACAGGTGGACATCTCTACCCATCCTGGAACTGGTGAGCATAAAGTCACTGTGAAAGGTAAGTTTCAAACAGCCAACTTCAAAAAGAGAGCACCAACAAAGACCAAACCTCCAAGCACATTCTAAGTCAAACATACCAATAATAGAGTAACAAATGTTGAGTATTACAGTACTTGTGAAGCTATGAGTACACTTCAGGTGATCAGGAGTGCATTTTTTCCTTGTTTAACAGCAACAGAAGTTCAGATTATGCAGGCAAGTAGTCTATGCTTCTCTGTGTACATAATGTAAAGTTATTATATTAAGTTATGGAGCTATAAATTAAAATGTGTCAAATTATACTTCTCAATTGCTTGTACATAATTCAACCTGTAAAAAACTACAGCAAAGCTGGGTGGTGAATGACTGCACCAAGTCTTAAGAATTTGCATTTTTAACAAAATGCCTTTGCTCTGCACAACCTGAATTTCAGGAAGGAACACAGGATCATTCAGATTAGTATAAGCTGACTTTTTTAATTACAGTGGAGGTAGCAGGCAAAAAGAAGCTGTAATTGTGAAGGAATTGTAAAATATATGTTTCTATTTGATACCTTTGAAGCTAAGGGTAGTCAGACATGTTTACTTGGCAGGGAAGGGGCAAAGCTCCTCCCAGGCTTGCCGGGTATTGAGATCCTGTGGGAAAGCTCTCGGGTCACCTTTCACTGGCTATAAAAAATCATACAGGTTAATTAACTGGAACTCCTCCAACGGAACTTAAATTCAATTCTTTTATCTCTTTAAAGTTGTAGCAATTAATAACCTAAACTGGCAAACAACAGCTATGTTCCGTCCCTTTGTGGAAGTTTGCATACTGGGTCCTAAACTAAGTGACAAGAAAAGAAAGCATGGAACCAAGACAAAGAGCAACACCTGGTCACCAAAATACAATGAAACTTTCCAATTGTAAGTCTTTTATGTCTGGGAATTGCATACTTTTTGAAAATTTTCTTAAAATATTTTTGCCATTAAACCATTAGTAACAAAAAAAAAACATCCTAAGGCTGCTATGCATAGATATAGACACCATTTCAAAATTATTTACTAATTTGTATCTTTGTTGTATATGAAGATGAATGGCAGTCACCAAGCTTTCAGTCCTACAAAACCTGGTTAAAATGTACAATTCATTTCCCTACAGAGAAATAACTATATCCCTAGGAATCTATTGTCCTAGGTAGTTATTTGGACTGAAGGATTAATTATTATTTCTAGATATCTAGGCCTTCATCACTGTAAAGATATCTAAATGTGTAAAGGGTTGTGTGTGTGTTAATGTTACTGTTTATCTAATGCTATTATCATTTAATCCTTAAATCAGTAAGAAATTTCCACCTAACCTGGAGTTTTAAATTTCATACTTCTCTGCCCTTTTCTGCAACCGATTTTTCTTCCTCCCCTTACCCTCCAACCCTGCCTGGAAATGAGTTCAGTGTCTGTCTTACCACAAAGCTCCTTTTGATGCCTACTGCCAGGGATTTTCTGTATTTTTTGAAGCTGATTTAAAGTCGTGGTGCTGACAGTTGGGGAACTAGCTGAACATTTTATGTACTTTCTAGGGAAAGGTAACTGCCTGTTCCAGCTGTTGAGGGAATTCTCTTTCTGTTCAGGCTGCTGAGAACAGAGGCCCCATCACCAGCACATCTGAAGGGTTACTTGTGTAGAAAGTTTAAAATCAGATATTCTGTTGCAACAAAATGGAACTACAAAACTTAAACTACCACTTTCACTTTAATTTTTCCAAGATTTCTAGAGTGAGTTCATTCCTTGGGGGAATTAAACTGAACTCCTTGTTCTAAATTCATATTGTTAATCCACGCAGCCTGCTGAGTAACGAAGATAAGCCAGGAGCCTACGAGCTTCACCTGTCAGTGAAGGATTACTGCTTTGCCCGGGAAGATCGCGTTATCGGCATGACCGTGATCCAGCTGCAGGGCATCGCCGGCACGGGCAGCTGCGCCTCCTGGTACCCCCTGCTGAGGAGCATCTCCGTAGATGAGACTGGGTTAACCATCCTCAGAATACTTTCTCAGAGGAACAATGATGAAGTTGCTAAAGAATTTGTAAGACTTAAAACAGAAACAAGATCTGCTGAAGAAACGGCCTAAAACCCCCAAGTAATGCCAGACTGTCACCGCCAAGAACATAAACACAACGCTCTTGTCTGACTAGTGCATGCATGTGCAAATCTGTGGGAATGTTTAACTATGTTTTCAGTGTTTGCCAGTACTTATGTACTATATTTGCAAGGTATGTCAAGGAGCTGTCTATCTTTTATACATACTTTGGTCTTTGGTAAAGTAATTGTTCCAATGAAGTGCCAAAACTAAGATTAAGAGTAAATGTTTCATCTTATCTTTTTAAATGTTGATTTCACCTCATCACAATTCCATTTTTTTTAACATTTATTAATAAATAAGTAGCTTTTTAAATTGATTATAGGTTATCTCTGTTAAACTGTGTTGCTTATTCTAAATTAAGTTACATCCCTTACTCTTGTTTTAAAAATGAGGTGTACCTAGTTTTCTTCAAACTTTCATGTTATGCAAGCCTCATTTTAGGTGTCTTACTGATGACTTTTTCTATCATTACTACAGATGCAGTTACTTATAGAAAGTGTTTGTAATTTTATAATTACCAATATAAAGTAATGATTTTTGCATAAAAAACTGAAAAAGGATGGAAATATTTTATGCTAATCTCTTTTTCCAACCTTTCATAAATATCACTGTGAAGAAATGCTGTTAAAGCAGGTTCTCAAGAAGCTGTGCTTATCAGAGTTTGTTACTGATGTTTGATAACTTGAGATAACTTTGTTCTTCAAAACTGCCACGGTAATATCATATTTGTATTAAAAGAGTAAGTCAGTATCTGTAGAAACAGGCTGCTGTACAGTACAGTACATGTGCTTTTAAAAATGATATGGTACTGTACAAGGGGTAGTAGTTTGGAATATGTAATGCCAGTTTGTGGTTCGTTTCTAGAAATTGTTTATGAGAAGAAGAGATGCTGTTAGCATTTTCACTCAGAATTATTAACGTTGCTTTACATACTTAGCTGTAACATCAGTTAAGTGCTTTATTTCTTTAATTTTTTTTAGAAAAGTTCAAGTTTGTACTTATGCAACATTACTATGTATTGCACTAAAGCAAACTCTGTGTCCTGTAAATATATTTAGTGACCAATTGTAAAATAAAGTATGCAGAAACTGCTTTCTAGTTTTGTCATTTGATATTATTTATGTAACTATTGGTTTTACGTGCATGTGAAGCCCATGGAGTGGGCTTACTATATAGCTTTATAGTATATTAAAGTATGATTTGTCCTGTCTGGCATCTGGCTGTTTTATAAGTGTAAGACGTGATATGTCAGTGTCATAAAAAAATATAATAAATTAGGTAGGTGTACATACATACACATATAAAAACAGAATGTTGTCTAATGCTACACATTTGTCATTGGTTTTGGTCACAAGTGTTTCTCATTACACAGGTTGGAGTTTTCAGCTTTACTTAGGGAAAAAATAACTAAGGGAAGGGAGGACAGGTAGTTCATACACTGATGTCAGCCTTCTAAAAATGTAACACACGACTCCATGCAGGTAAACCAGATTCTTTCTAGGATACTCTTTTGTGAGATATTTAGCTGAGTTTTTAAGGTCTTTCAACATCCTCAAACTTCCTCCTTGAATACTAAAAAGTAGATTTGTCGTAAGTGTATTTAGACATTTAGAGAAGTTCTGCACAGCCTTTAGAGAGTTAAGAACACTCCCATAAGGACATAGATTCCAAATTGTGTTTCTGCAAGGTATAGCCCAAAGTGTCAACAGCAGACACAGACTCCATTTACAGTTATCAAGATTTGATGTAAGAAAACATCGGCAGGCTCAATTTCAAGTAAAAATGGAGAATAAGCCAGAGATGAGGTGGTTCCTGCTGCAGAACACTGTTGTGGACAAAATGGAAAAAGAATTCCACAATATATCATTTGTGGCTCTGTGAATTAAACCAGAAAGGCTGGACTAAACAGCTTCTGGTTTTTTACCTGGAGCACTTGCATCATATTTGTCTGTGGCTGTTTATTCTCCTGTAAAATGGCACACAGTTTAGTGCATAAGGTAATCACCCCCCACTTAACTGTTGATCCCTGAGATTCGGGATAAAGGAATCACAGCTGAATCAGTCAAGGCAGCCAATTACTGCTCGTGGTGGCCCCCTCAGCTGCACGCACCAGAAGTAATCCAGAAACCTGCTAAAACCATCCTTATAATCCACAGCTTTACACAGGACACTTCACTTTTTCACAGTTTTTAACAGAGAAATACTTTCTTTATCAGAATTTGTCATGTAGAAGATAAGAGGAAAATGTGCTAACTCTACACCACTGGACTGTTTTAAACATTGTTATGACTCAAAATACAAGCATATGGAATGATGTAGCACAAGCTGTTGGACCTCACATTTAACATCATCAAAATGATTGATATGGAAGAGCTTTCAGTGCTGTTTTAAAAGCTGTTATAATCTCTTTTAGGGAAGTAAATATCCCATTAAAAAAATACAACTAGTGAGCATTTTCTTAATTCAGCTGAGCTAACCTAAGCAAACTGACAGCTGTTCCTGCAGTTTCCCTTCTCAGTGACAACTGATGTAATCAGCACTCTAATTGGAATTCCATTTGTATTGGTTGGTTAAGATTGCAAACATACACATATGCACTTAGGGAAATACAGGAGAAAAAAAGACAGTGGAGAACAGCAAGATTAATTTGAGAACAAATTTTCCATTCTCCAAGGAACAGTTACTATATGGAAACCATTTGATGTGCCCCTGAAAAGAGCAAATACATTTAGAGAAGTCTGTCATATGACAGCTCTTCAAGTCAACCCGTATACTCAGAACTGACAGTTTTATATAAAACTCTTCAATAAAGACTGAGAGAGATTTTTGCCCTTTTTGTTTTCTAAGACGAAAATGTAAGAGCCAAATACAGAAACTGAATAAAATTTTCCTCAAAGCATTTTGTAGCTAATATCTGATGAAAGAAGGGAAATAGTAATGTGTAAATTAAAGACATATTAGAAGCTAAAATGAGCAGCCATTCTGAAATCTCAAACAACTTATCTAAAATAATTTTTTTTATAATGCCACATGAGATGACACCTGAATTAAGAACACAGCACTTTGCATATGAACACTGAACCCAGAAAACTTCTAAAATACCAAAGGAAACATCTCTTAGATGGAACTGGATGTGCCTAGTTCTTCATACTCTGTATGTCTTCTGGAGACTTAAAATTGCATCAAAACAATCAATTCATGAATGTGGGGCCATCACCAGGATCCTCAACAAGTCCCAGCAACAAACTATGAAACATTTTTCAAATTATTTTGTCTGTGCCCTGGAAGAATCAAGGGACTTTGGCTTAGGTAGACACGACTCTAGTGATTTACTTGAGAAGCTTACAGAACAGAAATAATAATAAACCAATAATTTCCAATGGTTTTTCTCAATCTGTTTTACTAGTTTTCATTGATAGTCTCATGCTAGTGACTGTAGAAATCAACTTTGTAGACAAATACCGAAAACGGAATAATAATTTACCGTTACTGGATTAGTGTGAATTAAATATGCATCTCTCACAAATCCTTTGAAATCTAAAGACCTGAACAAATATGGGGAGAATATTAAGTTATTGTATTAAACTCAGCTAGAAGACATAAAATTAACATAAATGGATTCAATGTTATTTGTAAAATACAGCTGGGCAAGTGTTGGAAAGCATTCAGGTATTTACACATGCTTATTTGGATGGCTATTTCATATCACTTTGCATTTTGGCACCAGATTTATGTGACTGACTTGTACTATGAAAAATTCATAGAAATGAATCTTCAGGAGACAAATTCTAAATTATTTTAGAAATTATAATCAAGACATGGGATGCAAACATGACTGAGACTAATAAGCAGAAGTGGGATATTCTAAAAACATGTCACTATAAGCATTTGCTGAGATAAAGGAAAATTACAGTTTGTACCTGGAGAATACATGTTTCTCTTGGGTGTTCTACACTGAGTGAATGCACACACACGCTACAGAGTATAAATGCATTTCTAAATGATGAATCTACAAAATCTAACTTGAAGATAAACCCAGCAGGGGAAGCAAGTGAACAAAACTATTTTTTCAAACAGATTCTGTAGCTGACAGTCAGCTTCCCTAAACCAACTGTTCCTAAGTGACTCAGCCTATGACCATTCCATTGTAAGAAATCAGTTTCAGATTTCAAAGACTCCAGCAATTACAGCTGAAAGCCTTCACTATCAATTTAGCAAAATGAAGTGTTCACTGCAGAATATGAAATAACAAGTGGGCATACTTTAAACTTTGTAGTGAAAGCCATTAAAATGTCATAGATTAATTTTCAACTAAATAAATACAAGATAATCAGAAAAGTTAATCCAAGGAAGTGAAGTCTGCTCTTTAATATTTTCCTGTTATTTCTACACACTACAGTGCAGTCCCAGGCTCCGACCTGCATTGCCTTGGGGTCTCATGTAAATTAACACCCATTTCTCCAGATTTTCGGAGCAGCAGGAGGAGTTCCAGGCCAAGAGGACAAACCGGAGAGCAGCTCGGCACAGAACAGCTCCATGAGCTGTTCCCAGCTCTGGTCTGTACACTGTTGTTTGACCAAACATAAAGAAAAAACCAAACCTACACTGGGGCAAGCACAAGTGACATCACTGGAGTTGTAACAGACCAGACTCCGGTGAAAATCTGAGATCTCCATCTTGGCTTGTCCAAGATACACAAGAATTGCTGGCAGTTACTGAGGCAGCTCCAACTCGTATTCCATTCAGGTCTACAAGGGCCTACACATTTTGTTCAATCGTGTTTACCCATTTAAGCAAGAGGATTTTTCTTGCCAGTGACAGCACTGACTGTAATGTGAGTTAAGCCTTCAGGCCTGAGGTCATGACAGTGAGAAAACAAATGTCAATTACTGACTAGCAGAATCAAAAACTGAAAAGGAGTTGCAAAAACATGCACTGGACAGTAGAACACTAATGGAAAACTACAGCAGAGTGAATATAGTCCCCTCCTCTAGACAGCAGTCCCTGTACAATGCCTGCTAGATGGATTTTAGCTTACAGCATGTGGCAGGGCTTTGTCCATAGAAACCACCCAGTGTTTATGGGCATTACACAGCAGTCGGACATAAAAAGCACTTCACAAGCAAATTGGATACCCAGAATAGCTGGACTGTGTGGGAAGATACTCAGAGGAAAAGATGGAGAGGAAAAAAAAGAGGAATGGATGTGGAAGAGGGCTGACAGACAGTGTGGATTCAGATTGCATTCCTTAACTCGTAGCAGAACCAGAAAACGCTGTGTGATACCAATATGACACAGAAAGGCACATCTGTTTGTATTTTTGTCATGTTCTAGTCTAGCTCACAAGTTACTTTTGTCAGTCATGATTTCAGTAGAGGTACTAGACAGAATTTGATCCCTGAGAGGGCTTCTCCCCTTGTTTTGTACTAAGTGGAGTCTGAATAAATGTGCTCTGCATGTCACTACCCTCTGTTACAAAAAGATTAACATATTCCCAGCCTGGAAGCCACCATAAAAAGTTCAAGCTACAGAGCCCGCAGATATTATTTCCCTAAATAATATATGTCCAAGACACAACAGCATTAACTAGGTGGAATATTCTCTTGAGGAGCTTGAGAAACAACAGCAATTTGTCTAGTGATGCATCAATGTATCAACATGTAATTTGCACCCAGGAGAAAATAATAAATCAATATGCCCTTAAAACACTATCTGCTTTTCCTATGTAATCTGCAAAGGAACTCCTGTGCCAGACTGAGCTTCCCCAGCACGATGACCACTCTGAAATTAGGTCAAGCCCCCTGTTCTCCCCAGTTCAGCAAGAGAGACAAAGCATTGCAGTAACTACTGAAGTGAGCTGGAGTCAATAGCAGCAGTGAGTTTAACTCCTACCAAATACGCTCTATGACGTTCAGTTGTCCATATAATCACAGCACATCTTTCCTTTACTCTAGAGAATTTCATTTCTGATCAGGGAGAAATTTCACAGCAGAAAAAAATAGAAACAAAGAATGCTGTTTACATTTAGCAATAACTTACTACACTTTTATTAGATGGAGACAACAAAGAGTATAACTCTGAGTATATATCCTTCCCTGTCAGAAGGCAATAAGCAAAACTTATACACAAAGGTTGTTGCATAAATTGAATGTCTTTTAAAAAAATAGAAACAATAAACAAATAGAAATAATAAATAAATAGAAAAATGCTTATAAACAGCTTGCAGTTTTGGCAAATGCTGTAATTTAGACTGGCAGGCTAAATAATGTGTGAGAAAGGGTTAAATCTTTGCTGAACGCTCCAAGTCAGCTATTGAGGCTGGTGCTGGCCACGAGTCCTGTCTGGCTGAATGCAGTGCCTAGAATCAGCTGATTGAAACACAGACCAGGTTTAAAATCCAGCAGTCAGACACTGCTAATAGAAACAAACACAGTTAACTAGGCTATTTAGAGAATAACATCTGCTTTTGTGCAGAGAGCAAAGTGAGCACAGAGGAGAAAACTGGCCAGACAGAGGAGGAAGGTCTGGAACAGTATCATTATCTACAGTAGCAACTTGTATCTGGATGACAGTGTTAAATACAATACCACTGAAAAAGAGATACCTAAAAGCCAAAACAAGAGACATTGCAATAAAACAGAGAGGAAAGGGCAGCGCTGAAAGAAAAGGACCTGTGTAACAAAGACTTTGCTATTCTAAATCAGACCTGCCACCTAGAGAGTCCTTTGAGACCTTTACAACGTAAATTATTTAAACAACAGACTGAGAGAGGATAATTAGCACACATCTATATACCAAGGTGACTAACCATAAGAAAGGAACAAAAGATAAAAATAAAAAAAAAACTCTTCAGACCATCTTGGAAAGGAGTTGTAGCAGGAGGAATAAAGTTCTAGATTCATTTTGAAATTCAATTATAAGAACACTTTCAGTATTTCTTTAGCCAATAAGTAATAGGCAAGCAGTGCAAGAGACTTTTCGCATTCTTCCTGCCCACATCCCAAACTCATAAAAGGTTTGCTGTCAGAACACTGTTGTAGAAATTAAAAATGGCTTCTGAACTCATCAGTAACAGAGGAAAGCAACTTTTACTATGTAAAACTATAGTCAGACAATACCATAATACCAGAAAAAAAGCACTAAATTTCAGAGACATACACCCCCCCAAAACCATTCATGTGAGCTGACTCTGTCCAGTGGGAGGTAAAAGCAGCAGTGAGTGGAGACCTGTTAAAGACGGCGGGGGCACTGCGCCACTGCTTCCGTAATATTTTGAGCTTATGTGACTTATGCACAATCATATTCTCCTTAGGCAAGCAATGTCCCATCATTCACACACAGAAAAACTGAGGGAGTAAGATTAAATTTTTTGTTTAGATTATAAAGGGCAAAGACAGCATCGGAATTGAACTCCAGGCAGCCTTAAATTCCAAATTTATGCTCCAAGCATTGCACCTTGTTTTTCACCCAAGGCACAGCATGGGAGATAGTGACAATCTCTGTCTGCACTTATGGGTATTTACAGTTTGATACAATTCAATTATTTTATTGACCAAGTAGGAAGACTTCAGTCAACTTTTCAAGCAAGTCTGTCCCCTGATAATTGTTGATAATAAGTAAAAAAGCCTGTGAATAAGCTTCCTCCTTGAAATTTCAGTATGAAAAGTAAATCCATTTTCACTTTAATGAAGGTATCAATATCAGAGGCAAACAAATCATTAATTCACAATTTGAAATTCATTACTGATGAATATTTCATATTTCCTTTACCTATAGATCCAATATTTCATATTCCTCTACCTATATATCCATTATATAATACCCAAACAAATCAAAACCCCACAACCTTTTGGAGACCTAAAGTTCTTCAACTGACCACAACTATTGTGCAACTAACAAACACCTTAAATCAAATTCCTCTCAGTCCTTTCTGTGTGATATAAGCAACAGGTAAATGTAATAAATATAACTTCTGGGCTTCTCATTACAATGAGAACAAAAGCACGAGGCACTTGGGAGCTCTGCTGGCACAGACCACACAGGCGGACCTGAAATGTGCAGCTCAGCCCGGGGGCTCCCAGGCAGCTCCTAATGGGGGAAAAAACCCAGAGAAACCACACAACTGAACAGGCAAAAAATTAGAAAAGCAAAATCTGAAGCTCTTTGTCCAGCACTTTCTGCAACCACCACTTCTCCCCAGCACCACCAAGAGAAAGCTGGGATGCTGCATACCCACAGACAATGATCATCAGTAAAATCTGCTTTTCTATCAACTGGCAAAGCTGCCTGAGATTTGACCACAACACAAGGATTGATAAGAAGCAATAGCAGGAATCAGACCTTAGCATTGTTTAAAGCTATGTAAATTAATTCTCCTTTTTACTGATTTTTCTGTTGATTCAGCTCTTACATGTTCAGTTCATCTCTTTCTTTTCACTATTAATCAGAAAGGTATTAACAGCACTTCTGCGTTTTCACCATTAAAAGCAGACATCCTTTATGTTTTCTGAAACACTAATTTTTTATTTGAAAACACATCCTTTCATCTATAAGTATTTGGATTTTTCTGACACAACATGGAGAGAGAATCTTTTTTTGAAAGATGTAATTCAATATTTTTATGCCCTTTCTCAGTTAAAAATGCAAGAACTACCACTGGAATTAAAAGGTGTTGCATGCACCATCATCATCAATAACTCCAGCAAGACAATTAGCAATGTTTTGTCCTAAACTGTGAATGACAAGATTACAAGTACTTAATTAGTGCACAGCTTCACTAAGACATTAAAAAATAACTTACATTTAATACATTTAAATTTATTTTTTAAAAATAAATCTATGCAGATGCCATAGCGTTTTTTAAGCTTTTGATGTACATTTCACCTAGAAATTCCAGAGCTGCACAGCTCTACAATGATTCTCTGGCTGTTTTAAAGGCATCTAGCTGAAATAGCCCTCTGCAAAAAAAAAAAAAAAAATCTCATGGCACCACTCCCTAGATACAAAATAGTTCACAAATAAATTAAAGAATGATTCAAAAATACCTATGAGGTTTTAGATCATTTTCAAGTATTACTTAATTTGACCAAATTCTAATACTTCTATTATTTGCCATCATTAGGTATCAAAAAGAAAACATTCAAGGAACTATTTAAATTCATTAGGCTACAAGTGCAAATTGGCATCCAAATTTAAAATTAAAAGCTGCCAAGATTTTGATTCAGATTTAACATGCTGTCTGATCTATGATTATACCGAATTTTAAATTAAGTTGCAGACAGCTGTGTAAAATATCTTCCTCCAGAAAAAAAAAGCAAGGAAGAAAGGATTATGTGCTTATGTTTGTGGTTTAGTGTATAACTTTTTACAGTTTTTGATTTGGGGATTTTTGGGGGGGATTGTTTACTTATTTTAGCATTTAACATGTAGAACAAGAAATAGCATCTCTGGTTCAGATATACCTTGCACAGGTCAGCTATTATTTGTAAAAATGCTATCAGAAGTAGGTATTTTTATTGAAAAGGGATTCCCAGAATAGATAAAGCACAGTAGAATAAGGGGAAACAGAAGCAGAGACTAAGCTCATACAATAAACCCAAGCCAGAACCAGAGGTCTGAATGCCAACCCCATCACCCCTCTGCAGGTTATTCACAATCAGTTCTTCTGCAGCATTATTCTGACTAACTAACCCAGAAATTAAGGGGGCTTCTCTTCATTGCCACATGATCAATGCAAACTCTAACTATGATGCTGCTAAAAATTGTTTGGGAACATAAGACACGGAGAACGAAGGGTAATTTGGAAATATCACTGAGCAGTTTTACAAGCCCACACACAATCATAGAGCTATTTGATAAATCTGTGTCAGTGCTCAAACTGAAAAAATAGAGCCTGCAAGTCTTATTAGCCTAAACTCTTCCCAAACCAGTTTTGTGTTTCTTAACGTAAGAACCACCTGGAAACCAGTCTCCCCTACAACTCTAAAAGCCCCAAAGTCCAATCAAGACAATTTTTATTGTTAATCTTGAATTTTTCCAGTAATTAAGTTATATTGAAATAATAAACATTATATGGTAGAGATGATCTGTGAGTTTTGGAGAGTGGGAGGCAAGTCTACTGGACACTGAGGACTCAAGGCAATTCTTTTCATTAAAAATATATAATTTTTCATTATTACCCAGGAGGTACTCTTATGTTTCGAATTGAACTTCACAGAACATTACTTAGATTAAAAATAAGATTTCTTCAATCATTGCTGAAGTAATGAATTCCCACTGGATGATCCTAGGGTAGCAGAATAAATATGTATGAAAAAGAAGCAAAGGCTGCACTCTGCCAAGGTTTTTCTGCCAGCTGGCAAGGGTCACACAGCACAAAAAAACCTTTTCAAAAACAAGGTGCATTTGAGCGCTAGCTTCAACCACCAAAGCAGTAAACTTCTACACTTGAAAAACTGACGTAAGTGCTATTTAAGTAGTTTGGCTTTTTTCACTAAATATATTTGAAACATAACTTGTTTTTACATGAAGTTGATTAAGCCCATTTAAAAAAGGCTGCATGTATAATGTGGTGTCTGGGTACAGTTATTTCAGATTAAAAACTTGAAAAAGAAATAAACAAATTTCAAGTAGCGGTCAATGCGAGGACTTGAGAAAGAAAAAGGACCCAGAAAGGAAGAAAGTTCAGTTTGAAGCTTGTCAGCAAAGTTATATACAAAACACATGCATTAAAGACATCCTATTTCCAACTGTAATTATTTAGTATAAAGCTAGCTTTAAAGTCTTGACTACACCTCAATTTCTTCTCTAAATAATAATTTCTCAAAATAATTACTTAGGGATACTGTTCCAAAATATGCTCAAGAATAACTCTGAAGGAACTCTACATCTGACTGAAAAGGAGTATTTCGGGGGGCGGGGGGGGTGAATCTCCATTTTAAACGCGTTTGCATTTAAAACAGAGCTCTCCTTCACAAATGCATCAATGACCAGGAGTCAGAAACACACTGAGGGCTCCTACCAGACACTCAAACCATGAATGTGACAGATCTGGTTTGGTTGTACCGAAGGTTCCAAGTTCTGCTCCTGGATGAAGCCTGACAGATGTGGTTTGGTTGTAGCGAAGGTGCCAAGTTCTGCTCCTGGATGAAGCCTGACAGATGTGGTTTGGTTGTAGCGAAGGTGCCAACCGAAGGTGCCAAGTTCTGCTCCTGGATGAAGCCTGACAGATGTGGTTTGGTTGTAGCGAAGGTGCCAGGTTCTGCTCCTGGATGAAGCCTGACAGATGTGGTTTGGTTGTAGCGAAGGTGCCAGGTTCTGCTCCTGGATGAAGCCTGACAGATGTGGTTTGGTTGTAGCGAAGGTGCCAGGTTCTGCTCCTGGATGAAGCCTGTCCTGCACCCCCAGCTGCGGTTGGGCAGCGCGGGGGAGCCCCCAGGGCTGCTGCGGCCGCCCCAGAGCCGCGGGGAGGGCGGAACCGGGCACGTCCCTGAGCACCTGCAGGCCTGGAACAATCCAAACCGCCATCGACACGCACAGAAATACATCCTGAAAACCAAGCTCAGTGAAAGAGAAATTCATACAAATATTCTAGGAAACAGAAAGAAACAACAAAATTATCAGAAACACATTAAAAAGTTAAAAAAAAAACAACACCAAGCACTCTCATTGCCTTGACTGTTTAATAATATATATTATACATATTATACATCTATAATTATATAATAATAAATAATATAGTAACATATTAGAGCATATTATTTATATATTACTATAATAGCATATTTTATTATATTAATAATATTATATCAAGATTAATATTTCTGATTGCTTTAACATATTTTAATAGATTACATGTTCATATATAGATATTTGCTAAGTTTACTACCAGATTCTAACAATACTAATCCAAAAGGGCGGAAAAAAATTATCAGCCTATAATGTTCAAATGGGCAACTCTCTTCTTCAATATAGACATAAAATAACAAAGGTTCTAAATATAGAGTGGTCTTGTTATTCATTAAACATTATGTTTAATTAATATTACAATAGGAAACGATATTATAATTTCCCTGACCCTCTCTAAATATTCAGCAACACAAAAAATTACTTCCTAATTGTTTAGAGAGTACCTAATCCACAAATCAACCACTACAGCCTCTGGCCATGAGGTTTTCCTTTTGTTGGATTTTAGCTTAGTAAAAAAAAATGGTTAATCATTTCTTCTTCTCAGCTAAGCTGCCATTAGGTCACGCATCAGTTTCCTTTAATCACAACAACACAGCATTCCCATGTTTTCACAAGGGTTTTAAATTCCGGCTCAGCTGTGCTAAAGCACTTTACATACCCTTAAAAACTATAAATGAGGCAATACAGACTGTCAGTCTCACACACACGCCATCCTTCTGCTAACAGCTAGAATCGAGAGTTTAGCAGTGCTAACCAAGCCCCTGCCTACACCAGGGAACACATTCATAATCATCTCACTACTACTGAAACAATTTCCACTCCGATGAGCTTGAGATCAATGGGTAGATTTTGCATTTCCAAGTATAAAGCAGGCATATATGAAGTGCTATTTTGCAGGCATGCTCTGAATTCCTGCTTCCCAGAACAGATTTCACTGAGAAACACGTGTACAAAACACAAACCTACCAGAATAAGATGCTAATCTTGGAATTTTTGCACTGCAACAGGTAAATGCAAAAAGGAAGCAACATTTATAGATGAAGTTTACAGGTTACAATCAAGCTGAAGAAACATCACCTAAGGAACTTAAACATTTGTACACCACTGAGAGGTTTTTCTGAAACCGCATGGCAAATCTCTGAGGAGCACACAGAAGCTCCTGTGCTCGCTCAGTGTTCATAGCAATTGCTTAGTGAAGGTTGACTGGATGTTACCATCCCCATCTGGTAAGAGAAAAAAATCATACAGATAGGATTTCTTTTTTTATATACAGGCCCTATCCTATTGCTAGTGATGCTTAATTGAATCTTTTTCAATAAGCTTTTTTTCACTTGTATTTCATTTGTCTGCCTTTAAGCTTTTCACTCCAAGAAAAACCTTTGTCTAAATAAACATTTTCAAAGGAAAGAAACTAAATTTTTCATGAAATTCAGGCCATTTTTTAAAATCAAAGACACTGATTCATTCATCAAGTGGAAGACAGAAAGGTGATACTGGTAAGAAAAGACCGGTCACCTTCTTCTATTTACTGACTGAGGGTACAATGATGTTCAAGTAAAACCACAGAATGAAGGATGGCTCCATGGAAGTGCTAAAAGCATTTAGGAGAAGTACGGCAAAGTTAATCTCTCCATACTGGAAGCTTTAGAGAGAAGAACAGCTAGTTATAGACAGAAATTGATCCAAAAAGGTGGATCAGCATCTGGCATGGAGTTTAGGGGCATAGAAGAAACCAAGTCTTTCATTCAGGCCCCCTAAAACAAAACTACAACCCTGTCACTACAAACTTCTTTCCTGGTTGCTGGACCATCGACACACTGTCAGACCATTTCTACACATCCAACACTTATCAAGGCCTGATTCTTCCCCGTTCAGAACTCTAAAAACAGTATGAAAAAGGTGTAAGAGAATCACTTAAATTTCTACACCACTTTTGTACTCTTCCGTGCTGGTATGGGTAACTGCTTGGTCCAAAGCAACAGGGAATTGTATCCACTTGACGCTGATGTCAGAAGACAAAGGTGACCTTCCAACCTGGACCTCAGCAGCCACCTGTCAGCAAATCTGTCAGTCATGTCCTGCTTACTGCATTTTGAACAAGTGCTCTCTCACCCTGCACTGTGCAAATGGAACTTTATCTTTCCACAGACTCAAGGGATGTTGCTTCCTTACTGAATGTGCCACTGAGAAAGTTTCACTCCCCATGACCCTGTAAGCACCTTCATCAGGGAACAACTCCACAGGCTATGCCAAAATCACAGTTCTGGTTATCATCAGGCAAACTGGGTACGCCCTTCAGATGAAAATATGGGGTACTCCAATTACTGCCAGAGGCCAAGGTCACATTCTGCCTACAATACTATAGTTTGAAAGACAGTAGAAACCTGAGTTCAAGTAATTAAACCACCTGAAGATGAAAGGATCTCCTATGGGTTTCAAAGCAGTGATCCTCATCTGATTGAGCCAATTTCAGGACATTTTTCATCTACCTGTCCTTGATTGTCTCCCTGTATGTTGCTGAAGTTTCCATTAGAAAACAGAATGAATTTCAGTCCCGAGATGAAAACACACTCTGAGACTGCGATTTCACATTACGAATGCTTCGCTGTGAATGCTGTTGTGGAGTTCCTTGGTTGGAAAAGAAGGGACTGTGTGACTGAGGAGAGGAAGTGTGGGCATCTTGCTTTCTATGAGCCACTCAGAGCCATTGTGAGCTCATACAATCCAGTCTTGTCTTTTCATAACCAGTCCCATATCACCTCCGAACGGCCCTGAAATGTTGCACAATGCTTCTAGATTCAATCAATCACCAGAAACTGAATGTGCAGTCACTGCCTTAGCTTCCAATCCTCAAGCAGCCACTATTTCAGGAAAACTAGCACACATTTCTCTGCAGTGCAGTAGAAACAGTGTGCAGCTATAAACAAGGCAATAATGCAGAGGTGATGGAGTTGGACACCATTGAGGAGATTAGCTGTAGTGCTGCTGACAAGAGTAATATGCAGAAAATATTGCTGTGTTGCCACATGAAGTCCCTACAAAAAGCAAGCTGTATTCTGGCACATCAATGAGAAAGGACTCACAATCAGTGCTTAGGTTTGGGTTTTTATGATGCTGAACAATAACATAATTTGCTTTCATTACCATTCATTGTTGTGTAATTGTCCTAATGTTCAAAGAAAGTCTGAGGATGAACAGAAGACATACTCATATCATCTGACTCAGTTTCCCCTCACCTTCTGATACAGTTCTCTCTTTTAAGCCCTAAAAAGCAGCTCCAGTCATTTACTGTACAGACAATTTGGTACTTACCTCAGTGACAATAATCAATCCTTATCCTCCACAGACCCAGTTTGCTGTGGTAATAGAACATTCATTTGAAGGAGGAGGATTTCTGAACTGCATCAATCTGAAAATCTCCAAGAAAAGACACCTGCAAGTCTTCCAAGGTTGGTGATTCTCTTTGATGAAAGAGTGGCTCAGGAACACAGCAGGATGAGCCATCCTGTGCCTTTTGAGATGTCTCATTACAATGTTTTAGATGTCAAGGACAATCAAAACTTATGCAAGAAGTTTTAGTGTGCATTTTCCAACTCTAAATAAGACAGCACACACACAGGGGAAAAAAAAAGAAAAGGAAATCAAGCCCAAGAAACCAAGAACTGAATTTTGGTAGATACAGTCCCAAGGCCTGAACCTCTGAGTCAAGGCAAATAAAAGACGGATTCAGCTGGATGCAGGAGTCTATTATTAAAGATACCATCAACAAATTTGCTTTACAATTAGATCCCACAGGGAAGTTGAAGATTAGGAGTTTAGAACTGTCCTTCTGTTTGTACTTTATATAATTCAATTTATGATCTAACCAATCCCGGCAAATATTTGCCATTAGAGATTTATTAGTTGATCTAGAAGTCCCATTAATAGAACCAGTTCTTAAATAGGCTCACTACAACTTAAGAATTTCATTACCATTTGATGTTCCTAAAGTTTGCCCTCAAAGAACAAGATTTTAAGCATCAGGTAATGCCACTTGCTTGGAAAAGACCTAGAATATGCAGCACCACTTTTTTTTCTTCTCTCCTTTCTTTCAATCTAATTTTACATGATTAATCAGATTCATGATGCCTGGCTTTTGACAAACTGCAAAGCAAAGACATTGCTAAAAAAATGAGCTACTTTTGCATAATCAGATAAGACTTAGCATGCATTTTGCATCTTCATTATACAGCTGATAAGCAATTTCCAAGTTGCATGGTTTACTTCTCCTGCGTGCTGATTGGCTGTTATAAAAATAAACACGTTTTGGAGCATCCAAATGTGATGATATAAACAAACTAGAGTTGAAATATAAAAAGGGTGGTATATAACTATTTAAGTACAGTATGTACGCTGGAAGCATATATATGTTAGAAGCAGAAGTAGTTTTCCTTTTTTTCCCAAAATATATCTTTGTTTGAACTTCCCCTCACCTATACACAGCGCAGTTCATCTGACTAATTGGCATTTTAAAAGATGAAACATGTGCAGACAAACTTCACATACTTCCTGGAAAGATGTGGGGGGAAAAAAATTGCAAAATTCACTATAAGTATCTACAGAAAAAGGCAACCTCAATATCCTGAAACATCTTGATCCCAACTCCTCTCCAAAGACTGTTTCAAGGGTAAAGAGGGAAGAATAAAATTAAATATTTCTGATAAACAGAACCTTACATACTAATGCTTATGCACTCTATTCAATTTAATGTTACAATATCTGCTCTAGATACAGACAACATAAAGCTGGGTATTGATAACTCAAGAAAAACCACAGCAATATTCAGTGTAGCAACACAACAGAGGCAGAGTTAATCATTGCTCTACATGTAACTTTGTGCAAACTACTACACACAAAATTATTTCATTTGTTCATACAACTAAACTGTACAACCAGATAATTTATACTCAAACAAACAATTTATAAATAGCACTTCCAAGACTATAATTAAAAAAAAAAAAAAAACCAAAAAAAAACCAACCCAAAGCATCATTAAGAAGCAATTGCCTCTATCAGCTTCAGTAAATACTCCTTTACCAGATTGTGAAATATTTACTGCTGATGGCTGCCTGTTCTGGGGCTTTTTGGAATCATCACCAAAAAGATTGCTTAGGTGAAAGGAAGAATGCAGTGTTTAAAAAAAGCCCAAGTTTTGTTTTCAGCATATTAATACTGGTGAACTAATATTTTTCTCTCAATTCACAAAACACTGAATTACAAGATGCTCCTGGTCAAAACTCTTCTCTCATAGCACCTGTGAACATTTATTTCATCTCCCCAGAGACCTGTTACCATCTTTCCAAGCTTTCCTTCCTGAGCTTTATTCTTCTGCAAATTTTGGAATTTAGCCTGAGAAGCTAGACAAATTTGGATGCTCTCACTCTTTTCTCAGTGGCTTTCTGCCTGTAAGTACGTGCTCCAGATACAGGTTATTTTTAACCTCAATTAGTTTGCTGTATTAGCACAAACAAGGATTTGACATAAGGTTGAATAAGCAGACAAGTGCAGGGGAAATTCATAAACTAGTATTGCTAAAAATAAATGAAGAAAAAAGAAAAGAAGGGGGGTGTGTGTGTGTATACACACACACTTCATCCACTCATCCTGTCATTCTCCTGCAATATCTTTCTTTCTTCCCAGGGTAATTTTCTGATCCAGTCCCTGGCTCAGGGACGAATAAAAGGATCATTAGGCTGCACAAGTACAGGTAAACACAGAGCAGGATTTCCATGCACTTTAAACATCAGAACAGGTTTTCATCCTTCACCGACACCCATACCTCTTAACCAAGGGCTGTA
>WEIT01002507.1:32828-45293 GCA_013389985.1 Dryoscopus gambensis | reverse complement strand
TATACTCCAAAGCAATTAAAGAAACTAAGCAAGCAATCTCATTCCCACCAGTTTACTAGGAAGTGCTTTATACTAACACGCTATCAGTGAAGTTCCACTGTCTGTAATTATTTCTTACTATCCAATTACATCTTGAAATGTTGATTTATTCCTATAAATTAGTTACCTAATAAAAACTTGATAAGAAACACACAACATTAACACTCTTGTTTAAACTCAAAGGATACTCATGTCAAAACTGTCTCCAAAATGAACCTGTAACAGGACATAACGAAAGCAATTTCTAGTACATGTCCTAGATGTATTTCCAAGTTTGTTGAGCATTAAGAGCACTTCATGGTTCTATTAACGGCAGTAGATGACAGGTGACATTTCACATGCATAGAAATTTCAAATACAGATATTACATATGTTTTTATAGCTTGGAAACCATAAAAGGTAACACCGTAACACCGCTTTATGTTTTAGTTCAGGTCACAAGTCATTTGAAGATACTGATATATTTTTACACAAAGAACTGAAATATTAGAGTATGTTCACTGAAACAAATAATTTAAGGCCTCATAAAATTGAAAAAAACTCCAACGTATTTATAACCCAGTATATTTATTTTTGCATTATTACTTCATGTCAACTCTGAAAAAAGTTTGATTTATACCACACGATATTTAGTTAGGAATGCTTTTTATTTTATATGTATCTGAAAAATCTGTATCATTGCCAACAGCCACATAATAAATAAAATTAATGACTAGAGGAAAAATAGCTGGCAGAAAGAAGAAATTTCATTCTAAGGATAGGAGTATCTTGAGATAAGAATGGTTATCCATATTGTTATTTGGCAAATACTCTGAAAGGTTAAGGCTTTTGTACAACTGGAAACACAAAGAATGAGACTCTCTTGTTCTGGTGACAATTGGAGCTAGGACTGGATAGCAGCAGTAGTCCATGGTAACAACACTTCACAGGCAGTCATAGACAACTTTACTCTTTATTCATACCCCTAAAGGAAGAAAATCATACTTACTGTTTTGTAAACTGCTTCAGTGGGTTTCTCAGACTGAACAGATTCACCAGTTCGAGGATATTTTCTAATAAACACGCCTATTTGGGTACAAAATCCAGCCTTCTCCATTCCTGTTGGTGGGTGCCCTACACCAGTAAACTCCACTGAGTAATCATAGCATCTAGCAGTCTCTAGAGCCCTAAGAAAGACAAATTATTCCAATTATCTGAAATATTCATCTTTCCATGTGATAAAGATGCATTCTTAAGGAGAAGCAGGACTCTAAGGCTGCGAAGGCTTGAACAAAATTTCTCTAACAATACTCCCATGCCTGAAGATAAGCACTGTCAAAGCTTGTTGTATCAGAGCAGTAAGATGCCTACCATTGTCTGAATCATTTAGTATCAGTAATTTAGCCATCCAAATATAACTGTTTCTTCTAAAATATGTGCACAGAATGTTAATGCTCACAGTTGCTTAGTCACAAACTTGGAAGTCAGCTAAAAACTACCTATTGTCAAGAACAGAATTACTTAAGAACCCATAAAAAATACACACACCCCTAAACCACAAGAGATCAGTTAATAGTGAAAGTGCAGTTTGTTGTAAATACATAAAGACTAAAATCTACTTGATCAAGGTTACAACAGTGTACATAACATCTAAATGAAAACTACCATGTAAGTACATCAGCCAGTGTGAACAAAGGGATGGGGCAAGGAACCAAAATTGCACTACCTACCTCCATCATTCTCCATGAAAAAGAAGGTGGCTAAATTAACGTCTCCTGTATTTTAGAGAGTATTGTAATATTTGTATTTCACAACACAAAGGCTTTCTCATGTTTACAGCTCAAACCTGGCCCCCCCATTTCTTCAGTGATGTCAGTATTTTTAATTCACATCTATCTAAAAGCAAAATCTAAATACACTTGAAGTCATAGGAATTGTTGCTAAGGTATTCTAATGTAGCTAATAACAGGCAGGTTTTAGTATCATTATGTAGGGAAAAATATATGCTTCCAGCTTTGCAAAACTATTTATTAAAAAAAAAAAAATCACTGGATACTTTAAAATATATGGCAGAGAAAACATAGTTTAAGGGGCAAAACTTCCAAGATAGATACACAAGAGTTGGCTGTTGAGGTATGGCATTCTTTACTGTACCATATATTTTCTTCCACAACTGCTTGACAGTTGAATGTAATCACAGCATCCCACTCCCTCTTTATTTTATTTTTATTACATTACTGATACTAAGGCTAAGATAGATCTCATGTAATCCTCTGTCATGTGCTTATGATTTGCATGAAATCCTTCACTGTGCCATGATCCATTAAATTATCCTTACCTGTGTTCAACATGCCCCACTGCTGTGGGTATTTGATAAATCTTCTTGGATACTCTAATTGAGTGCTTTGATTACACACCATACATAGCAAGCACATTTCTTGGATTTTATGAAGAATTTCTATAGCAGGGTATTATGCAAAAAGGTTAATTGATACCTTACATTTCAACTGTGTTAATTGTAATAAATATTTATAAAATGTAAGGAAAAGTTTTAAATCTTTTTTGCAGAGCAGTTACAGTAAAAGCCAACTTCACCACCACCATAAAACACAAAACCCACAGAATATGCTAAACTATTCTCAACAGTAAAGAAACCACCAAATCAAGAGGTGACACTTCACTGACAGCAAATCACCTTAGTGAACCATTCTGAAAATGCATAGCCATTCACTTCTCACACTACTGGGCACCCAGAGCTGTCAGCATATGATGTTCAGTTCCTTACCAGCTTCGAAACTGTGCTTGGTTCCACTCAAATTTGTGGTCTGGATGCCTGTATAACATCACTCCTGGAAGCAAAGGGTTAAATTCGGAATTTGGAGTACTGATCACAACTATGCTTGGAGCCATGAAACCAAATACCACTTCAGGAAACTTCTTCAGCTCTGGTTCTTCCAGGTGTTCTATTCTGAAAATAAGAAGTTGATGTCTGTGTTTAAAAACACACTACTGTAATCTTAACAACCAGTCCAAAAAACCCCAACCCTGTATCTGTAACTTGTAACTGTACACCTAGCTCAGTAATATGAGCACTGGCACTGTGGCCAAGTGGCAGCACAGAGGTTTTTGTCTGAGCAAATCTCCTCTTGCGTTTTGTACTTTTTCATCAATATCCTCCTCCCACCATAAGCACTACTTGAACTGCTTAGTGTGGTTAATTTAAGCACAAGTTAGAAGATGCCACTCTTCTACTTTCTACTTTTCTTATTCTACTCTTGTGCTTGAAAGGTTTGATCAAGCACAAGGTTGGTTTGGAGCATGGACAAAATTCCAAACTGAACTCTAATGGACTTAAAAAACCATTTTGTATTGTCCTAATACTCACAGTTCAATACATGTCACCAAGTCAAAACCAAGCATGCAAGGATCTTTATGGGCAACTGAACCATGATGCAAGGTAACAGTTAGGGATCTTTCAGATGGTTGCAAATAATCAACAGGAAGAGGTGACAATGTATGCCTACAAAAGTATTAAAAACAGGATGTTATAGAAAGGACCTTAAGACAAGATAAATTGTGCATGTAAATAAACTAGCTAATACCCTGCATAGATACCTCGTAAGTCTCAAAAAGGTTAACTACTTTGGATATGAAAACCAACATGCAATACAAACACTTTTTGTAACTACCTACAATAGGACAGAAAGAGCAGAAGTTAATCCAGAAACTGTCCTTCGTGTTTACAGAGATTTCCATTATACTCTCAAGTCACTGGGAAAGCCACTTGTAAATTCTGAAAATACTTCCATTCCAGACACACAGTAAGTCTGGTTTAGACAAGCTTTGCAAGGTTTCGGGGCCAGTTTTAGACAAGCATATTACCTACTTTCTCCAAGTAAAATGCACTGAGAAACCAAAGTACCCATGCAAATTTCATTCTGAAATACTGCACTAGACAAAATGCACAATAAATGTTAAATATAAAAGGTTTCTTCTCTTCATTCTTGAGAAAGAGCACGAGATAACATCAGCATCTAGATCCTACATATTCACTGAAATTGTATTAATCTGCTTTCAAGAAACGTATGTTCATCCATTAGACCAATGCTTCAAAGATCACATAAACCTCTCTTTTTAGAGGCTTCTATACCAGACACCTCACACTGAGCTAACCTTCCTATTTCAAAATTATAAACAAGAACAAGTCCCCCACCAGTATGACTATGAGTTACATGTACATTTCAAAGATTAAAACTGATCTTTCTGAAGACAATGATGTCGGCATAAGCAGATATTCCTAACACCATGCATTAGTGCCTTTACAAACAGTGTTATTTCTCAGATGTGCACTCTTGAGTGCCTCTCCATGACCCAGACCTTTGGCTACATTAGGTGATGTTATGGGCACCTGCAGCCCAGGAGTCCCCAGGCACAGATCCAATGAGATCTTCATTTGCCTAGCTGCTACTTCTGCAGCTACTCTAATTTTGAAAGCCTCTACAAGAAATTCTGCAACATGCCACTTTTGTATGGTTTGCGTGGCAAGGTAGTCAGGGGGCTGTAGGAGAGGCTTCTCTGAGGGGAAGCCCATGCTGGAGCAGGCTCCCGGCAGCAACCTCTGGAGAAAGGGGCCCACACTGGAGCAGGCTGGCTGGCAGGACTTGTGACCCAGGGGGTGCCCACTCCGGAGCAGCCTGCTCCACGGCGTCCTGTGGAAAGGAACCCCGGCTGGAGCAGTTAACGGAGAACTGCAGCCCGTGGGAAGGACTCAAGCTGGAGAAGTTCATGGATGACTGTGCCCCCCATGGGACGGGCCACATGGAGCAGAGGAAGGACTTCTCTCCCCGAGGAGGAAGCAGCAGCAGAAATAACATGTAATGAACTGACTGTAATCCCCACTCCTCATCTCTCTGCAACACTGCAGGAGAAGAGGTAGAGAATAGGCAATAAAGTTAAACCCATGAAGGACTGAGGGGTAGGGGGAAGGTGTTTTTAAAATTTGCTTTATTTCTTATCCTCCTCTGATTTTGATAATAAATTCAACTAATTTCCCCAAGTCAAGTCTGGTTTGCTCATGATGGTAACTGGTGAATGATCTCTCCCTGCCCTTTAAGTCATGAACCTTTTGTTGTATTTTCTCTGCCTGTCCAGCTAAGGGAGGGAGTGATAGAGCAGCTTTTGGTGAGCTCCTGGCCTCCAGCCAGGGGCAACCCACCACACCACTAGGTCAAGACAAACACAAACCTCAAAACAATCAAAGAGCTTACATTTTCTCTTTCATTACATTCGCACAGATATCTAACCCAGCTAACACTTCAATGCAACTGCAGAATTTCAGCATCCAGAGAAGGCTGCAATCAGCACATCCTAAATCTGCCACCTGTAAATTAGATATGGAACAATGCATAAATGCTATGTGTTTCTAAGTACTTTCAGAGACTTTCATAAAACTAAAATTCCATACTTATGTCATAATAACTTTTTAATGATAAAGCATTTCACAATCATAACTAAAATTTACAACTGCAAGCAAGCAACATAGATGCAGATTTGAGAATTCTTTGTAAAAATGTATATGAAAATCTTGCAAGATTTTTAAAAAATAATTAACCTTTTGTTACTACAGCTATAAACAACTACATGTAGGACATCCCACTAACTCTGGAGAATGTCTTCCACATGAGCAACAGTAAGGTATGACTTTAAGTATCAAAACTGCAGCAGTTTCCACATTCACCACCACTTCTCACTGTGCCGCTCTCCCTCCAAAACACTGAGAACAGGCTTACCAGCAGCCAAACTAGCAAAAAATCTGCATAAAACGAGTTTACAGGCTCAGTCTAATGTTTAAGTGGGGAACTCTGGGGATATTCAGACCATGAAGTCAAATAATAGATATTCTTTCCTGTAAGCTAAAAGGATAGCTGAGTATGTAAACCAACTCCCACTGTTCCTTCTCAGGCTCCGTCAAGGTTGAAGCACTGCTGTTCTCCATGTGAAAATCCTGAGTTGTTTCTATCCAGCTTATCTACCCTCTGTGTAAACAGAAAGTTCACCCTCCCACCCCCTTCCACATCCCAAATCAGAAAATTCAAACCTTTAAAGACAGATGCAACATTGGCGAATACATTCTATTTGAAAGCAGATTACAGTGCCACGACCTCATGGACTGGATTAGATTTTTATTAGCTACTAGAAGTATGATTACATAAGTAATGCAGGTGCATCAGTTTCTTGCATGCCCCCTAAGATATTAACATCAGTTTAAGGGTTAAACACTGCAGACTTGAGAAGATCTTTTGGGGAAGGAAGTGGGGAGGACACATTAGAACAGAGCAAACACTGCAGAATGTTACTTAAATAATTTAACTTTTCACGGTGAGCAGCGAAACGAGTTCTGGTATTTTGCGGGGACACACATGACACAGGTGGAGAGCCAAAAGACCTTAAGAAAGTGGAGATGAGTTAGCCTCACATAATCCCACACTCCCAATATCACTTCTCATCTGAGACTAAGCATGCAAATGATCAGGTAAACCTGAAAAGGTACACAGAACTAACAGCTCCGGAAAGCAAAACCCAGCTATGAGGAAAGCAGCTTGAACTAAATTCTGCATCATTTAATTAAAACCAGAATGCCCACTACTTCAAAAAACAGTCTAAGGCATTTCTCTTGTTTAAATATTCTCCTCTTCCCATCAAGTAGCATTAATTTTATGCATCCGTGAAAAACAACATATCAGGAGGTGTCTGCTAAGGCCATTCAGTTTTAACAGCTCCTCCACTACTGTTGTTTGGTAATTCAGTCAACAGGTTATTTATGCATTTTATCTTCCCGAGACACCAAGCGTCAACTTTCAACTTTATAATCTAAAGAGACAAAACATACCAACCTTCTTAGGTTTGTATTTCTCCACTAAATCTTTAACGAACTGGTGGCGTTGTTTGTATAAAGGAGGTTTAAATTTAGTAACTTGCGTAAGCTCTTCTTGAAAGTTCTTATCCATAATATTTTGGTAACGCTAAAAGAAAAAGTTAACTCCAATTTTCTGAAGCACATCATAACATATCCAATTACAGAATCTGCTGTTTTCAGTGGCGCTTGAGTTCCAGTTAAACCATGGTAGACCTGATCTGAGTTCTAGTCAAAGAATGACAAAAACATTGGGGTTAGCACTATTAGACTGCTCTGTCCACATATAATTATGTAAATAACCTTACATAAACAAGTACAAATCATATACAAATCTAAAAAAGCAAATGTCATAATCTGTCACTCTCCATCCAGCACGCCTGGACAGCGGCTACAACCAAAGCAGCTGGGCCAAGTCCGCACACAACTTGATTGCTCTACAAGGTCTTTCACACATAAATAAAAGTATGTGTTTGTGCATATACATGCACAAAAGCCGGCTCGGTGTTCAGGCCAGTCCCCCGCCGCCTCAGGAGCTATGCGGGCCTGCAGGGCTCCCCTCAGCAGTGCCCGCGTGAGGGGCCANCCACCTTCTCTCCCACGCTGAGCTCCCGCCTGGCACAAGCGGCCGCCCCCACGGGGGTGAGGCACCGCCGGGGAGCGCCGGGAGCTCTTACGGACAGCCCTCAGGGCGGGGGGATGTTCCCCGAAGCACTTTTGTGCGAAGCGATAAATGAGCCTCAACGACCGCCCGCCGGCCCACCTGTTGCACTGATCTCTACCCGTGACAGCCTCCCTCAGTGTAATTAAAAGGTGATTGGCGGCGGCGAGCGGTGTCCCCACTTTTTTACGCTAAACCCCAAAAATCTCGCTACTCCTCTACTCCCTTGCGGTGCTGTGTTTAAAGCCGTGTTTGCTACGCCCCAGAGGGGAAAGGCGCTATTGTGCTGGTTGCAATATGCAGTGAACTAGCCCTGTTTTTTGCGGGAGTGAGGTAGAGAGCACAAAAATCCAAAATCGAAGTGTTTTGCAGGGTTTCATTAAGTCTTTTCCACACTGGGGCACATTTGTCTCTCAAAAGAGCAGGCAGCTGCATGGCTGCACGGTGAAAATAGAAAAGAAAGCGTGGCTCTAAATGTCCCATTTCTTCTGTTACCAGTATGTAAAGCGTTTGCTTATCACACGGCAGGGCTGTTACTAATAAAGATAATGAGAGTGTAGGCCTGGGACCTAGAAGGAAGCAGGACTCTGGTGGCAGTGAGGATAAAGATTTGTTAGATAAATTAGGCCATAATTCAATGCCCTTTATGATTTCAGAACATACTAGAAATGTATATGCCAACTCTTGCCTAACATTTTTAAGTTTTATGGCCTAGACAGAGCACAGGTAGCTCAGAGCAGGTCAGCTGTGCTCTTCACCCAATAGCTACGACACAAAATACATGCAGGTGTGCTTGCAAACTGGCAATCCAAGTGGTTCTTTCAGATATCACAAGTTATTGCAACAGGTCCATCGTGTTTTGTTTGAACTTCTTTGGTTTTCAGGATTTGGAATACAATAGCAGTTACCTTTTCTTTGTATTCATTTTGGTTTATGAGTAGTAGAAGTAGGAAGCTGTCTGTGCAACTTTACAATTGTTTTTCTTCTGTTAGAACAGCAAATCACCAAAACCAGAATGTGCAAGTTTGGCAGCCTGAGAGTTGCTATTTCAGTTGGGATTATAAATGTGCAATTTGTAATATTAGCGATCTTTACTTGTAGAGAAAATTTACTTTGAAGTATATTTAACATCTCCTCAATTATTTTTGTAGGAGTTCTCCCCATTACGATTTTATGCAGACCTGCATAACCCAGTCTGGCTATGCACAGTACCTATGTTTGTACAGGAAATAATTCCCATTAAATATCTCTGACTAGATTTTTACTTTTTTAATTAGGTTACTTTTTAGAAAAGAAAATGCACTGTAATTGAAATAAGGGTGTGAATACCTTGTGCAAGAAAAAAAGACAGGTTGAATGCTCTTTTTTTTATATCTCAGTTACTCTTTTTGGCTGTTGAGTAATTGTTTAACCCTGAACTATCACTTAGTACCTATGTCTCAACTAGATAATTCTATAAACTCTGCACAGTGGTTTTTTACCTCAGAGAGATAGATTAAAGTTTATTAATAGAAGTCTTTCGCTTATCAGCTTATAATGCTATGGATTCTGGTATCCTGTGAAATTCCACTTACAATTCAGTATAATGGACTCTTAAGAACAAAAAAACGTACAGAGAAGAACAGTAGTAAAGTTTACAGTAAAATTCAAAATTCATAACACATTGTAAATTCACACAATGTCCTAATAGTTCATAAGAATTCACCCCGAAATGTACCACTGTAAGTGAAACCTTCAGAATTATCAGCTGTTATAATTCTCTACTATGAACAATATAATCACAGTGATATCTTTTTTGATTGTTCCATATTATGTGATGACAATGGATTGGAGAGCCAATCTTTGGAAGACTGGCAACGTGAAAGAGATGGTGAGCACTATTCGCAGTTTTAAGCTGGACAATCTGCTTTGAATCCAGGGTGTCTGACCTGCTTGCTTAAAAAAGTATTGAAAAATTCTTCTGCTTTTTCCCCATCAAATCAAATAAATTTTTAAAATTATTTTCTCACTGAAAAAAAATTTCTTTGATTTAGTCTAGTTCTGGTTAAAGTTTTGGGGTTTTTTGTCGTTGTTGGGGTTTTTTCCTTAATGCAGTGGTACATCTTCTTAACAGTCTCAAGGCATCCAAGGATAATTTATGTTGGAAGGGACCTTTAGAGGTTATCTAGTGCACCCTCTACTTTAAGGAGGTCCAAATCAATGAGGTTACTTGGAAACTTCAGTTCGAATGTAATTTTCACATTACAGTCTATAATTTCAAACTGAATATTCAAATCATGTTAGTTCAGTGTGCCACAAATTAAGGAGGTTTTCTTTAGAGAAGCCCGTTACTTTTGTACCATATACACAGCAACAAATGATTTTACTCTACTGGAATAAAAGCACCAAACTATATAAAGTCATGAATCAAGAAATCTGAAACTGCTGACACTTAATTCCTTCAGTAACTGGGATGAGAAAGACAATGCATGCAATTCCAGGACTTTCACCATAAAGTTGCTGTGCATATAATTAAATCTGATAGCAAAAGAAATCTAATGCAGCACTGTTGCCAGGAAACCCTAGTCCATACTGATATTTGACAGAAATATACATACAGCAATACTGCTTAATCTATGTCAAGAGCTAATTAGCTAAACTAATTAATAGCTTAGTCTATAATTCAAGAGCTAACCAAATTCAGAGGATGTTTAGCGACTGAAGTACTAGGTTTTTTTCTCCTCTGCTTCAACTAACACATTTGGTCCATTTGAAAAAAATCAGAATTCATATGTTTGAATGAAAAATGAAGCTGCTCTTACACATAATTCACCATCCTCTTACTCTTTTACAGTGATATATAGTTTCTTGCAGTTTGCAAGTGAAAATCACCTCATTTTGAGGTTATTTGGTTTAGTTTTTGGTTTGGTTTTGTTTTTCTTTCTGGCTGTACTCTGTATAAAAACCAGCTGGGATGCCTGAGGGAAGAAAATCTAACTTGGAGCAAATGGATTTATAGGTTGAAACTATATGAGAGGTTTCAGCATCACCACCAAAGAGTGAAAGAAGTATAAAAACATTATCTTATAGAGAGTAACACATATGGAGGTTTGGAACATACTGGCTAAGCATTCCAACAGGAAAATGTAAATGCATGAAAATACCATTTGGGTAATATAAACTATAACAGAAATATGGGCTGTCTTGAAGTGGTTATACAATATAAATTAAGGACATGCTCTAAACAACAATAACAAAACCACTCATGTTCAAAGAAAAGTTACTACTCCAGCTAACTGCCTCCAGAACAATATCACTGTTATAAAGACACTTTCTTAGAATTAATTTTTGTATTTAGTTCTCTGATTTGATACAAGATTGTTAAATGGGTATTTACTGCATCAATATGGTAGAGCCATGTAAGTAATGAAGATTTTGTGAACGTCTTTGGAAATCATCCAAGATGGGAAGAGGAGGCCAAAAGGAGACTGGTGGTTATTTCTAGAAAAGAGGAGTGAAAAGCCTTGATAGCAGAACAGGCAGCTTAGAGAAACCGTTAGCTGCCAGGGGCCTGATAAAAACACTTGTCTGCTTCAGTACAAGCTCTAAGGTACTTAAAGGGCCAGGGTGATGAAAATAAACTGTTTCTCAAGGTTTCAATGTGTAATGAAGAGTGAAGGTATTTTAATATTACTTCCAACAGTATTTATCTCCTCTTTTCTAAATTACCAATCTAGCATAGCTTTAGCATATAGAGATGCTATTCCCATGGATGGTTTCATACCAACTTCTCCCTGTACCTGTTTCCTGACGTGCTGAGCAATGTGTGTACTTCTGTGTGTACAACTGAACATACTTTGCCACATTATGTCCAGCTTCCAGTCATTTCACTGGACTTTCAGTTTATTTTTGCACAGTCATTTGATGTTTAGAATATTTTGGCAATTGTTCTAAATCATGCATTCAGTCTCCCTTTTGTACTTTAGGTTTAAAGACTGACACCAAAGTATGCACCTAGTTGCATTGGGTTTGGGGTCTTTTTGCTTTTGCAGGCAGAAACAGAGGATTTTCTCTTTTCTGTTAGTAATTATATGTAGACTGATTCTCTCTTAGCTGTTTGTTTTAACCTAATGCTGCTTGTTCCAAGTCTGTATGTAGTATTCCGTGTTTCAGAAGAGCTGTTGACCTGGAATTGAGCAGCAGGGGACAGTTACTGTTTGCTGGGTATCCGACAGGGTTCTCAGAAGCTGCTCAGCCAGGTCCTGGCCAGAGGAGCGGGCCTCGGACCCAGCATTAGTGTCAGGTGAACAGGCTGGGCCGTGCCCTGGCCGTTCATTGCCCTCCGGGGCTCCTGCACACTGAACGTCCCCAGCATTTCTTCCTTTCCCCTTCCCCAGTAGGGAAGCTGTGGAAGCCTCATCCCTTCAAGGCTAAGCTGGATGGGGCTTGAAGCAGCCTGGTCTAGTGAAGTTGTCCCTGCCCACGGCAGGGAGCGTTGGAACGAGGTGGTCTTCAAGGTCCCCCTGCAACCCAACTCATTCTGTGATTTCTTTGCTTTTCCACTGCTGTGGAGGCAGAAGTGGCCAGCACCAGCTGTGCCGTGGCCTCATTACCAACGACAAGGGACCGAGGGGACCAGTTTCCAACTTTGTTTAATCGGTGGCTCAATCTACTGAACTCCGTGTGACGGTGCCAGCAGCTGTCTCCCTTCGCGCCACAGTCCCCTCACTCTCCCTGGCGGTGATGTCCCGCCTGCCGGGCCCGCGGACTGCCCTGAGGGGCGGCGACGGCGGGAAGGTCCGCGGGAAACACCCTGGGCGTCAGTGGCAGGAGCCCGGGGCGGAGCCGCGCGAACGGACCGGAGCACCCCCGCCCTTTCCCCGCAGCTCCCCGC
>WEIT01002507.1:7480-32713 GCA_013389985.1 Dryoscopus gambensis | reverse complement strand
CGCCATGGCCAACAACAGCCCCGCGGTGGCGAACTGCCAGGGACAGCAGGCGGCCCAGCACCCGCCTGGCGCCGTCCCGCCCGTGCAGCAGCCGCTGCAGAGCGGAGGCCCCAAGCCGGCGGCCTCGGGCAAGCAGGGCAACGTGCTGCCGCTGTGGGGCAACGAAAAGACCATGAACCTGAACCCCATGATCCTCACCAACATCCTCTCGTCGCCTTACTTCAAGGTGCAGCTCTACGAGCTCAAGACCTACCACGAAGTGGTGGACGAGATCTATTTCAAGGTGAGCCCGCGGGCCGCGCTGGCGCCGGGCCCGGTTTGGTTGCGGCCCGCGCCTTTTCGCCCCTTATCTTGCGGTGAGGGATGGGAGTAAATATCTGTTGTATTGCTTAGCTGGGGGAATCCAAGGCTCTGCCTTCTCAGCCTCATCAAAGAGGCGTGTTCCGCGTCGGATTTGGAATTGCGGAGCTGTAAATTAGGTTTGAAGAGTGCAGCGTGAGCCGGGGCGGTGGGGTCGAAATGGCCGTCTAAGGGCTGCGCCTTCAGCCGGAGAGAGCGGGGAGGGCGCACATCTGCTGCCGCTGCCAGAGACCAGTCCTTCTCGCAGCACGGAGCCGCCAGCACCCCGGGTAACCACACAGAAGCGGTGGTGGTGGCCGTAAGTGTCTGCGTGTGGCTTTCATTCTCAGTTCCAGGTTAGGATTCCCTCCTCCGTAACTCAGCTTACAACTTAACGAGTCCCTTTTAGTGCTTGTCTTGACGTTAGGTAGGATGTGCTGGGGAGATGAATGATGTGTACCAGGGCACCTATGTCTCGGTTCTTGTTTTGTTAGCAGGATTGAATCAGTTTTGCACCGAGGCTTCCATCAAGCCACTCTCCCAGGTAGAGGTATGCATAATTAATGCTAATCAACGCAGCCACTTTCTTTGTTCTGATAACGAGACCAAAATTTGGATAATTCCATCTTAGATAGTTCAGTTAGTCACCTGTGCTGTGGTTGTTACTGGCATATTTTTTCAGGTGAATTCATTTTGCCCGATAATGTTACTGTGTCAGCTGGTGGGTTTCAGCATATTTGAAATAAATATATAAAAAAGCAAGGGTAGCCTTTTTGTTTCATTTATCCAAGCCAAATCAAGTTACTTAAGGCACTATAATTGGGGTAAATAACTCCACCCCAGTATTTTGAGATTTTTGGCAGTTTGAGCCTACTTATGCTACTGTTTTTCCACTTAATTATAGTATTTCTCTGCCTGTGCTCTGTAATTTGGAGCTGATTCTTTATTTCTCCTAATACTTAGTGTAATTTAGTACTTGCTGCATGTGTGAGACACTTAGGACTATCTGAATGGAAAGTGGCAGAGTTTACCTATGCAATTGATTTTTAGAGCTGAAAAAATTAGAAACATATTTTCAGAAAATATGAGATCTTACTCTATTTTTAAAGTGAACTCCTTCAGATGCACTAAAAACTACTTGATGTGATTCGTCATGTTTGTACTTGTAGAGCTCAGCAGCAGTAGGTCAGATAGTTCATTTGCTTGTCTTACTGTTTCATTCCAAAAGTGGTTTCGTCTTACATTTGGGAAGAATTTTGACATGCCATTAAAAATCTGCGTATTGATCTGATTTGTTTACTGAACTTGACAGTTACTGACTCAAAACAGCACGCTAAAGAAAGAGAAAACTCAGCCCCTTACTCACGCATGAGTAATGGCTGTGAGGGAGAGGATAACCTGGTGGTTAAGCTGCATCATTGATATTAAGAAGATTTGAATTCTCTTCATGTTTTAAGATCCCTGAATAATTGCTGTGGGGTTTTTTGTTAGTTGTTTTGGTTTTTTGGCTTTTTTTTTGAATCAGTGTGATACCCATCATAGCAGCTCTATTTTCAAGTGTATTTGTTTGTCTTTGAGAAACAAGTGGCTCTTCTAGAAAATTTTAGAATGCTGGGTGCTGGATTATCAGGAAAGGTCATTGTAAGTCACACAGGCAGCTAGTGATAAGGACCGTCTCTGAAGATGTGGACTGTGTGCAGATATTTGAATTAATTCGCTTGTAATTCTGGGCTCCTGTTTCAGTTCTGTATCTGCAAAATGCAGGACTTCCTCTTTCTTTATCCCTGACCCTAACACCATGTGCATGTACTCAACTTCATTTCATCTGTGTATTTCCAACAAGTTAAGCGTACACAGCAGTCTTGGTGAGATCAAATCTTGAAATACGCCTTTTTGAAATGAATATTGTTTTCAGGGTTTTGTTATTTGTTTTAATTGATACCTGTCAAAACCAGCAAGCTGAAGACTAGAATTTGTGATAGTATTCTACTCGGTCCTTTGGCTAAAAAATACTTTTCGTTTCCTGTGAGATGCAATACTGTATAACCAGAAGGATATGCGGTATTATTTATAGTATTTGTGAGCTTCTCATGGTAATAGTATAGGAAGTCATAGTGGATTTTGAATTCTACAGTATTGGCATCTCTCATATTTCCTGTTTGGCAAAGACAGCAACAGTAAAAAACTCAAACAAACAGTTCAGCAACTTCTGCTTTTAGTGTGTCTCTAATTTTATGTGATTATCGGGTGTATGTAATTGGTTTTATTTCATGTATTGTTAAAGAATCCTTATTTGTGAAGTACTGTATAGCATGAACTCTCATTCCCAATCCAGTGTAGCACCATTGTATCCTTTTTTGTCTTTTATGTATATTTTAATACATATACTATGATGTGTTTAGGAAATAGACTTGTTTATTGAGCCAGATATTGCTTCTTTGAATTTCAGAATTTCAAATGTAGTACTGGCAGTTATGTCGTTCTGAGCTTGTTGATGACTCTTATTGTCAAGTTTTAGGAATGGCGTTGATTAACTATGTGTGTGCACTCGTTCCTGAATGTATCTCACAAGATTTGACTGGCAAATTTTACTTGTTTGTACTTAGGAATCATTTTATCTAAGAACATCACTGCAGTCTAAAAGAAGAAACATTGACTTTATGTTAAAATACTACCCTTGATAAACATTTTTCTTTTGTCCTAATAATAAGTGATAAAGAAAAGAAATCTCTAGCTAAGTTCACTCAGAAATGAGACTTAGGAATATGGATGTATATTTTGACTTCTGTAGCTGTCATCAGCAGTTATCACTAAACTTGTAAGGAGATGGTTTAAATAAAGACAGTTGTTTAATCACCCAAGGAAATAGTAATGATGGGGTTTAGTCATAAAGTATTTGAAAGTACGTGGAGTATAGAATAAGCATGGATGTTTCCTTTGGGGTTATAGGATTTGTTTTAAATTTCATTCAAGATTTTGGCTGTAATTTCTTAATGTAGTAATTAAAAAAGCCAAGTGCTTTGCTTTAATGACAAAACAGACTTGATCATGAATTTGCAAGAAGACAGTCTTTTAAGCTTGAGTTAGGATATCCATTGTTAAATCAGGCTTGTATAGGCACCTAAACATTATGGAGATTGTAATTGTAATTTTTCTTTCTTTCCTCCTGTCCCCCGTGTCACCCTTTCAGGTTACACATGTTGAACCATGGGAAAAGGGCAGCAGAAAAACAGCAGGCCAGACAGGGATGTGTGGAGGGGTAAGTAGAAGTACGTGCCTTCTTAAATTTTTCTGTCTGGTAAATAACTTTCCCAAGCATAGATAAAATGTGCTTGTATGTTGGCTCAGTTACTAGATATAAAATATTTATTACAAAGAGTAGATATATTCTTCTTGCTTCCAAAGCTGTGGATGTAAGTAATGTTATTTTTTCCTAGCTTTGTTTGTAGATTTAGATTTTATCCTGTGTTAGTTCTCATATTCTTTTGTAGGTTTGGGATAATGTCTTTGTGACTTCCTGCATCCTCACCTAGCTTTCTGCTTTTGAAAGGTGCGTGGTGTTGGAACTGGAGGAATTGTGTCTACTGCCTTTTGTCTGCTCTACAAATTATTTACACTGAAGCTCACTCGTAAGCAAGTGATGGGCCTTATCACTCATACAGACTCCCCATATATTAGGGCTCTTGGATTTATGTATATTAGGTAAGTATCAATATCATCAACTAATGACTGATCTGATATGCAGAAAGCTGTATTAAAATTTTACATTGTTTTTGTGCTTAAAGGTACACACAGCCACCTACAGATCTATGGGACTGGTTTGAATCCTTTCTTGATGATGAAGAGGTATGTCGGCGAGGGGAATAATTTGTTTTCTTTTGTTTCTTTTCACAATACTACTTTAGGTTTAAACATTTCTTGATGGGGTTTTCTGTAGTTTGATGTTACAATGGTGTGTTCTTGTTTACATTATGTATAGTAATTAGTGCAGGAAACCGGTGTGAGCTGGGTCTTGGGTTATTTCTCTTAGATTTCAAAGATCTAACAGATTCTTTCATTGGTCGAGATGTTACTGTGTCAGATTTACAAAGCCATGTGGAACAAGTATACTGAATCAGAATGCGGACAGCAGGCTGTGTGAGTGTGTCTTGTGTTTTTTAAAATCATAGTTACTTTTAGGTAAGGTGTAGTAAGTCATGAGAGTGCTAAATTTGTATTACCTATTTATTACTGGGATGAGGGAATTGATGCTTTCAAAGAAGAGTGGGAATTATGTGGTAGAAACCAACATTCACCTTGGAAAATACTGCCAAAAATCTCAGTGGTTATTATTCATGTCCTGGAATAACTAAACCCAGGATTTCTTCAGAGGAGAAGCAAAAAGCCTGATTACTGCATAAGGTGGCATTATCTCTGGAACCTTAATGTCTTTGTTAATGGGGCAGATAAAGAGATGTGGGTTGCTAACTGAAGAAAATCGGTAAAGAGGCTACATTATTATGTAGTCAGATATGAGAATACCTTTAGTGTCCTAGTCCTGATTCACTGTTTAGTGAAACAGTAGGGAGCTGGTGGGTGAGGTTTTTTGGGCTATGAAGTTGAATACACAGTCTGCTACATACTGCTGCAATTTGTATTTATTGAGCAGGTTTTAAATTACATCCTAAATTTAAGAATAGAACAGGAAGGATCACTTGCCATCGTCACTGTGACAGTTGGCATCTATTTGAAGAAATTTCAAATGTTGTAGTTGCAAATGATGTCCAAATACTGGTATTAAAAATAGTGTTAATTATACCTGTATCTGGCTGCAATACAGTGTATTTATTTTAAACAGCTTCTTTCATGCTAAGTATCAAAAACACTGTGCAAACGAAACAGCTGATAATTTCAGGTAAACCCATGCTATAGTACATTTTTAACAAAAATGAAACCAAATTTGACTCTTGCTTAAATCACTGTAATGTCCTTCTCCCCCAGGTGGGGTTAGCTAATATGAACTCTCCTCTGTAACGCTGGACTGTAATTTATGAGAAGGATTGGGGTGGCTTCATTCTCAGGGTCCCACAAAGTCAACTCCAAGGACAGTAAAGCAGTCACAAGTACAATGCATTATGCAGGTCTTAGCTGGTTCATTATTCAAAGCACATTTTTTAGTTTATACCTTTCAGTTCTTGCAGATACTAGTTATCAAGATGTGTTTGTTTCTTGTGGTTTAAAATCTCCCAGCATATTTTTGAAATTAGTGTTTCTTTCCTGGCTGCTATCAGTAGCTTTGCATTATGTAGAAAAACTGCTTGGGGCTGCTTAAGTTTCTTACCAGTCCTGGTCATGCTCAGTAGAATGAAGCAAATTTTTATATATGGAACTATTTAAACCTACAGGATTTTTTTTTCCCTCCAGTTCTTAAGTATGTGGAAGCAGTTCATCTTTTGTCATTCTGCTGTGAAAACCTTCCCAGGATACAGAGTTACTTTTCAAAATGCTTCTTATGTTTATTTTGTTTAACTGTACGTACTCTCCAGGTGCTACGTTTAACTCCTCTTTTTCTTCTTTAGATCTCTGCAGCGATTATATTTGGAAAAACTGTATATCTGAACACTTAAATGTGTGTGAGTGCAAGCAGTTTTACGTTCAGATTTTCTCTTCCTGTTTAGATAACAAATCTCACTTTCCTTGTGTGCTTGCACTATAGGTTTGGGACTGACAATAGCTGACTAACATGTCCTGAGCTGTGAGAGGGCATAGCAAGAAGGCCTTCATGCGGTAATGACCCTTTTCAGAGACAATGGTCATCATGGATTATGCGTTTCCAATTATTTGTTCATTTATTTATTTTTTTACATATTTCTAAATTAGAAACCTCACTGCTTCATGGCAGTTGGTTTGCTATTGCTTCCAATTCTGTTAGGATGCCATTTTGTACTAGAGGTTTTTCTATGATCATTTTTAGATAGGCAATGATGTAGTTCATAAATGATTTAGGCCACAGGGTTGGGTATGATGGCACACAGTTGTACACCCACAAAATGGAGTATTAAATGTAGTTTCAGAGGACTTCTCAACTTTGTGGCATTTAAATACAATGCAAGATCATACCATATAACCAGACTGTGTAAGGGGATTTTGCATTAATCTCTTCATTGACAGTCCCTTACCATCCAGATGGCTGCAGGATTAGTATGTGCCTGCATGCATATATATTAAGTCCCATTCCCTATCTGTAACATTCTGCCAAATCCAAAGGGTGCAGAGTTTGAATTTTTCTAAGGAAATGTATTAGAATATGAGACAAGTAAACTTTCATAATCATGAGACTTCAATAGGACAGTAATGTAGCAGCATATTTTTTTTTAATCAGTAAAGAGTTTTTTTGACCATCAGGATATTTTTTGCTTGTATTTTGCAGGACTTGGACGTGAAGGCAGGTGGGGGTTGCGTTATGACCATAGGGGAGATGCTTCGTTCCTTCCTCACTAAGCTTGAATGGTTTTCCACATTGTTTCCAAGAATTCCTGTGCCAGTCCAGAAAGCCATTGACCAGCAAATTAAAAGCAGACCTAGAAAAATCAAGAAAGATGGCAAGGAGGGGATGGAAGAAATAGACCGGCATGCAGAACGTAGACGTTCAAGGTCATATAACCATTATTTTAAAAACCAATGTTAAAAGTTTAATATTGAACTACTTACTACCAGCAACATGTTGTCTTTTCACTGAGATCGGTTTTAAGGCAATAGTTTATGGATGCCAGTGGATTAAAATAATCAGATGATATTTGGTATTCAAGATGCAGTACAGGCTGTGTATGTAAAGTATAAATTGGAAAGGAAAGAGTGTCTCTTAACTTTGAAGGAGGTGTTTCACATAGAATATCTTCTATTTTAAAAGGTCTCCTAGACCAAGATCGATCAGTCCCAGGAGGTCTCCCAGAAGATCCAGAAGCAGAAGTCATCATCGAGAAGGCCATGGATCATCTAGTTTTGATAGAGAACTAGAAAGAGAAAGGGAACGGCAGAGATTAGAACGCGAAGCAAAGGAGAGAGAAAAAGAAAGGCGGAGATCTCGAAGTACTGATCGCTCACTAGAACGGAGGCGAAGCAGAAGCAGAGACAGATACAGAAGCCGGAGTCGAAGTCGTGACAGGAAAGGAGATAGAAGAGACAGGGATAGGGAGCGAGAGAAAGAAAATGAACGGAGTCGGAAAAAAGAAAGAGATTATGATAAGGAAAGAGGTAGTGAGCGGGAAAAAGATCGCTCTAGAGAAAGATCAAAAGAAAGGAAAAGTAAGGGTGACACAGAGGAGAGAAGACACAAGGATGACAAAGATGAGAAGAGACACCGCGACGACAAGAGGGATTCCAAAAAAGAGAGAAAGCATAGTAGAAGTCGAAGCCGGGAAAGAAAGCATAGGAGTAGGAGCCGAAGCAGGAACACAGGTAAGCGCAGCAGAAGCAGGAGCAAAGAAAAATCTAGTAAACATAAAAATGAAAATAAGGAGAAATCAAATAAACGAAGTAGAAGTAGAAGCAGAGGAAGAACAGATAGTGTTGAGAAGTCCAGAAAACGAGATCAGAGTCCCAGCAAAGAAAAATCTAGGAAGCGTAGCAGAAGCAAAGAACGTTCCCACAAACATGATCACAGTGATAGCAAGGACCATTCTGACAAACATGATCGTCGAAGGAGCCAAAGTACAGAACGAGAGAGCCAAGAAAAGCAACAGAAAAACAAAGATGAGACTGTGTGAATTCTTTCAGAAGTGGATCACATTGAATCCTATAAATGTTTGATTAAATCCTGCTTATTTTTTCTTAAAGTTGAGATTGTGCAGTAGTTGATGAGCACTCTTCTTCAACCTCCCTCTAGGCTGCAGATTGTCATTTCCTATTTTGGGTAGGGAAGTGCCTTTGTAAACCCATTCAATGCATTGACGGTTTCAAACCATTTGTTTAGTTTAATTTGTAATGCAGCGATTGTTCTTGCATTTTTATTGTTCAGATGTTTCTGAAATGTACAGTCTGTACATATGTCCTGAAAATGTTTTAATTCCTTTGGCATGGTTGCCACGTTGGTTAAATTTGTATGAGGCAATAAACTGCCACTAATTATACTTTCCTTTTGTAGACGTGGAATTATGGTTTGTATCCTGAAGTTAGCATGGCTGTGCTTTCCATAATAGTATGGCTTTTAGGGATGGATCTGGAATGTGTATTATAGCTGAGATATTTATGTGCGTACAATGTACATTGAGGGCTGCGGATTTAGAACTAACACTTATGTCCACTGTACCTGCTGTTTTGTCCAAAGCTTTTAAAATGTATTATGTTGATCACCAGTGGTGTTAAATTGAGTGGACTTTCAGAGATAGTGGTTTTGATGCAAGGATTTAGATTATGTTGGGGCTTGTTTAGTAATTCTGTAGAAAGGCTACCTCAAGCAGACACTGTAAAGGTTGACAGATGAGTACCGTAGCCATCTGTGCATTTTATTTGTTTGAAAAAAATCCATGTAAGCTTCCATCTTTTTAAAAAACCACAATTTATCCTTTTGTGGTCCTTTAATGTTCTTAATCAACAGCTGCACTCTGTCATTTATGATAATCCTGGGCTAATAAAGGCATTTAAGATGGGAAGAGGGAGGAAGGAAGAAGAAAAATATTACGAAGGATTTAAGTTTCAAGCTTCCAAAGCATTTTTATAAGTGTAAACATTTAAAATAAGAATTAACTGATAGCGTCCTTTTTTAATTCATATTTTCTACAAATAGTAAAGATCACAGTTTGTGCTGAACATTTCATCTGGCAGATTTTTTTTTAAACAGGTTGTTAGAAGCAAAAACCAAAATGCATTATAGTAAAAGATCGTATCAATAAAGTCCAAGTCTATTTGATAGATTATTCTGATGACTTGTATACTAAGTGAGGAGAACCATCTGGAATAAACTCTCAATTAATTCCTTTGTATTGAGTGTCAGCTTTTGCCTGCACGTTCATTGCCAGTTAAAGAGTGCTTCAGTTCCTCCACATTTTATTTTCAGATAAAGTGACACTTTGTATGAATAAGGGATTTTATGTAATAACTAACTTATAATGAAGATGTAGCAAACAAAAGAAATGCAGCAGCCCCAAAATAGGAAGAACATGAAGTGGGACTCAATAGTGAAGTGATCTGGAGGTAGAAATAAAATATTTGTGCCTTTCTTGTTACTGTGTCGTGCAGGTCATCCAGGCATATTTCATTTTAAACATCGAGGAGAAAACAGTATTTTGACTTCTAACAGTATACTTCATTCCATAGTATTCCAAGAGGCAAACATTTTTTTCTTCCTCCCTGCTCTTCCTGTTTTCTGAGCTATTATAGTCTTTCCTTTATTACTATGATCCTTAGTAATCAAAATTTTTTGGTACTGAGGTTGTTAAGGTATTGTCTGCTTATATTTGTGTTACCTGATTTTAAATCAGCTTGAAACAAAACTTAAGCGTGAACAAATTCATTCCCTTGCAGCGTTAAACTGAAATACTGAGCTTGCATTTAATATTGGAGAAAAAAAAGAAATACCCTGTCTAGTAATTACTAGAACTGTCTCTGCAGTCTGCCAAGGGATTGCATGGATTCTGTCCAAACAGTGAGGACAACTTTAATTTATCTTGTTTATGTCTAGAGGGTTTCTTTTGGCCTTGTTTTTTAACCTTCAGTTTCTGAAACAAATATGTTCTTGGGCAGAGAGAGAGGCTGCAAAATCAGTTTTGTCAGGGAAAACAGATTACTGATTGCCACTTCCTTCAGGGCTGCTCCTCCTCTTCTGCCACTGTTGGGCAATACAGTGAAAGAAAGGTTTATTTGCAGGAAAAAATACAGGTATTTGAGAGACAATCTTTGACCTGAAAGTGGAGAAGTACTGTCTGATTACAACAAAGACGGTGAACATTTTGATACAGCTTGTGCAAAGACTGGTCTGTGCTGGTATCTCTTACAAGTGCGCTAATTTGAGGACTATGCTTTTATTTTCCAATAAGCAGTCCTTTTTGACCTTTGGATTTAACATGATTGATACTAGTACTTGAGTTAGCAGTGTAATGAACAGCATAATATTCACTGCCAACCAAGACCCATGAAAATTACTTGAACCAAGACATGCGTCTGAAATTATCCTTGGGATTTACTGTCATACAGTTCTTTGGTTTGTATCCAGGGACTGATGCCATTTTATTTTATGTGCCCTTCCTTAAAGCCAGGAGGAGCTGTGCAGGGCTGTGAAAGCAGTTCTGATGAGCAGGGGTATGCTGGTGGGGGTGCTGGTGCTGCCCACTCCCATGTGGTTGATGCAGTGCAGTACAGCTGCACTGGACGTTCATCTTGGAGGCGTTAAAAGAAAATTTCTGCCAATTTTAGTTGGAGGAGCTCTGGTTGCAGAGCTGCTGTCTCACGGTCTATGCACTCACTCTTCAGTTCTCAGGGTAAAATGACCATGGCTGAAGCACTATGAACCCGAAGTTTCCATAGTATGCTGCATGTCCATAATAGCCTAGCTGGGATAGTTACCTTCTGAAGCCTCATCTGTCTTTGAAATTTTCTGTGACTCCAATGCTAAGTACTGGAAGAGTAATATTTATAGCCTCCTACAGTATACAAGTCCCTTCTTTAGGGGAACCTGAAGGAATTTGATGAATTCTGCTGGCTTTAGTAGATGTTTGAGCCCTTTGCCCCACTGTGCAGTGCATATGTAGCTTTACGTATCAATGGCCACCAGCTATTAAGCATGGTAAAACAGCATTTAAATGCCACTGGATGTTTTGCAATGAGGTTGTCATTGAATCTCTTTTTTACTCTTCACCAGCAATAGTTGGATGTGGTAGAACACTTTTTAAATCTCAGTAAATTTGGGTCAAATTGAAATCAGCTGAAGGGTAGATTTTTGCCAGTTCCTTCAGTGGATTGAAAACAACCTAAGTTTTGAGCTATTACTTCTGTGTCAGATAAAATTAAAAATAATGTATATTTTGAATAGTATATAAATTTTTTTTGCAACTGTTCATATTTGTGTAACTCCAACTAATACACTGTTACTATTACACACTGAATCTAAATTTTTTATTAAGTAAGCATTAATGAAGGCATCTACTCTGAGATAACCTGTACAAGTGATTTCACAGATCCTGCTCTGAAAGCATGCATTTTAGCATACCAACATGCTGCCTACTTTCAAGTCTTCAACAGGAATTTTCTTGGTTCTCAAGTCTTCTTTCAAGAGGTTTGTGGAGTTGGGTTGCTTGGGGGGTTTTGGTAGGATATTTGTTGTTTCATTGGTTGCTTGAGAATTTTATTGCTTGAGGGTTTTTTGCTTCACATAAGCGAATAGTATAGAAACAGCATCTATATAAAACACTACAACTAATTGTCCTTTCCTGTGATCTGAAGTCAGCATGACCCATAAAAGTGTATTTACCTCAGTCTGGAGAGAACCTGTAACCAATCCTGACCAAATTTTTTAATCAGCTCAGTGAATGCCAGTGCTATTTCACGTATCAGCAGTGTTGATTATTAGACAATTGTTACTAGACAATGTCCTATGCCTGAGTAACAACACCTTGAAGTTACACACCGCCACAGTAGGTGGTTGTGTATCTGGCTCAGTTTCATTGTGTTTCTTTTCCTCCCTGTTTTGCTAATCGTGTACGTCTGCTACCCACTTTTTTTAGAGCTGAATCAATGTGTTTTTTCTTGAAATCATGACTCTTCTTCAACTTTTTGCCCTTTTTTTCCCCCAACAGACATGCAGATAATACATTCTGATACAATTACACCTCTTTCAGTGACAGAAGTGAGAGGAGCTGATGAAAATAGTACTACAGCATTGTTATGTTTGTAGCGTGTAATTGAGATGTTAAGGTCTGTATGCCAGGGAGAATTAAGAAAATATATACCAACAGTTTAGCGTGGCTTAAAGTACTTTAGAGTTACTGTTAGAGCATGGAATTAGCAGAATTGCTTAGGTGAAAAAAAGTCATTTGGGGCTTGAATTTGGTTCCAAAAGAAACCAATTGCTTTAGATCTCTGAAAACCCAGTTAAACACATACACTGTAGTGGCAGTATTTGGCAATGATGTCTGCAAAGAAGAAATATTTAAATAGAACCCTCAAGGAAGAAAGCTGTTTAATTTTTTTTTAATTAAGTGAGAAATAAAACCAACTTCTATTACCTGATGCAGGGCAGTTTTAAATAATATTTCCTAAAGAAAGACTTGTTTGATTGTGACTAAATGCAGATCATGTTCTAAGAAGCAGCAAATAATTCTTGGGCCATCTACAAGCAATTTACTGAAGCATGAGATTCCTATCAGAATTTGTGCAAGTGATCAGAAGCATTGGCTGAGATACCTCAGATACTTTGTTCAGAGTGTGTTCTCTGAAGAAAGGCAATTTCCAGAGTGGATAGTGTCTGCTTTTATAAACTGAAAAGAGTGTTAAAAACCCTGTTGTCTTTGGATACCTTTCTACACATCAACTTCTGAAGACTGTTAGATTACACATGTGTTTGTAGAACCATTGACCTTAAACTTTGCTTTCAGAGTTGGCTGAGAAAGTAACCCCTGTGGAGTATGAGAGAAGGTCCTGCCTGGATTAGGTCTCACATATGGCTGGGTGTTCAGCTTCCCTCCTCAGAGTCCTCAAGCAGCTGTGAATGTTGCAGTTAAGAACAGATGTGTCTTTCCAGCTTCAGGGGAAAAAAGACTGAAAAGAACATTTAGGGAGAACTGGTGTTATGAACAACCTTAACATCCAGGATAGCAGTAGGTGAGCAGCAGCAAAAAGGAGAGCAGCCTTAGGGGGAAAAAGTCGGCAGTGATTTCTTGCCATCCCTCTGAGACAGGAGGAGAAAATAGGCTAGAACACCAGGAGAAAGTAAATGAGTGCTGAAGAATATTTTGATCTGTTTGGATTTTAAGGGCTTTTCTGGGGAACTGTGGCATAGTGAAGTGAAGGCTAAATGAAGGGAAAAAAGGTTGTTACAAATGGAGAAGAGGACAGTAGTGATAGTAGGAGTAGACAACAAGAGATTTCAGAGGTAAATATGATGGGTTTTAACAAACTGCTTATGTTTACGATATACAGGCCTGGTGAAGCATATCCCTTGAATCCCAAAGATTTAATCAGCAGGAAAAGTTTGATTCATACATTCTAATATGAATTGTGATGCTTATAACTTACCTTCTTATCTGAACCAGAATTTTCATCTAGACGTGTTTTGCATTGCTCTTTCCTCTATAAATCACTGTAAAAGAATTTGGAAATTACGCCTATTCTAGTTATGAAAAAGCAACTGTCTTGAGAAATTTTTGTTTCAATGGCTGCTTTTGAAGTTGTTTCTAGCAGTTTACACAGGCAAATAAAGCACAAGACTATCCTGTTGAAACCCCAGAAGAAATAAAGTAGAATAGATTGAGGTAAGCTGCTCTTTTTTTTTTTTTTTTAACCTTTTTGAAAATAGCAAAAGTGCCACCTAGCTTCATTTTTAATGGGATATGGCAAGGCTATAAAAGATAAACCTGCCTCTTATTATGTGCTATCAGATGAATAGTAAGTGTTGTGACCATGCAAGATAGTGTGCAGGCCACAGTATAGGGGTTTCTTAAATTATGCATTATAAGATGGGGGGAGGGGGTGAAACAAACCTGCATAACAGTACCAGGAGCCTTGACTATCAAATTTATATGCTATATACATTTTATTTGAAGTTACATGATGCAGAAATATTTTATAAACTTCATTAATTTTAATGAAGGTACTGCTCTTACCCATTCCAACAGAGCTTCCAGAACAGGTGACTGAAATGACATGAAACAGTGGTACAAATGTTAGGTGTCAGGTTGTAAGCTGGAAAACACTATTAGTCTGCAGTATGTAGTCCATCTATACAGCTATGCATTCCCATCAGATAGCAGTAGTTTTATAATGGATTAAATCTGTGCCGTGGGAAAGGAATCCCAAAGTAATTTCTTCCTCTTTAAAGAATTTTTACTTTAAAGATGTGCTTAGGAGTGATTCATTGAAATTACTGATTCATTTCTTTATTTTTAAAAAGCCATAAAACAAAAAGTGCTTATTTATTTGCTTCTATACTCTAACCACTACTAACCTCCCAAGTGAAAATTAACTTCTCTGTATTCACCAGGATGTGGGTGATCCAGTTAATAAGAGTCACCTGTGTAGATAAGTGTGCCCAGACCCAAAATGCTGCTGTGAAGTTCCCATCACAGATATTGCAAGACTGCACCCATAAAGTTTACTCTGCAGTCAACACTAGAGCAGAAACATTCTATTCCATGCCACCTTTACCTGCATAACTTTGGGTTACATTTTAACCATCTAGCATGCATGGGGAAAAAAAAAAAAAAAAAAAAAAAATCAAAGAAATTTAAATTTCACCTGAATATATTTTTTTAGGACAAAATGTGAGCTTTGGCCTCTTGTCAGTCACTGGAGCTACCACTACAGTGTAAAGATCCCCACAAGGGATCTTGGTGATATCACAGTGACTCAGACCCGAGCTGGGGGTACAGCTGAAATTGCCCTTTGAGCCACGTAAATCAGCATTGTAGTTTATTGTTTCATCAGAAGATCGCCAGAACACCCTGATGCCATTGTTGCTGAGTCTATAGAGCTTCACCCCAGAAGGGCAGCAAGCACCTAAGAAAGTAAGAAACATTAATAAACAAATTTCATGAACTCACAGTGTATTATAAATTTCTAGAGTGCACTTTAAACCAGATTACTATGATTACCAGCATTTCAATGAGAAATTATTATTTCATATGAAGTCAAAATAATTCTTGAACTGAACTAGGAAAAAAAATGTTTTATTTGAGTCATATTATGGAGCTGGAATTAATTCAGTTACTGTTTTTACATGTCGGAATATTGTTGCTCTCACCTGGCACAAGACCTACCTTAGAATGCCCAGAATCCTTTTGAGGTCTCTAAAATTTAATTATGCCATAGCATAATTTAAATTAAAAAACTGTTTCTGGAGCAGTATTATTAGAACTTCCTTATAAGGCCAACTGATGGCTGTCATAAGGACAAGTCTTAATTATATGAAAATAATCTGAAGTGCATTTATTAAAGAGAGAACTGCAAGTGTATTAGCTGTGTGTTGAGTTTCAGGTGTGCTATTTTTATGAGAGGAACACCACACGAAGTACATTGTATATTGAGTGTTTTTCTTCCCAAGTGCATGTAAAATTTACTTACTGGAAGAATATCCCTCATAGGTGCAGCTGGATGTCAAACCCCTCTGACTAATGGCTCTCAGAGATATGGTGTAGTTGGTGCCACATGTGATACATCCCAGGAGACAGTAGTTCTGAAGAGTGTGACACTTTGCCTGTCCTTTTGGAGACTCCAGTGTCGTTACATATGTCTGTGCACCCAGCCCAACAGACCAGCTGATATTGGTTACTGACTGTGTCACTTGAGTTATTATCAGGTCATTAGGGCAACAAGGAGCTGAAAGAGAGCAAAAAATAGAGAAGTGGATTCTGTTTTGTACCTGGAAAATGGAAGGTATTTTGGTGGGTTGCAGGTAGAATAGTACATGATCAAGAGCAAAGGAATGACCAAGTGCATGCTTTCCAGGCAAACACCAGCATGCTGAAAAGTAGTTGATTCTGCTGGCAAGCCTCTAGTAAACAGAATGTCAATAAAAGATCAATTTGTCTCTAACTGTGGGTTATAACCCTGGAATTATTATAACTTGATTGTTCACCAAGATACTAAAAAGTACTAACATTTTTCATCAGAATATCAGAGTACATCTGCAGTTTAATTAAGTAGGGTCCATCTCTACCCCAAGTCATATGTCTCAGTCCAGCTCTGTCTCTGTTCAAAGTCTCTTCCTCTGCAATGTAAAATGACTGCAGACAAACTGCCCATTAAAAATAGACCCTAGTGTATATTAATCTCTGTACTGGGCCTGGCAGTTGTCTGGTAGAGCTGGTAGAGGACAAAACTGTTAGCAAATTAATAATGGGAATGGTGGATAGGATGTGCTTTAATCTGTTCTTTACACTACTTATTTGTTGACATGGACATTACCTCATTGCCTCTTCTGGTAATATTAAATATCAAAGTGCTGACAAGGAAGTTGTGCATTACATTAGTGGCTTATGTTATTACATATTAGTTAGCTCTGCCAGAAGATAACTGGTTGCACTAAGGCCTCTCAGTCTGAGGCAACTGCCAAGTGAGCCTTCCTTGTCACACACACAAAGATACAAGTTTACAAAAAGGACATCCAGCAATACACAGTACAATGTGCACATATTGTAAATAAAAGAGGCCAAAACCATAGAGTCATAGAACTCTTTTAATATGATGCTGCTAAGTATGTTGAACTATATACAATTCCCACATACCTGTCTCTAAAGGGACACTGTAGCTTGGTAAGCTCTGTCCTGCTGCTGATGTTGCTACAGCACTAACAGAGAAAGCAGATCCGCAGGGAAGATCCATTAGGGTACAGGAATTCCCGGTGCTTTTGCAATGCCAAAGTCCAGCCTCTCCTCTGGCAGTGACAACATATGTAGCTTCTTCATTGTTAGATCGCCATAGCACACTGATTACAGATAGACCCTCCTTTGAGATATTTTTAATTTCAGGACTGCAGGGAGCTGAAATATTTCATATTAATAGTATTTAAAGAGATTGTTTATGCATACTATATAAGTTACACATGAAAATTAAATTCCAGTTAGAACTGACAAATTACTTTGGAAAAGTATATGATCTTTACATGCTTTACTCCTGGTGAGAATTTAAAAATTTTGAAAGAACTGACAATGTAAGGATTTTGTGTATAAATTGTAATTCTGATTTTCAAAATACTGGAGCTATCTGAAGCTTTCAATAGAAATTCGATATAAGTTCCCTTCTTGTAGTGTATTTTTAAAGACTTTCAGTTTTGGAGTTGTCTGGTTTTTGATTTTTTTAAACTTTTATCAGTAAACTTAGTAAAACAGTTAAAACAGTAACTTAGCACTCCAGTAATGTTTTTCATCCACGAATCACTGTGGTGTCCAATAATGATTTGTTCAGCTAAAGGAAAAGGAGTGATCGCAGTACCTGTTGCCACGTACCGAGGCGCACACGAGGTGTTGCTGCCCCGGGCCTCGCTGACGGAGTACACGGTGATGTTGTAGGGGGTGTCGCACTGCAGAGCCGACAGGGTGCAGGCCGTGGCCGTGTCCTTGCAGAGCACCACACCGCTCCCGCCGGCTGCTCTGGTCTCGTACAGGTCAGCCCCTCTCACGGGAGCCCAAGTGACCCGCACCGTGTCGCTTGATATGAACACGGCCCTGAAGTCACTGGGGCAACAAGGAGCTGCGAACAGAAAGGGCAGACAGGGAAACTCGAATGGGCGTGGAAAACTAACGCAAGTACGAAGCCTTGCTTCGTTTATCTATGTGCTTCCTGTCTGCTCCAAAGGTGACCACTACTGTGCAAACAGTCTAATGAATCCCAGATTTCCGCTCCTTCCAAATCGATAGAGGACATACTAGGGTTTAGGTCAGACACAGGGATTATGTATATCCTTGATTTAAAATTTTAAAGCTCTAGAGGTTAGATAACTCTAGCAATGTTCTTCTCAATTTCCCATTTAATTTACTATTTCTTTTTTCATTTTCCACGTATGAAAACTCCCCCTGAGGAAGTGTAAGATTTTGGTGCACCCTTCCTGAGGTAAAACTAAAAAGAAAAAACCCAGACAGGTCTAGAGTTCAAATGTTATGCCTGGGCTGTGTGTTATTCAGATGTCCTTGCCTGATGACTGTGAATTGTTAAACTGTTTTCAAGTTTGTATGCATGTTGTTGCACTTGACTATGCAAGTTAAGTTTAATTGCAATGTGAACTGTTTCTTTTTCTCTCCCAGCCTTTGTGTGATATGCCCAAAACCTGAATAAAGATAGAAGTCATTATCTTCCCATAAAAATGTCCAAACAGCTCTACCATAAACACAGTTAAAGGATCCAAATTAATTTGCAGGAATAATTGACTACTTACCAGTAGTGTAATTGAATATATCACCTAAAGGGCTCTGCCCTGCCTTGTTATATGCAAAGACACTAATGAAATAAGTGAAACCACAGTCTGACTGGAAATGGCATTGAGTATATGATGTGTTGCAGTGCACTTCCAAGCCATCATCACTCTTCACAAAAACCACATAATAATGACCAAAACTGACGCTAGACCACGATACCAGCAAGAGCCCAGGTTCATCCTCCTCAATTGATATGTTTACTGGTGCACAAGGAACTGGAAAAAAAATTAAAAATAAAAAAGAAAAATATTCTCAATATCAAATCCTTTTTTCTTTCTTGAAAAGAAAAAAGGGGAATAAAGGAAAATCAGAGATATACAGAATTATTCTACTAAGCTTGAACAGTTGCTCTGTCTTGATTAAGAAAAGAGTAACTTAGCTGCCTTTACAGAGGTTGCTACTTACATTCAGATGACAAGTGGGTATGATTTTTACGGAACAAAATAGATGCTACCATCGTGTTTTACAGAAACATCTGCTTAAGGAGGCCTCTGAACAAAACCAGTGACACCAGGCAATATTTCAAAAGGAACTGGCACAGTGTGTGCTCACAAATAGTAGGTTTGGATGATAATTGGAAAACTAGCATGAATAGCAGTTGGCATCCAAAAGCCTTTACATGTGAAAACTCTTCATGTTTTTGTATAAAACTTACTTGCTGTGTCTGAGTCTGCTTAGGTTTCCTTTTTGTTGGCATTCCAAAATGCTACATTAAACTGCAGACTCCATGGCTTTTGTTTAAATAACATTTACTTTCTTTCTAGTTCAGTAGAGTGTAGCTTGCTGCTATTAGAATGAATATACAGATCTAGCTGAAGCAGTGTTGGCTGAGACTACAGCCCACCGCTTAATAGCTGTCTCTTGCATCAGGCTCTCTCATCCTGTTAGATGCACCGCAGAGCTGCTCACATGGTTGATCTCCTAACTCCTAAAGTGAAGAGTCAAAATGAGGCAGGTTATATCAAATAACTAAGTAAATAATGTTGGTATTTCAAGTAGCATATAATAAAAAGAAATAATTTAGATTTTGATTACACGGGCAGTTCATCTAACAGGTCAGGAAACAGCAATCTCTGACATGGCAGTGGTGCTGTAGCTGAACTGAGCAAGCTCTTATCCTGGGAATGGTTGATGGTTTCTTAATTTAGTGGTGTTATTTTGGCTGAATATGCTTTTGTTGACCTTCTTTCTAACTAATGACTTGGCCCAGAACAATTCTAAGCCCAGAGGCAGTCCTTAATGCCATTTCCTCACAAATCTGTTCCAATCTATTTGTGACAGACCTGACACAGTAGGACAGATCTGTTATTCCTTACATTAGTTTTACACTCAGAAAATTGACTTTAGAACATGTACTTCTGGTAAGAGGAAACTCCAGGCTTACTGGTTTGGCCAACAATATATACACCACTGGAAGGTTTTTGTCACAGAAATATGAAGAATGTTTAGGCTCTTACCCCTGCAATAGAAAACTATATGGCATAATTCATGAACAAAGGTCAAAAGCAGAACTAACTATCTGAAAATTGCTTGTGAATTGCAATGGACTCATTTACATCTGAAATTAAAGAAGTGTATATTAAAGTGCCACAAGCTACATAACAATCAGTGACACATACTAGTTTTTAAGCTTACTGCATCAGTAGGTTTACTGGATCCAGCATCATTGTATGCTGTGACAGAAACGTAATACTCAGAGCTGCACTGGAGGGATGGCACCATGCAGGAGGCAGAAGATGTGTTACACCTCATTTTCAGGAGTCCACTGGAGACTGTGACACTGTAAGTTAGAGCTCCTTCTGTTGGCATCCAGGAGACAACAGCTCTTAAAGCACCACTACTGAAAGCGACTTTAACATCCACCGGTGCATTAGGACCTATGGTATATCAATTTGGTACACATAAATACAACTTAGATTATGGCCTACAGGCATGATCTTTTTCATAACTAGAAAACTAAACGAAGTTTTTCTGGTGCAGACTCTACCCTCAATCATGTTAAAATGACATTTTAAAAAAGAAATAGTTCTAGTTGCCCACTACTGAAACTCCCTCCTTATTTGAATATTTGCTTCTCACAGTTAGAAAAATCCTCCAAAATCCATCTAAGTTTGTGTAACCCTTGTCCAGACCTGTCCTAGGTACAACTTCAGTGACAGTAGATGGTATCTTTGCCTCAGTAATATTCACTAAACCATAGCCATGTCATCTGAGCTTTCATAAACTTTGAGATGGGGCAAAAATAATATGATCTGAAATCTACCGAATGTATCTTTGAAAAACATAACACAATCACGCATAAATACTTTCTGATATGTTTTTGCTGTGTTGTTTTTGGACTGCTATCTTGGTTTCAGAAAAGAAAATTTCTTACTTGTTCTTTGGTTATATGTGAAATCATCTCCAGGCATCCCATTGGCATTCCAGGCATAAGCCTTGATAGTATAGAGAGTTCCTGGATCTAGATTTGTAAATATCAAGGAGGTACTGGTAGTGTTCTCCTTCAGCATTCTGCCCAAACCATCTGATCTCATGAGTGACACAGAGAATCCAGCTGCCATGTGCACAGCTTTCCAGCTCACTGCAATGGAGTCACAACTCGGAGAATGAACAGACAGAATTGGAGCAGCCAGGACTGTTGGGAAGGAACAAAATTAAGCTTTTGGGTTTTCAGTAGTACAGTTTGAAAGGACCAAATTTGAAATGAATACACAGAAACAACAATCACTAACCCTGAGAGACAAATTCAGGGACAACAGAACCAGAAATACAAATTAATGCAAGATTGACAGAATAAATTTGGAAAGTGATTTAGTGCATCAATTATTGTGTTGCACATTTTGTGAAATGAACAAAAGTTGTACAGAAAGTGTGAAGGGCTGCATGTATTGAAGAATGAAAATCACCAAGAAGATACTGCATTTCCTGTCCTCTAAGTTTCACACTGCCTTACTATTTAATACTTTTGGTTCTTTCTTCTCTTCTTCTATTCCTTCAAGTTATGCTTTTTATTAAAGTAAAATGCATATATTCATACAAACTCTAGTAAAACTCCCAACTGAACTTCTAACTTACTGTACCATCATAAAGTAAACCATTAATTCAGACTCTTGTCCTAGTCATTAAGTCAGATGGCTGAATTCTAGTCTTCAAAAACTGAAAGAAGAATGTGATCAGTACAATTTAAAATACAAGATTGTTATAATTCAGGACTGGTACATGCATGAATGCTTTATATTATAATAACATTACAGAATTTGAAACAAGATTTTGAAAGTCCACCTGTTTTTACTTTTCTGAAAGGTGAAGGCTGGCTTTTTCCTCCTGAATTTATAGATCTGAGAGTGATTCTGTACAAGGTGGCAGGTTTCAGTCCCGTCACTGTGCCTGGAGAATTTTTTACTATAGTTTCAACGAAGGACTCTCCATCTTGTGCAGTCAGCATATAGCTAGTAGCCCCGGGTACTCCTTTCCATTCCACTGTGATACTGTTGCTAAGTTTTGAATAAACTTGGTCAATAACAGGTGTATCTGGAGCTAAAATGGAAATAATGATAGACATAATGACATTGGGAAACTCAGCCCTGAGGAACACTGGGTTCTCTGAACATTTCACAAGGACAAAATGTAGGACAAATAGTCTACACTTTCCATGAATGATTAAAAATTAAATTAAATGGCGTTTCAGTGAACGTTAACAAAACACACAGAGTCTTGCAATATTCTAGACCAAATTTCATCTTTCGATAAAAATGCTCTAGTACCCTGAAATCACTATTGAAAGATACCATTATTTAACCCAGGTTGCACTGAGAGGTTCACCTTTAAAGCCAATTAACTATATTACAAACTAAAGTAATATACAAAGCAATATGTACAAAGAAGGAGTGCATGTTTATACAGAGAAGTCTGAAATAGGATGCAGAACCATAGGCATTTCTATATCAAAGCAACATACAGTAATCTAGTTTGGAAGGGACCATGGGAACTCACCTAACCCCTTGCTCAGAGCACATATACTTAGCTAGACAATAACATGACAAATCAAATATTGTAACTAAATGCTTTGGTGTTACGCTCTGCCAGTCGGAAGGAGCTCTTGTGTACTGCAGACACAAAACTAACTATAGAGTGTATTTCTTAACCATGAGTAATTCCTGTTCAGAAATCAGGATTTTCCTGCTAAAATCAGCATTTATAATGCAATTCCACATAATGCAAGGCTGCAAAACACTAGAAGAGAAAAAAAAGACAAAATGAAGGTGCATCCCACATAAAATTAAGAAAAGGAATGTAGAAGTGTTTGGGACGAAGTAGGTGCCTTGAGGCAAACTTGTTCATAGCAAGGCAGCTCATATGGGATTTGAGAGACCTTAGCAAGTATTATACACAGCTGCTCAGCTAAGTGCTGATATCTGTGTGCCATATATTCTCTACTTGACTGTTAGGCAACACTTAGACCTGTGTAAGGATTTCCTGCACAGAAATTTTTATGAATCACTACTAAAGACAATATTTTAANAAAAAAAAAAAAAAAAAATCCCGCAGTATTTTGCTCAAAGATTGTGAAAGACCCATCTGCAAATGCTCCATAGGCACAGTCAGACAGAATATCTGGGACCATTTTTACAAATGGGGCAAAAGAGGGTGTCTGACTAACTGATAAGACTTGCTTGGGACCAAGAACAGACATTAACGCTGAGTTGAGCAGCTGTGTATAAAATGCAAAACATTGGGAAAATTTGTGCGTAGGAGATTGTACTTCTTCTGGTGTGGTTTTTATTTTGGTCTTTTCAGTTTGTTTGGGTTGGGGTTTTTTGTTGTTTCTTTTTTTCTTTTTTTGAGGGAGTGTGGAGGAGTTTTCTTTTGATGTTTCTTTTGTTTGTTTTTTTTTTTTTAATTATTAAAATATACAACTATTAATTGGGTGCAGATGTGGGACAGTGTGAATCCCATTTGTAGCACAGCTATGTAATGAACAGCAGAATTAGTTCATCTGAGTGTTCTCCCTGGTTCACACTAGTATCAAGGCACAAATCTGAATATTTGTGCAAGTGTCCAACAGAATTGTGACTCCTAAAAATAAGGCTTAAAATTCATAAACACATCAACGTAACTTTTTAAGCCTGAATCAAACAGGAAAACAATTCTGGGTTATAAAGCTGCTAGAATTTGCAGAATATTTTATTAAAAATGAAAAGAGTATGTCCCCATTCAAAAATAGGCAGGCAAAACCAAAATACCATTTTGAAGATTTACCTGTGTTTGCTGAAAATATCTGAAAAGGAAGATGTGACAAAATTAGAAATACAATGCGAAATATTTTATTTTGAAAATTAAAAATCTAAGAATGTTAGTAACAACACCCTAAAATACTACATTTATTAAAACATTTTAGTGATATGATGTATTTGCTCAGATTCTTTAGGCACGGAAAGAGTACACAACCCATGAGATTCGGTATAGATATGCAGATTGTACTGCTTCTGCATTTTCCCCTCTGAACCTGCCTATTGATCCCCTTTGCAGGTGGTAACACACTTTGAAAGACCCTGGCTCCTAATATATTCTATTACTATTCGGTCACATGTAAATAGTGCAAAACTGTAATAGGAACTAAATACCGACGTGGAAGCGGATGTCTGACACTCCTCCACCCTAACTTTTAGTTTACTTTTCCGAAGAATACAGTATCATCGCTAAAAATAGCTTTACAGCAAACAAGTTGCACTCACCATTTCTAAGCAGCTGAGAAGCACTCCAATAAACGCTAATGATTTACTTTTTGCACCGCACATCTTGTCAGAACTTCGTTTCCAGTTTCACACGGGGGCGAGTTGCGGCCGATGCCCAGCGCTGCTGTCACTGTAGGCGCACTCCCCCGGGGAGAGGAGGTCGCGCAGGGCTGGCCGCTCCTCCCTGCTGGACCTCAGCCGGACAGCGGCCACCAAACCCTGGTGACACGGGGCCACCACAGCACTCGGCTTCTGGCCGCATGGGCGGTGGAGGTTTCTTCCCTTCTGTTACAGGATGCAGATTCTCTATGGTTTATCCAAGACTCATAAAATAATTAAGCCAAATTAAATTTGTTTTTCGGCTCATTGTCTATCGCATTTTTGCCCATTTACAAAAGATCTTCTTTTCTGCCGGGCATGATGCCCTCGTCGTGCTCCCCTTTGAATGGCACCGCCATACAGAATGGGAACTAACTGTTCTTCCTCATACCTGACGTTGTGGAAAGAGAAATTTTCCTCGCATTCCTTCATATTTGTTCCAGCTGCTGGTTCCCCTTTGTGAACACGACTTTATGTCTTCAAACTCTAACTTCTGACAGACAATTGTAGGCGTCAACAGCTGCTGTCGTTCTGTGACCCGACAGTGTTTTCCTTGGTGGTTTACACGCATTTCAGCGGGAACCTGGGGGCCGTTTTCGTGAGGGAGCCCCGGTTTTCCCCCCGAGAGGACCCGGGACCAGGGCGGGTTTCGCGGAGCCACCCCGGCCAGGCAGTCTCCAGCTCCCCCATGCTCCCCACACCTTGCCAGGGGCCGCCGCGGGGGTCAGGAGCGGCTCCCGGCGTCCCGGGCTCACCTGCTGATGAGCAGCGGGAGGCTCCTTCCTCAGGGGGCAAGCCCTCGTCACCGGGCACTTCGCCAGTGGGAATTTCGGACCCCATGGTGGTAGACGAAGAAAGCCTGGCTCCCGGCGGGCTGGGCCCGGCCGGCAGGAGCCGCCCCGCCCGGGTTCAGGCAGCGCCCTCCGCCACCGCCCCTGAAGAGGGAGGGGAAGGTAGCGCTG